>CM053769.1:508029297-508211452 GCA_028658325.1 Potorous gilbertii
GACAAGGGAAGGGAGAGATGATAGAAGAGAGGGCAGATTGGTGATAGGGGAAATTAGAAAGCTTAATGTATTGGGGTGGGGGGAGGGAACAAATGGGGAGAAAATTTTGAACCCAAAATTTTGTGAAAATGAATGTAAAAATTTAAATAAATAAATTTATTTTTAAAAAAAGAAAAACCAGTAATAACTGCTGATATTTATATGATACACACATTTCACTTGATAGCTTTGAGGTAGGTATTACAACTGTTATTCCCATTTTACAGATGAGAAAACCATGTCTCTTCCATGCTTGAGCAGAGACAAGACTAGAACTCAGGTCTCCTTGACACTAAGTCCAG
Organism: Potorous gilbertii; assembly: GCA_028658325.1. NCBI lineage: Eukaryota > Metazoa > Chordata > Mammalia > Diprotodontia > Potoroidae > Potorous > Potorous gilbertii. Next base: position 508,029,639 of record CM053769.1, read on the forward strand.
GGCGCTAACTCTTACACAACCCTGCTGCTCTTCTGCCTACCTTTCCTTCCCTTTTTTCTCTATCTCTTCATTGCAAAACTTTTTGAAAAAGTGATCTAAAGTTTATACAATGTTTTATTCATAGCAACTCTACAAATTTAATGGAGAATTATTGCTTCCTTTTACGAATGAAATCTGATATCCACAGAATTGAAATAATTTACTCAAGGTCAAAACTTTATGAAATGTCAGAAGTGAGGCATGAACCTCAAACTAGAGGTAGCTACCTTTCTAGTGGGTCACAGGGGCAAAGTCTTACCTAAATTTTGTGTTTTCCTCTGTACTGAGCATTAGGCTTTACACAGAGGAGGTATTTAATTTTGTTGTTATTGTTGTTGGTTATGCTGAATGAATTAATGAATGCTTGGGATCTAATGATCCTGACTGAAAGGGAGTATCTTTCCTCTGTCCTGATCAGCCAAATTTTCTTGGACAGAGCTAGGACTTGCCATGGTCTCCAACTCACAGACTGTACTGAAGAAGAACCTTTGCAAAGGCAGCAGCTGGAGGTTAAATTCTGAGTAATTAACATGTTTATCCATCATAGCAGAATTGTTCCCAAGAGAATTCAAGTGTCAGATCACTTTGCCTGCCTTTAATTCAGTAAAGCTTCCTCTGTGTCTTGCCAATGAATACTAAAGGGGTAGGAGATGGGGAGGGGACCATATTCGAGAGCAGGGAAGTATATCAGGCACTTGACAAAAGAAAAAACATAGCTTTTAGAGCCTTAAAGAATAGAGAAATAACCCCTCACCACCTTTCTGTACCAGATGTTACACATATGTATTTGTATGTATATGCCCTGCCCCCCCATACCAGAGCAGCTAGGTGGTACAATAGGTAGTGCACCAGCTTTAGAGTCAGGATGATCTGAATTCAAATGCAGCCTCAGACACTTATTAACTGTGTGACTCTGAGCAAGTCATTTAACTTTGTTTGTCTCAGTTTCTCATTTGTAAAATGAGATAGAGAAGGAAATGGCAAACCACTCCAGTGTCTCTGTGGAGAAAATCCCAAATGGGGTCACAGAGAGTCAGATACAACTGAAAAGATTCAACACTAACAAAGCAATCTTTACGGGATTCATCTTTTATCCATTGTGCAATGAAATAGTTATTTTCCTGACTGTACAATTTTAAGTTTAAATGACCATTCAACAACAACAATTATTTTTTAAAAACTCAACAACATTCACAAGTATTTATTAAGCACCTACTCTATAAGGCACTATTCTAAATATCAGGGATACAACCCCAAAACAGTGCTAACCTGAGGTTGCTTATATTCTGATCCAGGTTGACATGGCATTAACTCATACACACACACACACACACACACACACACACACACACACACGAACAGATACTACCTGCTGCTACTCCTCAGAGGGTGAGAGGGCAGATGGGGAAGATGCCTTCTATGTACCACAACACTGGTGCTAAAGTATTCCCTACAAGTAGTACCAAAGTCATAAGTTCAGGGATGGGAGGGACATAGTGATAGATAATCCACCCACCTTCTCCCTTTCATTTTATAATTGGGGTAACATGCCTTGACCCAGGTCACATGGGTAGTAACAGAAATTACTGTTTGAGCCCAGGTCTCCCCTTGCTTCAAATCCACTGTTATTTCCACTGCCTCTTTCCTGCTCATCAAATTCTAACCATCAGCCAAAAGGACTCCAGGCAGTTTGGCATTCGGTCCATAGGAACAGCTGGGCTTGCTGAGGCTTTTTAATATCCCAGCTCAAAGCTACCCTTCCCCCAGGCAGGGGTCATCTGAATGAAGGTCAGCCTACACACCCTTTGGTCAGGACAGGTGGGCTCATGAAGAAAGACATTTTTTAATAGAGAAACTGTCAACAATGAGACTGAGCCACTAATTCAACTATGCTGTGTCTAAGATGACTGTGATACCTGAAAAGAGACACATGGGCTTCTGGTCTAACTTTTATCACAAACCATCTGAGGCTGCTTAAGAAGCATATTCTGAGATAGATTTATAGGAAATAGAGCTAGAAAAATCTTGGGGCTGATCTCTTCAAAGAATTCCAGGATCATAGAGTGAAAGCTGAAAGCACCCAGGAGGGGACCACACCGAAGAATTCCAGAATCATGGAAAGACATTCACTAGGACGAGAGCTGAAAGAATCTCAGAGGAGATTTCATCAAAGATACAGTGGGAGGGGACTTGGGGATAGAATGTAAGCTGCTTAAAGGCAGGAATCATTTCATCTTTGTCCTTGTATCTCCAGCGCTTCACATAGTGACTAGTGCATGGCATGTTCTTAATTTATGCAATTGATTCGTTGATGGATTGACTCAGAAGGCATATAGTCCAACCTGCCCCTGATCAAGAGTATCTACTCTCTAACAGGGGTTCCCAACCTAGAGTCTATTCGTTACATTAAATATATTGATAACTGTATTTCCTTTACATCCTGTATATTTTAAATTTTGCCCTTAAAACATCAATCTGAGGATGAGTCCCTAGGCTTCATCAGACTTACAAAGGGGTCTATGAATATCAACAACAAAATGAGGGACCTTTACTCTACAACATCCTGAAACCAAAGTTATCTGCCATGGAAGATGAACCTGATACTTCTCAAGGCAGGCCACTCCACTTGGGGCCAGCTCTAATTCTCAAAAAAATCCCACATTTTGTAGGAAAGATTGAATCCAAGAGAGTTCAGGTAATGTTCCCAGGGTCACAGATAATTAACAGATCTGGAATTCAATCCCAGGTACTCCAAACCCAAATGCATTCTCAAGGGAAAAAAATGGGAAAAGTCAATGACAATGAGTATAAAAGAGAATGTGGAAAGAGGACAGGGAGAGAAAAAAAGTAAGTTAAAGGGGAAAATGAAAGAAATCTGTGGCTAGAAAATACTGTCCAATAGAGGTAGTGCCTTTCATAGTTTTCACAGAAGACAACTAGATGCTGTCGGTTCTGCACAGTTCTGCACAGTGAGAACAAAAGGTATAGACACAAAAAAGTCTCAGATTGATGTTTAAGGTCTTTTCCAGACTGGGTCCAACCTCTTTTCCTACCTCCTCCCCTACTCAAATCTTCTACTTCACCTCCCTCTACTCCCCTCCTCAGTAACATAGTAAGGGAGGCAAATCTGTTCTGATGAGGTAGTTTTCCCATCTCTAAAATGGGTTTGATAATGAGTACTTTGTAAACTTTAAAAGTTCTGTATGAATGTGAGTCATGATTATGGGCAGCTAAGCAGTGCAGGAGATAGAGCACTGGGTCTAAAGTCAGGAAGAACTAAGATAAAATCTGTCCTCAGACACTTCCTAGGTTGTCTCTTCTGTAAAACAGGGATGATCATAGCATCTACCTCTCAGAGTTGTTCTGAGGATCAGATGAAATAATATTTATAAAGCTCTTTGCATATTTAATGCTATCATCATCATCCATCCATCCATCCATGTATGTATGTTTGTATTACAATGCTACTACATCCAAGGTACATGAGGTCATGGAAAATAGCACAGTCCCTGTCCTTGAAGATTACATTCTAATGGAAATCAGAGTTTAGAAAGAGGCAGTAGATGACTCGAGAAAACCAAAATAGGAGCATGGTAATCCCCTACACTTCCCAATTTTACCCAGATCAACTTTTCTCAGCACATAATTAATCAATACTTCCATACACACTAAGACTGTGATGTACCTAGTCTTGTGCTCAGTGCTATTGCTGGAAACAGAAATATAGTATATAGATTCCCACCCTCAAGGAGATGACAATCTGATTGGAAAGACCAGAAGTACACCTTAAAATAGTAACTAGGAAAAGTAAGTATATAATAATGGCAAATTAGTACAAGGAAGCATATAATTTCCACCTCACAAGTGGATGCCAATGATTATAAAAGAGATGGAAGTTGACAACCATATTGATTGTGTAAGAAATCAGTGTGGGTACCGAAGGGCTAAACCTATATTAGTTACAAAGAAGGTGTTTCTGGCAGATCTGATGACCACAGACACAATATACAATCACTTTGAAAAAGACCCAGCATAAGATGTATAGGAAAGAAAAAAAACTGATGAATTCCTCCACTGGCCCAATTCTATCTTATACCTTGTAGGAATCGCCCAACAAGATAATGCAAACTTGTACTGGCTTGGTCACATCCATGGTGCTCTGCATGACATGTCAATTGTCTCAGCAACTCAGAAGTCACCTTGGAAAACATTCTATGATCTGAGCCTCTTACTGTTGTTTGTCCTTTGTTTTCAAAAAGAACCAGTGACATCATGGGGTGACATCTTGACTTGTGCTAGAACTGGATTTAAATGCAGCAGAGTGCACAAAGCCTTAGCCACCAGATGAGTGGTCAAAGGAGATGAGCAGAGTTCTTAGAAAAAAATAATTACTAACCATAATAAAAGACCAATTGCCCTATATCACTAATAATAAGAAATATTAAACAACTCTGAGTTTGGACCTTATACCTAATAAATTGTTGAAGGCAAAAGGTGAAAGTCTTCACTATTCGAAAGCAGGAAAACTAATAAAATATTGGTGGATCTATAACTTGGTCCAACCTACATGTTAAATGATTTGGAGTTACTCAAAAAAGTACATAAAATGTTCACACCTTTTGACTGAGGGATCCAATTGCTAGACAGAAGTTACAGACAAAAAACAAGAAGAGTTGCATATATATTGAAATATATATTAATTACATATTTTTTGTGGTCATGAAGAACTATAAATAAATTAAGCAGATGTCCATTGATTGGGGAATGGCTAAACAAATTGTGGTACAAGAATGTAAGGTCATAAAATGATTGTTCTATAAGAAAACATGAACATGAGTAACAGAGAAATATGGGAAAATTTGGATAAACTGACATGAAATGAAATGAGCAGAAGATGTAAAATAATGTTCACAATGTCTATAACAATGTAAAAAAAAAACAAGAAAGTACAACAGAACATTTAATGATGGTTTATCTTGGACCTGCAGAGGAGATGAAGGAATATCTCCTTTCACTGGAGAGGTGAAGCAATCATGAGAGTGCAATGCCCTGTAACGAGCAGCTGCAGTTCATGTGTTAGGAAGTTCTGCTTGGCTTTTTTTCTTCTTGTATACAAGGAGAGATTGTAGGTTGTCTTGGTGGAGATGGGGAACTACTTTTGGAAATGACTGAGACATACAAACAATAAAACTTGTAGAAAAATGGAATCTGACTGAAATATTCTGCTGAATGGTAAGGTTTTCCTAATCATCACCATCTTTATCTGCATCTTATGGGCAGAAATTTTACACCTCAGAAGCCTAGGTCCTAGGGAGGTTTTGGTTGGAGGACAGGGGAATTGCTAGAGGGAAAGCAGAGAAGTTATTGGGCCTTTGCAGAATGATTCGGGACAAACTGAGATGAGAATAAATTCAGTACAAGCTGCCTGACTAAGAGGATGCTGCATTAACGATCTATGTGCATCTAAATTAAAAAAAAAATTAACGTAATGCAAGTGGGTAATTATCCAGTGCTTTCTAGGAACACATTCACACTGGATCAGGCAGAGATTTTCTGTCTTGGTGCCTTTGTTTTTAATTTATTCCTGGGGAGAAGACAACAGTCCTGAGGTGTTTTGTATGTGTGTGTTTTTCTTCCGTGGCTCAAAATAACCTACGTTCTTTCTGCTTCAGTAAATCATTCCTGCAGCTTGATATGGTTCCTAGTGGATTTGGGAGCCATTCAGCCTTTAGGAGAAAAGAAATTTGTGAATGCACTGAGAGCCTGTTTCCGTGGGTCCCTGGGGAGTTCTGTTGCATTGGGACATCCTTGCCCTAGCCCAGTCAAGTCAGGTCTAGGACTCCATGGTCTGTCTACTTACTTTGCAGTTGTCCCTGCTATTGCCCCGGGGAACTTGAGATTACACAGGGTTTGTGTTGAACATATGGTTCCAGAGGCGGCCTGGATTGGTGAGGGAACTTCCCTTCTAAGGGTACCTTCAATTTCAATTCTCTCTTTTCTCCTGCTCCTCCTCCTCCTTCCCTCCCACCTCCTCTCTCTCCCCTCTCCTTTTCTTTCTCTTCCTCCTCATCTTCATCTTCCTCCTTCTCTTTCCCCCTCTTTCCTCTCTTTCCCTACTCCCTTTCTCTGCTATAAATATAGATATATGTATTAATCTATGTGCATGTGTGGCTTTATATGTATATAGTGCATGGATATGTAAATAATCTTTTATCCACCTTGTTATTGACATGGTATCTCTGCTATTAGAATATAAGATCTATGAGGGCAGGTAATGCTTCTGCATTTTCTTATCACATAGTAAGTGTTTAATAAATGCTTATTGATTGATATATGTTTACATAGGTGGACTCATGAACATTCCAACAAAAATTTTCTCTTCAGTGAACACTTGAAAGTCATTAAGAATAATAACTTGTATTTATAAAACACTTTAAGGTTTGAAAAATAGTTTACAAATATTACGTCATTTTGTTCTCACAAAACCCTGAGAAGATTCTATTACTATCCTCATTGTACAGAAGAGAAAACTGAGGCAGAGGTGCAATGACCCATCAGGGTTCACATAGCTAGTGGGTATCTGAGGGCAGATCTGAACTCAGATCTTCCTGACTCTAGGTCCAGCACTTTAGCCATTAGGCCACCTGGTTGCCTCTGTTGTGAGCAGTCTGCTAAAACTGTTGCACTAAGGCTTGATATCATCCTTCAAAGAGCAGAATAGCCACCCTAAAACACTAAGTGGTCCTGCAACAAATGCCCCACTCTCTTACGAATTTAGAAAGAATGAGAAATGAAAAGTTTCCCTAATCTTTCGGTTATTTCATTCTGGCTCTGCCTAGAAAAGAGGGAAGGAGTAGATGACAACTCAAATATAGTAGGATCTCCTTGAGGGCAGGGATTATCTTTCATTTTGCATAGATCTGTATTTCCAGAATTGAGCCCAGGGCCAGGCACATAATAGGTGCTTAATGAAGGCTTGTTGACTGTGTAAGTATTTAATAATTTCTCTACCTATCTTCCATTTTCTCTACCTTACACACAATTGTATTACTATGAAATGGTGGCCTGTTGTGGTAAATCAACTGTGAAAATCTAATAGTTTCTTTCCTGTATTTTTGAGAATTCCATCAATTTGTACACAAACCATTTATATAAAGGTTTTCTGTAGAAAGTAAGCATATGCTAAATAGTTTCTGGTATCTTCTTGGCCGCCTTTCTCTTAAAAATGCCATCCAGGATCTTTTCCATTATTTTAGAATCCTCCCCATCTTTGTCTTGAAAATTGGTCCCTGAGGGCCCTGAAAATTGTGCTGCTTCTACCATGGATTTCTGCAACGTGTCAGGTCGAGATGATCTATTTTCCCAGTTTCCTTGAGCACCATTCAAACTTCCTTCTAAAGCACAGTGGGTTCTGAAGTGATAGTTTCTAAATGGGACAGTTTGACTGTGTCTGATGATAAGAAGAAATCACTGTAAGAACAAATGCAAGTTTTTCCCCTTCACATGTAGGATGTGAGGACCTCACATTCCAATGGGGAGAGATCACAAGGAAATCACTAGGAACAGTCAGTGCTCATTCCATTGCATCAAGATCCTTCCCAAATGTTTCCAGGATGGTTATTTTGTCTAGGGCCAACCTTTCTGTGATTCGTTTTCCCATCCACTGATTTCATTGTTATCTGTTTTGTTGTTTTGTTGTTTGTGGGGTTATTTTTGTTTACTTTTCAACCACCACTACACCATACTGTCTTATTTCTGGTCATCACTCCTATCTCCCTTCCCAATAAGAACTTGAGACTCTGCCCTCAGGAGGGGATCTAAGAAGTGAGCTATTTCCTGATGTTTTTCAAAACCAGACCTCCACACCAATTCTCATTTCCATGCTATGCTTTATCCCACATTTCCATTCTTCCTTATGTGTTATTTTCATCTATTAGATGCCTTTAAAGGCAAAAACTATGTTGCTTGCTTATATTTGTATGCCCACTACTTATCACAGTGACTGGCAGATAGTAATCAGTTAATAATCATTTTATATGTCTAATATTGGCTTCAATCTCTCTCTGATGGGCAAGAAAATCAAGCATTTATTGGGTGAGTCTATCTCTGACCTCCTTCGGCCCCCTCATTTGGACAACTGCTTTACATTGGTTAAATTTGCTGGGAAGTGGGGATAATCACAGGCCATAGAACTACTTTTATGCAATTTTTGAAATCAGTTTATTTAAATGGGTCAGATGGGAGCTGCTACAGTTACACACCATGTTGTCTTCTCGCCTGTATCCTTTCTTCTAATTTGATGATGAGTTTTACCCAACAGTGACCTTCCTATACAGACATTTTATCTGATTCTGAAATGATGCCCATAGTTGTTAATCAGTCATTTCGTAGCAATTGATGTGTTTAGTCATATTTTCTTAGGTTATGAAGCTCTTTCCATATCCAGTACCTCATAATTCTTTTCTTGAAGAAAGTCTTTATGACACCTAGACATGAGGCTCCCAGATGATCTATCAGCCTCTAGCATTCCTCCTTTCTTCATCCCAAATCATAATTCCTTTCTAATTTTTCACTGTCTCCATGTACTTAATTTAACATTGAATTTAGCAAGGATCTAGGGTATATATAGAATTGATTTTGAGGTTGCTACCCCATAAGTGTTAAAAAGTTTTGTAGAATTTTGCAGTTTTAGCTCAAAAGTTGCATCTATCTCCCTGGTTACCTGTCTGCCTTGTAGACCAAGTGTCCCATGAAATGTTTGGTACAAAAGCACCAACTCAGCTGGTGCCTTTATTTGCTTCTCTGGAATCTGTGAATTTGGTACACCTTATATGTGCTGTCTCCACTTGGGCCACTACCTACTTTCCACTAGAAAATTATACTCAGCTTCTAGAGCCAACCTGGGCTTTGATAGACCAGTTTTGACCTTACCTTACTCACTTCCAGGCCTCTATGGTATATCAATAGCTCCAGTCATTCTACTATGTAACTTTCCTCTCTATCTTGCTATCTCCCTGTTATATGTTGTTTTCCCTCATTTGACTATAAGGGACTACATAGTATTATTGTATTTGTATCTCTCTACTTCTTAGCAAATGCTTGGCACATATTAAGTATCTGATAATGTTTTATTGATAATAGACAGAGAAAAAGACAGATAGATAATTATCATTATGGCTTTTGTTTCATTTATAGAATTAGAATAAGGATTTGATTCAGTTGCTTACATAGTACTAGATTCCTCACAAGTTACTAGTCAAAGATCTCACATTTTGAACACCAATCCCTAAAATCAGTATTTTCAGATAGTTTAAATCTTTCTGATTCTTCTCTCTTTTCTACCATACCATGATCATCACAGTAAAGGGAAAAGGGGGACACGATATTTTTTTCTGTTTCATATATGGAACTATCTCATTCACCAGAAGGTTGAAGATTGTGATTTAATTTTTGACTCTGGGGACTCATGAAATTCCAACTACTCAAATTTTGAAAATTTCATCCTTGAGTCCAACTGTCTGGTGAAAATCCTTTCAGCACTTAGATAAAAGTTGGTCATTGGATAGTAGTTGTAGCGTATTGTAAAGCTTTCCTAATATGGTAGAACATGACAAAGCTTGTGCTCTACTCCAGCGATAACTTTGGGAAAATGCAATGAGGCATCAAAAAAGAACTTTCCTGGAGTTGAAGTTCTTTTGATGTGGAGATGTTTACTGAATTAAAGTCAAGAGCATTACCAGGCTTCTCAATGAGAACTGTAGTTGTCAAACCATCTCACAATCCACAGATGCAAAACTAAATAAACAATGCACATTGTTAGGAGCAGAGTCAAGATGGCAGAGTAGAAAGATGGACCTACTCTAGCTCTCCCCCCAAAGCCCATAAAATACCTGCAAAAAATGACTCTAGACAAATTCTAGAGCAGCAAGAGCCACAAAAAACAGAGTGAAAGAGATTTCCAGCCTAAGACAGCCTGGAAGGCTGATAACAAAGGTCGTTTTCAGAGCAGAGCATAGCTCAGCCTTGGTTGCATGGCACCAACAGGGACAGGACTGGAGCAGGCTTCAGGGCATGGAATCCCAGGCAGAAGCTGTAGTTCCATGATTCCTCAACCCACAAAAGCCAAAGACAGCTTCAAAGGTCAGTGAGAAACCTCTTTCACCAGGGTAAGAAGGGAACATGGTCTGACCATGGCTTGGGGTAGCAGTGGTGGCTGAAATAACAGCATCCATTTTAGGAGTCCTCAGTGTAAAGCTCCTGGGCAAATCAAGCAGCTGAGTTGAATCTCAGCCCTGAGTGGCAGTCCTGGGTGAGGAGGAGCACTGGTCTGGTGGAGCTGGTGGAGGCTCTGGAGAGGGAATTCTACTCACAGATCCTGGGCAGAAAAACTTGTTGTTGCTCCCAGGCCAGAGTGCAGGTCATGAAAGGAGTAAACTCTTCTCCCTTGATTGTGCCACCTTGGAGGAACTGAGAACTTACGGGTCCTTAGAGTATACCCTCCACTTCATAAAGGACTCAAAAGTCAAGTAATAGGCTGGGAAAATGCCCAAAAGGGGGTGGGGAATAAGACTATAGAAGGTTGCTTTCTTGGTGAACAGGCATTTTCTTCCATCCTTTCAAATAAGAAAGAACAATGCATACCATCAAAGGAAGACATAAAAGTCAAGGCTTCTGCATCCAAAACCTACAAAATAAGTATGCAATGGTCTCAGACCATGGAAGAGCTCAAAAAGGATTTTGAAAACCAAATAAAAGAGGTGGAGCAAAAATTGGGAAGAGAAATGAGAGTAATGTGAGAAAATCAAAAAAGTGAGTCAACAGCTTGCTAAAGGAGATCCAAAAAATGCTGAAGAAAATATCACCTTTAAAAGTAGACTAACCTATACGGCAAAAAAGGTCCAAAAAGCCAATGAGGAGAAGAATGCTTTAAAAAGCAGAATTAGCCAAATATAAAAGGAGGTTTAAAAGCTCACTGAAGAAAATAATTCTTTAAAAATTAGAATGGAGCATGAGAAACTAAGAAATTACAAAACAAAACCAAAAACATGAAAAAATTGAAGACAATGTGAAATATTTCATTGGAAAAACAACTGACCTGGAAAAGAGATCCAGGAGAGATAATTTAAAATTATGGAGCTACCTGAAAGACATGATGAAAAAAAGAGCCTAGACATCATCTTTCATGAAATTATCAAGGAAAATTGCCTTGATGTTCTAGAACCAGAGGACAAAATAAATATTGAAAGAATCCACCAATCACCTCCTGAAAGAGATCCAAAAAGAAAAACTCCTAGGAATATTGTAGCCAAATTTCAGAGTTCAAGGAGAACTTAATTCTCCTTGAGTATCAAGGAGAAAATATTGCAAGCAACCAGAAAGAGACAATTCTAGTATTGTGGAAATACAATAAGGATAACACAAGATCTAGCAGTTTCTACATTAAGGTATCAAAGGACTTGGAATATGATATTCCAGAAGTCAAAGGAATTAGGATTAAAACCAAGAATCACCTACCCAGCAAAACTGAGTATAATACTTCAGGGGAAAAATAGTCATTCAATGAAATAGAAGACTTTCAAGCATTTTTGATGAAAAGAACAGAGCTAAATAGAAAATTTGACTTTCAAACACAAGAACCAAGAGAAATATGAAAAGGTAAACAGAAAATAGAAATCATTAGGGACATATTAAAGTTGAACTGTCTACATTCCTACATGAAAAGATAATATTTGTACCTCTTGAGACTTTTCTCAGTATTTAGGTAGATGAAGGGATTACATACATATAGACAAAGGGCACAGGGGCGAGTTGAATAGGAAGTAATGATATCTAAAAAAAATAAAATTAAGGGGTGAAAGAGGAATATATTGGGAGGAGAAAGGGAGAAACAGAATGGGGCAAATTATCTCTCATAAAAAAAGGTAAGAAAAATCTTTTCCAATGAAGGGGAAAAGGGGGGAGGTGAGAGGTAAAAAGTAAAGCTTAATCACATCATATTTGGCTTAAAGAGGGAATAATATGCACACTCAATTTGGTATGAAAATCTATCTTACATTACAGGAAAGTAGGGGAGAAGGGGATAAGTGGGGTTTTGAGGGGATGATAGAAGGGAGAGCAAATGGAAGGAAAGGGTAACTAGAAGTAAACATTTTTTGGGAAGGGATAAGATCAAGACAGAACAGAAAAATGGGGGGCAGAATAGGATGGAGGGAAATATAGTTAGTCTTTCACATCATGACTATTATGGAAGTCTTTTGCATAACTGCACATATACATCCTATATTGAACTGCTGGTATTAAAACCCCTGACTGCCATTTTGTTTCTATATGGTTTTACACAGATCACTTAATGGCTATGAATCTCTATAACCATAAAATGAAGATAAAAATATTTGTAGTACTGACCTCACAGTTATGCAGAAAGCATTTTGTAAACCTTAAAGCATAGGTGACCGTGAGATAGGGACTAGCTTTGTTATAGGGAACTCCCAGGTAAAGAAACTACCAATTCAGGTGACCACCTTCTCTCTAACTTACAGTCTTATACAGAGTTTCCTGTAACACTCCTAGCTTAAAGGGCTTGCTCAAGGTCACACATGTTGGAAGTTGGAAGTTCACCCACATTCAGGGTCGTTACAAACAGATCACCCTTATATCTACTAAGCCACAGTGTGCCTTGGATCATGCCTAATTATTGTTACAGGGAAATACCTACAGAGCTAAGGGCAACTGGCTGGTTATTGACTGCATCTACACATATGACTTCAGAAATAAGCTGAGGTTTTACTTCATTAAAATGCTGCTTCAAACCCGAAGTCATTTAGGAGGAAAAACAATGGAAAAACAGAAGGCAACCCAGGATGCAAACTCCAGATTGTTGCTGAGCAATAAATTAATTCACTCTCTTACTAAAGGTCAAGCAAGTTAATATTTCTCTTGGCACTAGAGATGCCCTCCCTTTATCCTGTGGACTGTGCCTGAGGTTTAGCCAGCTAGGCACTGGGCTTTTTAGCCTAAGAATGGAAAATCAAAGAATACAGAAGGAGCTAGTCTAATAAATTGAATAACCAAGACTCACCTCTGGGGAGAAACTTCATTTGTGTTAAGTATTATCCCCCTGGCAGCTTGTAGTTTGGCCCTACTCACCTGGGACCAAAGCATTCTAATAATAACTCTATTTATTTAGTAAATCAACAATGCCTCCTATTTATAACTACTTTCTAGGCCACAATCCAGTGAGGTCAATGGCACAAATATTGTGATATCTGTTCTATAGATAAATAAACTGAGTTCAAGGAAGTTTAAAGGACATCAATCATGCAGCTAGGTATCCAAGTGTCCAAGCTGAGATTTAAACCCCGATATTTGATTTCCATTGTATTTACCCAATTGTCTTGCCCACTTTCTCACAATTCTTTAGTCTTACTTCAAGAAGAGCTGGATTGTACTAACTCTCATGGCTCTCTAACAGGGTTTCCTAGCTAATGAAAGCTCTTCCTCTAACAGTTTGGAGGAGCACAATATATGGGGAGTCACCATCTGGATCCAACATTAGCTCTTGCTACTCTCCTCTGCTTTAGTCAGACTGGTCTATTTGTTACTGTGACAATATGCTTTTGGATTTCATGCTCCCTTCAAACCAGAAGGCTCTCCTCCTTCCCCTCCAACTGCCTAAATCTTACCTATTCTATAAGATGCCCTCAAAGCCCTATATTCTTCATAATTTATTCACAGACCACTCCAACACAGAAAGATTTCTCTGAATTTCTATTGAAGTCCTAATCATTTGACCTATTCATTCGTTCAGTCCCTTTCTAATTGGCATCCAACTCTTTATGACTCTATATGGGGTTTTCTTAGCAAACATAGTGGAAAGATTTGCCATTTCCTTCTCCAACTCATTTCACAGATGAAGAAACTGAGGCAAACCAGGTGAAGTGATGCCCTGGGTCACACAACTAGGAAGTATCTGAAACTGGATTTGAACTCAGGTCTTTTTGACTCCAGGCCTACCACTCTATCAACTGGACCATCAGCTGCCTCTACTTGTGTCTTAAGCTTCTTTTAAAAATCCCATAGCATTTAGCACAGGACTGGGACAAAGTAGACACTGAGTAAATGATGACTGATTTCATTTGACTTTAAACAGTGTCATGGATAAGCCAACAGATACTAAGGGACCTTCTTACCTCTCCCTAGGGATATTCCAACCCCCTGCGTTTGTGTGGGCATGTACACACAGAGTCAGGGAAGCTGTAGATACTGGGATTCTCTTAGTCACGCTATAAAGCATTGACCCTTCCTGCAACATGCAAATGTCTTCTATTTTTAAAGGTTGAACTAGGCCACACAATAGTTATCTTCTCCTCCCTAAATGTACATTAGCAGATGTTGCTGCTATGAAGAGAGCTCGCTTGGGGGGTGTTCATTAACTGCACTTCATGGCCTAAAATTCACAGTTGCTAAACACCTTCCATCTTATTCCTTTGACCACCTTTGTTCTGAGTTTGTCAAATTTACAAGTCACCAAGGGGGTCAAATTGGGTCAATAGCTGAATATACCTCCCTAGGATACTACTGAGCAATCAATCAACCCACATTTATTAGGGCACTATTGTAAGCTGTGAAGATGGGGGGAGGGGGGGAGGGCAGTCCCTGACTGCCCTCAAGAAGCTTATATTCTAACAAGGGAGACAATGTATATAAATAGGCACATACAAGATAAGTGCAGATTAAATGCAAGATAATTTTAGAAGAGAAAGGCACTAGTAACTAGGAAAATAAGGAATGGCCACCTGGAAAGGGAAGGGGGCACTTGAGAGGAATCTTAAAAGCAAGGTAGGAAATCACAAGAGCCACAGTTTAGGAATAGAGGCATTTCAAGCACGGGGAACAGCCAATGCAAAGGTACAGAGATAGGAAATGAAGCATTGAGAGCGAGGAATAGTTAATAGGTCAATATGACTGAAACATGAAGTGTGCAAAGGGGAGTAACATATGTGATAAAAAAGAGAAAAACAAAGAGCCACATCAAAATGCCAAAGGAATATATACATGTATATGTATGTATGTATACATGTATGTGTATGTATCCTGGAGGTAATGGGAAGTCCTTGGAGTTTATTAAATAGGGAGTGACCTGTTCAAGCCAATGTTTTAGGAAAATCACTCCTGCACCAGTGCAAATGATGAATCAGAATGGGGAGAGACAAGGAATGGAATCCATGTAGAAATCTATTGTAATGGTCCAGGAAAGGGCCGATGAGAACCTGAATAAACCTGGTTGCCATATGAATGAAGGGAATGTAAATTTGAGAGATGTAGGGAGAGAAATTGGAAGATGTAGCAACTGATTGAATGTGTGTCAGTCAAGAATCAAGAATGACACCTGGCACTGAGACTGAACTTGGGTAGCAGAGGCAGTGATGGTCCCCTCAAAAGTATTAGGGAAGTTCAGAACAATAGCAGGTTTAAGGGAAAAGACAATGAATTCTCATTAGGATGTGTTGGATTTTAAATGTCTACTACAGAGCAGAAGTTAGTATAAGATGGGCTTATCTGAGATGGAATGCAGTACCAAAGGGGCTTTATCATCTCCTGCCTACAACATATATGTTCAGGTATATGAAATTTCTGCTATAGCTAATTCAGTGCTGCCTGAAGACAGAAAACTCTAACTTTTTTAAATCCTTGTCTTGACATGCAATTCCCCCACTGTAGAAACTCAACCAGCTCCTCTTTGCCCATTCAAAGGTTACCCTATACTTAAAGACCAAGGTCCCAACCTGTCCTCACTAGCTGTCCAAGGACAGTTGAGTTCTCCTTCTACTGAGCTCCTAAACCACTTATTGTCTTTACCCCCCATTCAAGAGACATTTTTTCTACCTCTTCATACATTCGTATCTTCTCACCAAGCTAGACTGAACCTCTTAAGGATGGGGACAATGTCTTACTCTGTTTTGTATTCAGGTACAGTTTCAGTATTATCCTGGACTATTTGTTCCTTCTCTCTCATCATCCAAGTTCATTAAGTTGGTAGATGATGTCAATTTCATGGCTTTAATATATCTTGTGTCCTTTCCCATCCAACTTTCCACTTCAGGCCCTTATCACTTTTCCCTGGACTTTTGGAGTAGCCTTCTTATTGAACTCCCGACCTCCAGGCTCCTTCCTCTCCAGTCTTCTACACAGCTGCCAATACAACATGCCTACAGCTCATGTTTAACTGCCTCAAACCTGCTCAAGAAACTGTAGTGGCTCCCTCTTTCCTCTAGTATTTGTCTTCTAAAATCCAGAACAATCTGGCTTCAGCCTACTTTCTTCCAGGCATGCTATTTTACTCTATATGCTAGTTAAACTAGTCTCTGCCATTCCTCACACATGACATTTTATCTACTTTCTTTGTACTAGTTGTCCCTATATAATTTCATGCTTCCTTCAAAGTTAAAATGCCACCTCCTTGAGAACCCTATTTGGATTCCTCCCTTCCCAGTTGTTGGTGCCTCTTCTTGGAATACTTTGTATACATGTTCAATTGTCTATGTAAACATTGTTTCTCTCAAAAAGAATATAAGTTCCTTGAGAGCAGGAAATATTTCATTTGGATCTCTGTATAACCTTCACCTGGCACATTGTAACCAATAATAAACAAATGCTCTTTAAAAGCAGTGATACTGAATACCTTGTATCCTCCAGAGCCTGTAAAAATGCCTTGAACACACTAGTGTTCTATAAACATTTATTTAATTGAACAAATATTTATTAAATATCTAATGCTTACAAGGCATTAAAATGGGAGGGGGAAGAGTGAGGAGTCTAAAATGGGGAGTAGCAGTCCTTGCCCTCAGGGTGAGAAGGATATGGCAAGTGCAGAAATAAACAATAAAAAGTCAAGTGTATATGATGTGGGATGCTCTCAAGAAGAAAATTCTGAAGACACAAGTAAATTTACGACTAGGTAAATGACAGAGAGTCGACATGAATGACTTGGTATCAGCTTGGACAGAAGTCCCTAATGAAGGGTCCAAATGATCTACACTTGGATCTGTGGTGTTTACCAATTTATCAGTGACTAGGATAAAGTCATCAAAGGCATATTTTTTCAGGTTTGCAAATGTCATAAACATGTATAGAATGGCTGGGAGTCAGGATCTTAAAAAATGGATCAGAGAGTAAAGATCCAAAAAGATCTAGTCAAGATAGAACATTGGCCCTAATCTAAAAAGATAAACAATATGAGGTTCAAATGCAAAGTCCCGTGTTAGGGTTCGAGACATGGCTACACTAGACTATACAGTGCACAAGTAGAGTATTGTGAAATGACGCTGGTGAGGTTATCTGTTGATATACGGAAGTTTCACTGAGAATATCTAAAGCATGGATCCTCTTCAAGGACCAAATCATAGAAAGACTACCTCAGGTAGTCTCAGGTGTTTTATCCAGGAGCACTCACTATCCCAGTCCATTCAACACTTCCAAGGACCAGAATCCAAAGAAAGGTATATGGGAAACCTAATCCAGCATCCACCATTGCCACAGGTAACAGGAAAAGGTTTGGGCCTTAACTTTCTTTTTGAGGCAACATTGAGTAATGGCTAGGACGTGGGACTTTGAGTAAGGAAGTTGTTATTGTTGAGTCACTAAGTTGTTTCAGTCATGTCTAACTCTGTGGCCCCATTTGGGGTTTTCTTGGCAGAGATACTAGAATGGTTTGCCATTTCCTCCTCCAGTTCATTTTACAAATGAGGAAACTAAGACAATCAGGGTTAAATGACTTGCCCAGGACAGGAGTCAGGAAGACGTAGGTTCAAATTCCATCTCAGACAGATTTTTGCTATGTGATCCTAGGCAAGTCACTAAATATCTCGGACTCTCAGTTTCTTCAGCTATAAAATTAGGGGCTCAAACTCAGTAGCAAGTAATATCCCTTCCAGATCAGAATCCATGATCCTATAAGTTCCTTTCACTTTGGAAACCTTAGTTTCCTCATACATAAAATGGGCTTGAACTCAAATGGCTTTAACAGGCTATGATTCTACTTGGGTCTTCCTCAGACTGACTGCAATTTGCTAGATGGCTAACTGGGGTTAGGGTCACAAAACTTTGTACTACTGCTCCCTCCCCAACCTACCCACTCACTAGAAAACTAAGTTAAAAGGTCTCAGAAGTTTCCAAAAAGATAAGAAAGCCAAAGCAGAAATCCTCAATTCTCTTGACAGCTGTAGAGAGTTTAGGAGCCTTGCTCTAACACCCAATTCCCTGTTTACCCAAACAGCTCCCTTTGTCCTCCCCCACAGCCAACCTGCTTAATTACACCCCTGGGGCCATGCTCCCCACTCATTGCTCCATCATTCTGTCAGCCTCCCCAAAGGGAGCAGACTAACAGGGCTGGCACAGCCTGTAACAGTCAGCAGAACCAGTGGCCCCAACCAAAGAACTTGGCTCTTTAATGAAATGTATGGAGGACCTGGAATCAACACTGATAATACAAGAAGACCAGATCAGAGTGAGCAAAGATGAAGGAGGATAGTTGTTATTAAAACAAATTCTTTAGAGTTTCTTTTTCCTATTAAATAAAACATTTCCACGCAGACTGGTTCCGTACATAACATCTTAACAAAACTTGGTATCAGAAGTCCGGACCTCAAATCCCAACCTTTGTCATTTAATAATTAGGTGATGTTGGGCTTAATATCTAGGATCCTCAGGCTCTTTTTCTATGAGATAAGGATAATGTTACTTGTTCTACTTGCCTCTCTGAGTTATTGTGAGGATTTCATAGGGTCAAAGAGGGGAGACATTTTTTTGGTCATCTGGTCCAGCCCCTTCATTTTCTAGATGAGGAAACTAAGGGCCAGAGAGGAGAAATAACTTGTGCAGTCACACATGTAATAAGTAGCAAAGTCAGGATATGTACCCATGTCTTCTGATTTCCCATTCACTGCTTTAAAGATCTTCCTAAGGATAAGATCCGTGTTTCAAATGGAATCATCTAGAAATGCAGCTGTTTGGATTCTGCTCCAAGCCACTTTCCAAATGGCATCTCATCTCCTTGTTCCCTTCTAAAACCTCAGGAATCCCCATCTGCTGTTGCTGCTTCTGCTTCTGTTGTTTTCTACTAGCTCCTGCTTCTATTTTCACATCCCCAGAATCACCCCAGGGTTTTGACTTAGTTGGTACCCCTTGCAGGACTGGCTTCCCCAGGCCACCTCCCCCAACTACTTGCCTTCATCCCTCCACCTGTTCCCAAGAGCTTTAGGCAGGACATTCCTACCAGCTGGTCCCCTCTGAAAAGCAGCAGACATAGCACATCTCTATTTTGTGGGGTCACCAACCATTGTAGGCAAAGTTTACAATGATGGATGATAAGCACAACAGTGGAACCCAGCCTTGGAAGGGGGAGCAAGTGAGGGACAAGATAAAGGAGGGAAAGGAGAGCCAACAGAAGAAGACAGCTGATAAACAAAATCTGCTATACTCAAATCTAATTCAGACTAAATGGAAGAGGGAAAATAATCTGAACTGATTTCTCTGTTGCAGAATATCTGTAAAAAGCAGCAAGGAGGTACAGTGAATAAGAAGACATGAGTTCAAGTCCTGACTCAGATACTTATTAGCTGTGTGACTCTAGGAAAGTCGCTTAACCTCTCTCAGCCTCAGTTTCCTCATATGTAAAATGAAAATATAATAGCACTTATCTCATAGATTTGTAGAGAATCTGGGAAAATAACATATGTAATGGTGCTTTGAAAACCTCCAAGTGTTGCATAAATGCTAGCTACCATCATCTCCACCACCACCATCATCATCAACAACATCATCCATATTATTTAATAACATAACATGATGTTTAATAACATCATCCATATTATTTAATAACATAACATACCCATGAGAACTCATAGGGGTTAATAAAGTGCCAACTAATAGAGCTTCTTTGGTGGACCTGAAGGCAGGTAGATGAGAGTAGTTTAAGAACATTAGTCAATGAATCTACATTATGCTACACAGTATAAAGGAGTTTCAATTGGAAGATCCAAAACATGAACCTCCAAGGACAAGATGCTAGTAGTCATCAAGCATTTGCTGATTACCTATTTATTATATTCTAGATGTTTTTCAAAGTCTTGTGGCTTCAAAGACAAAAAAAAATGAAACAGTCTTTACCTTCTAAGAATTTATATTCTATTGGGGGAAGTAATATGTACACGTATGTATGTATGTATATATGCATATCTACACAACATATGCAAACAAATGTGAGGCAAGAAGTATTAGCAGCTGTGGGGATTGAGAGGAAGAGCCTCATGTAGAATGTAGAACCCAAGCAGAATTTTGAAGGAAGATAGTAGAGAAAGAAGAGCATTCTAGGCATGGGTCAGGAGGGTAGCCAGTACAAAAGGACAGAGACAGCAGATAGTATTGGGCAGGAAGAACAAGCAGTCTAAAGGTCAGTTTGGCTGGACCATCATCTGTAGATCAATTGTTGACATATATTGGGTACCTCTAGTTTCAAACCTTGTTTGTGTGTCATGGCCACCTTTAGCATTGTTTAGGGAAGTCTAGAGATTCTTCTTAGACAAAATACATAGGGTTACAATTATATTGAAATAGTTACCAAAATATTAGACAAACAAATCCAAACAAGACCCCAGAGTAAGAACTGCTGTTTTAAATCATTTGAAAACTTTAACCTTTGATTAATAAACTGTTGAAAATAAACATACCAGCCACCCAATAATTTGCATTATCAAATTTGTCTCTTTTATTTCCAGCAAAGTTCAATTTTAGCCCAGCTCTCTGAATAGTCACCAATTCTAAGTTGGAGTGATTATTGTTGCAATGAAACTAACGAGAGAGGAAAGCTAAAAATACAGCATAGAACACATCACAGTAAGAAAAAACCTAAGACGTTATACTTGATGGTGTCTGGGCAGATCCATTTAAGACAACGGTCCGGATTCAGGAGATCTATTAATTTGGATGAGAGAAACAAATATATCTTTAACCTCTAATTGTGATTTATCATTTTCTTCAATTATTTATCTTGGCAATAAACCATTATTCTAGGCATGGGTCTATAGATTTCATCAGATTGCCAAAGAGCTCATGACACAAAAATGGCCACCCATACTCTAGAGAAGGTTTAGGGGAAGGCTTTCCAATGTCTCAATCTATAATAAAAGTGTACTTAGTAAACATAAGCCTCCTGTATGTCATCTAGTCACCAAGTTGACAAGCATTTACTGAGCACCTTCCTTCCGTGGGGAAGAAAGCACTGTCTTCTCCATTCCAAACCCCACAGTCATTAAATTATACAAGGGCATTCAGGGGCTTTGATGAGTCTTCTCTGTGTCACCTCCAATGATAAACATTGACTGGGTGCCTAGCAACAGTAGCAGTAGCAGCTTATGGTTTTCTAGGGTTTTATAGTTAATAAGAACTTTCCTTATAATACCTCAAAAATATAAATATTGTTATCCCTATTTATAGATGAGGAAACCAAGACACAGAGAGATTCAGTGACTTGTCAGGTATTGTGACTAGTTAGTGTTGGAGCAAAAAGTCACTCAGGTCTTTTTATTCCAAGACTAGAGCTCTTTCCACTCTATCACCTACTGTGGGCAGTATATTGAGTTAGTTGCTTAGAGAGAAAGCGAGAGAGAATAAGCAATATTACCAGTGACGGACAATTTATATAGATATTTGAGGTTTCTAAAGCATTTTATATTCACTCTCTTAACACATGCCTCTCAAAATCCCTATGACATAGGGATTATTCTCATTTTACAAATAACGAAACTAAAACTCATTGGAAGTGATGGGACCTGCCTGTGGTCACACAGGTAAGTATATGTTTGAGGTAGAATTTGAACCCAGGTCTTCCTGGGTTCTACATTTCAAATCCAGCACTCTAACCACTGTGCCTGGCTCTTCAATAAAGATTAAGAAGATAGGTTCAAGACATACAATAATACAGCATCCTGTGATGTGTCGTATACATGGTATATACAATTAAGAGTTTAAAGGACTCCGAGAATCCTTTGTGAGGATTCTGAAAGATCTTTGTGAACTAGAAAGATCAGGGAAGACTCAGTCAAGTTTCTTTCCACCCAAGATTACCTTATATACGCTTTGGATGTATCTTATTTATATATAAATATATATGTTTGTGTTCTCCACTATTAATCTTGATGGCAGCATATATATGTATATGTACATATGTATATTATATATATGTGTGTGTATGTATATATGTGTGTTCATGTATGTGTATATGTGAATATATGTGTGTACGTATATGTGTGCACATTGTATGTTACATATGTGTATATAGATATATTCACAAATATATACATACATTATTTTTGAATCCCTAGCACAGTGCCTGGAGCTTAAAAGGTACTTAAAAATGATTGCTGATTAACTGAAGAAAGTGGGATGTGGGCTAGATATACAGATAGGGGTAAAATATGCAAAAGGCAAAGAAGAAGACCTTCATGAAAAGATTCTGTGAGCATAGGTAAAGAAGCAGAAATAAACAAGGTACTAGACTGGCTGTAGTAGAGAGTTTATGTTGGAAAGTTTTGGCATAATAAAGTCAGAAAGATAGAGTGGGACTAGTTTGTGAAGGACCTTGAATGTCAAGCTAAGAACTTTGAATTTTATCTTATGGATAAGGGTAGGCCACCAAAAGACCTCAGACTTTACCTTACCTTCCTTATAGAAATGTGGGGAAATGTAATTGACCATAATCTGAAAAGTGATCACAGGACTATGGATTCATAGCTAGAAGCAACATGAAAAGTCATCTATAACAACCCCTTCTTTTTACAAATGAGGAACTGAAGCCCAGAGAGTTTGCTATCTGCCAAGGTCACTCATTAAGAAAAGGAAACAATCACAATGACTCTCCCAGGTAGAGAATGTTTACATGACCTTGAGTCTAAGGGAGAAGGATTTGTCATGTTTAACCCTTTATGAATGAATGCTATTGGTAGCAGCCAGCACTGACCTCCCTACCAGCCCCTTCCAAGACCTAGAAGACATAAAGACATTACTAGCAAATCATCCCATGATTAGACAGGAACTTCATCTTTAGCCCAAATGACAACATTGATCTTAATGATGAGAAAAAATGCTCCAAAACTCAATTAATTGCTTCTAAAGGAAAGGACTGTCATATATCATAAACAGCTTAGCAAAAAAAGATAGATGAAGGTGAATAGAGAGGAAGGGGAAAGATGTAGGTCAAAGGTTCTGGTCTCCTTAAGCTCTGAAGGAAATCTATAAAATCTCAAAGTATTGAAATATTAACTCACTAGTTTAAAAAAAAAGAAAAGAAAATCTAGTGATTCCAGGAGAGAAATCAGTCTTCCCTGACAGTAGTTAAATTGAATCTCTGTGAGCACTACCCATAATTTTAGTGGAAGTTGAAGCTATTAAAAAGTCGATGCACAAGATTAAAATTTAGAATGCTATTTTAATAATACCAGATTCTACTCCATTTCAAATGGCTGTCACTTTTAAGCTCCACCAATTTGAAAACACTTGACAAATTATGTAGGGCACTGAGGGATGGCAGACAGGAATTTCGAAGGCCCGGCTCAGCAGGCAAGCAATCCTACATATGGGAGAAAAAAGCTTGCCAAATTAGCATGGTAGGAAAAGAGACCCCATCTCATGAAAACCCAGTTCTGCAATTTAGGTAACTGGGTTGTCACTAGGTGTGGCATTTTCATTCTTTCTACTGAATTGATTAATAAGAGGAAATAAAAAGAGAGGTAAGTGTAAGGGAGTTCCCAAGAGGAAAAAAAACGTTGAAAGATTGAGTAGGACTTGGATATCAGAAGAAAAAGAAAAAGTTTAACCTTGGCAAGAGAGATCTCAAATCGTTTTCAGAGATATCCTTCCCCTAGGATATGCAAAAAGACCTTTGACCTATAGAAATAGCTTCAGTCACTAGTCCATAAAATACCTATTTGATCTATGAGGAAGTTTTCCAGACAAACTTAGTAGCTAAATCCATCAGACACAAGAGTCTAGGAATCCTGATTCAATAAGCTTTACCCTCTAGGTACACTTGGACTAGACTGAAATGTCCAATCCACTCATGATTCTCCTCTTCAGTGGTAATGTTGGCAACCTTATTTTCCAGTAAGACCCTTCTACTCTTGCCACGTTGGTCCTCTCACTCTCCACCAACATGGTGGCATTCATTCCTAGCTCTGCGTTTTTGGTCAGGTTGTCCCCCTCCTCTCTCTTGATATACATCTTGCTCATCTTTTAAGGTCTAATAGAAACCCCACTTGCTCTGTTAATCCTTTCCCTTCTCCTCCAGTCTATAATGATCCCTCACTTTTCTGAAGGCTGAATTTCTATAGAGTTCACTTGGGCACTTAGTGTTATCTTCTATGGGAGTCTGGTCTCACCAGGGAAAATGTAAATTTCTTTAAATGGAAGGATGAGGTCTTTTGTTTTATTTCCTCTGGCAGTTGGCACACACAGCGGATGTTCAATAAATACTTGTTCCATTGAGTTAAGAGAGTCTCCTTGGGAATTAATAGTTAATTGCCACCTTGAAGGTAGAAACGAAGGTGGATTACCAACGTCCAGAAATTTTTTTGCTCTACCCTTAGCAGAAACTCAAGTCTTACTTTTTTACATCTTCTGTCTCATGTCTTTTCCAAATCAATAAAATATATTTTAGAAAATCATGTTAAATTTTTCCAAACTCCCACCCTGAAAATACTTGGCCTGCCTCTCCACTATTACTTTGCTTTACTCATTATCATCAATCACCTTCTAGGGGATCTAGCTATGACAACTTTGGTGATAGTGGGTATTACAGAACTGGGAAGTGCCAATCTTCATCTAAAAGGCATGACAGACACTCTCATGCTTGTGCCTCTATGCCTTTGACTGCAGCAATACCGAGCAACTCAGCTCAGAGTTGATTAAGAGAAGCGTGAAATTGAATATGGTGCTTCATCTTTCACCCTTCTCCATTATATGGGGCTAAGAATCTCTTCCCTGGCTCCTATATCCACACACCCCTAACCAAACCAGAGGGAAAGGGATTTCGGATTTATGAACTACTCTTCATTTTCCAAAGATACCAATGATGACTTCTTCTGAGTTTAATCAGCAAGACTTGGATTGAGTTTCTGAGTCTGCACCAGACGAGACTTAAGAGGCCATGAAATCCACTTCATACCTGACCAACGATCCCAAGCGATCACACAGCCTTTGCTTAAAGCCCTCTGATGAGGAGGAGTTCACTGTCTCCCGAGACGTCCCTTTACTCTTTTGGACGGCTAGAATCATTATTTACATCAATAGTTGGCATAAAAATGCCCTAGATTTCCAAAGCACCCTACGTAGGCGATCTCATTTTAATCTTCACAACAATACCGTATGGTGGGGGCTACTGTTATCCCCATTTTACAAAAGAAGAGACTGATTCTGCCTAGGATCGCATAGCTAGTAAGTGTTAGGCAGAAGACTGGAACTTGTCTTCCTCACTTCAACACTACCTAGCCACCTCTTCATAAGGAAATTTTATATTTTATATTTTCATTATTAAGAAGTTTTCCTTCAGATGGAGAAGAAATCTGCCTCTTTGCCAACTTCTACTCATTAGTAATTATTGCACCTTCCAGAACCAAGTAGAAAAATCTAGTATCTCTTCCCATGTGACAGTTATCATGTTTTCTGAAGACAGCTATCACGTTTCCTCTAAGTCTTCTCTTTGACAGACTGAACACCTCAATTTCTTGCAATTTATTCCAATTTGTGGCATAATCTTGAGGCATTCCACCCTCTAGGGTGACCTCCTCTGGAATCTCAACACCTTATCCATGTCCCCTTTCACTTGTGGCACCCAGGGCTGAACATAGTCAACTAGATGGAAAACTGAGCAGAGCAGATTAGAACAAAATTACTTCTTGCTTAGGGCCTAACATAATATCTATGGATCTGGTCACCATATCATACTGTTGACTCGCATCAAGCCTGACGAAAATCCCAAACCTTTTTGAAACAAACTGTTAAAGTCTCTGAAGTTCTGGGCTACATCTTCTAAGGTTGACCCACTATACTGTGGTCATTCAGCATCATGCTTTGAATGGAAGTAATCAATGGGACTTCTTTGTGGAATAGGAATGTGTCTCTGGGAAGACTTCTTACCGAGTGTGTTATAATCAGTCATAAATATTGATTTATGAAGGCAGCTTATTTTTTTAACTCAAGACTAAGGTTTTTAATTTAACCCTTTGAAACTGTATGTTAATTTATTTGGATCAGTGTTCTAGGTCTGTCAAGCTCTTTTTGGATCTCATCTTTGTCATGCAGTATTTTAGCTACCCTTTCTAGCTTTCTGAAACTTGCAAATGTGATGTATATATATATATATATATATATATATATATATAGCAGTTATATTATTATGCAAGTCATTGATAAAAATGTCAAACAGCTCAGAGACCAACATAGATACCTGGGACACTTCAATCTTCTCTCCAATTAACACTCAACCATTAGTGATCAAATGATTTCTCTCTTAGTTTGCTTATCCAACCACTTCTTTATCTTCCTAATTGTATCATTATCTGGTCATTCTTCATCTTGTCAGCAAAGATATTTTGAGAAACTTTGTCAAGGCCTTAGTAGAAATCAGGTAATTTATATCTACATCCCTTGAACCCTGATCTACCATCCTAGTGACATTGTCAAAAAAGGAAATGAGGTTAGTTTGTCATAACTTATGGTTTGAGTCAGACTGTTCAAGCCTAAAAATAATCTTGGGAAATGAACTGAAAATTAAAGTTACAAATTGCCCTGTCCAAACAACTGTCCCTACAACCTCATGATAATGTTCTAGTACAGATGAGAACACTGTCCGCTTATCAACCTCATATCAACCTTGCTCTTTTTCCATCATGCAGCAATTTGAAATGTCATGGCTGCTTTGCTTGCTGTGAACCACCTTCTCCACACTAAATTCATCTTTTCTGCCACTGTCCAACTTCCTTTGCCTCTGTGGTTCATGACTTCTTTTATGTTTTTCTATTTAGGAAAAAGAGCAATAGCCAGTTTGTTTCTATTTCTAAAGCTACACTTCTGGGGCTGTAACCCAAAGTAGAAGAACGCTATACTCATGACAGAAAGGGTCCTGTGACTTGTGGGAGATACATCTTAAAGCATGGAGAGGAGCCCAAGAGATGTTATCTGAGACTTGGCTAACCTGATAACACAGTCATCCCTATCCAAGCCCTTCAGTGTGTGGCATTACCTTAAGAATTTAAGCAGTTTACTGTACTGTCCAAGGCACAAGACTTTGCCCAGGGACAAAAAGGGAAACAAGAACACAGAAGTATAAGGAAAGCCACTCAGGCAAATAAACTTCGTGGAAGCACACTGCTTGCCTTTCTACA
The DNA here is from genome assembly GCA_028658325.1 of Potorous gilbertii. Classification (NCBI taxonomy): domain Eukaryota; kingdom Metazoa; phylum Chordata; class Mammalia; order Diprotodontia; family Potoroidae; genus Potorous; species Potorous gilbertii. The sequence continues at coordinate 508,057,112 of CM053769.1, forward strand.
AAGAAGTCTTGCCAACTACGTCTAACCATAACACATAGCTTGCATGCTGTTGTAGAGTAGATTAGGTTGGAAGGGGCATCCCATGCCCACAAAGAGTATACAATTCCAGATGAAACCAAAGGATCATAGATTTTGACCTGCAAGGAATCTCAGAAGTTATGGCAACCTTTTTGTTTTGTAGAAGAGTAAACTGAGGCCCAGAAGGCTTAAATTGCCTTTCCAAGGCAATTTAAGATAAGGTGGGAGAGTGTGAAAGAAAAGTGAGAGGTATAAGTAGAATGGAGACTGGAGTCTGGTAGACTTAGGCATCATGCAGATTTCCTTCCCCTGTATGGGAACTAGGATGATTTTTGCCTAGGCTTTGAGCACACATACACACAACACAGAACATATACTCTGAGAAAACAATAATCAAGGAAGCAATGACAAGAGCTATAAGATCCAATTTTGGATTAGGCACAACTAAGCTCATCTCAAAATTTCTGTTTCTGAAGGAGTGTACCTGCAATTGTCCTCCATCTCTCTCTGTTTGCATGTCTCTTCTCTCTTCCCTTCTCCTCCCCTCCCACCCTTTCTCTCCTCTCTTTCCTTTCATTCTGTCTCCTCTCACCCCTCTCTCTCTATCTCTCACACATGCGCACACACACATACACACACACACACACACACACACACACACACACGTAAAACAAGAAGCAATGTATGGATACTACAAGGAGAAAGATTTTGATTCCATTAGGGAGTTCTACGTGATCTGAGTCTTTTAAAGAATAACAGGAAAAGAGAGGGGAGGTGGCATAAACCCAAATGCAGAAGGAATGAGCACAGTTCAGGGGACAGGGAAGACACCCATGTGACTGAAGCAGAAGGTTCTTGGCTATAATTTTGCTTCACTGAATGTAATGATGATGGCGATAACAATCTATGGCTCTGTGACATACACCCATAGTGACCACTCTTCTTTCACAGGAAAACAGAATAGCTATCAGCCAAGAAACTCTACTCAAGGACGCAGGGACAGTAAATGGTGCAAGACAGGAGCTACAGACCAGTCAGACACTCTGAACTCCCAGGGTGGCCACCAGGTTAAAGTCTTTCTTGAGATGAAAAAAACCAACAACCAAAACAAAAAAAAATCCATCCCCAGAAAAAATAAAACAGAAAATTCTACTGTTATTACAGAAACTAAGGCTACCTGCACATTGCAGAGGTGACATGGGGTAAACTCATTTCCTTCCTGTCAAGAGGATTTCCAAAAGGCTATAATCAGAAGTTAATGTGCACACCCATGGCTGAGCCCAGTGTGAGGGCAGGCAGGTGACTGAGTGAGGTCTCTGTGATGTGGTGACAAGCTCAAACTCCCATCACAACATGTATAAGGGTGTTGTGGTGTGTGTGTGTGCATATGCATATACAGTGGATATATGTTACATTTATACATGGGTATAAATACATGTGGTGTGTATATATATAGTATATAGGTGAATTTGTATGTACATACATATATAGCAGATATACTGGATGTGTATATGCATACTCAATACATATGTGTGGCTGTGTATATATATGTAAATACATATGTGTAAATATGAATATATAGTCTTTGTTTAGTACGTATATAGGTATGTATATTAAATGAAGCATATATAAGAGTATGTGTGTATATTGTGTACACATATATACCTGTATAAACATATATACATATAAACCTATATAAACACATATATGTATATATGTATGTGTATGTATGAATGCATGCATGTATGCATTGGAAGGACCATCTATAAAACAGAGCCTTGTGCTTTCTCAGGGGAAACTTAACTTGGCCACTTCAGGGAAGTCTTGGATTTGACACAAGCATCTTCTGTTGGTACCAAGGTAATCCATGTTCCACATAGTTCTCCCTCAATTGTTTTGCTGTAGTCTGAGCCCCTAATTTTCACTTTTCTGCAGTTCCATGGCTTAGCCCAGTGCTAGAATGAACAAGACCTCCACATGTAGAGAAATTTAGGCTGATGGGTTAGGTTGTACTCTTGGGGCTTTAGAGAACTGAGCAGGAGGAATACTGGGCTTCCCCAGCTGGTTGCACTGTTTCTACAGAACCACTTTTAGCTATTGGGCCTTGGAATAAGTTGTCTTTTCTGGATATCTTTAAGAATCGAAAGACTCCAGTCCTTATTTGGAATGATTTAAGGATAATCCTTACCAGAAACAGGGAAGTGGACCAAAGTCCTAGTTTGTCAAGTATTTCTTGATTCCATCTCTGTCCTGGGGAATCCAACAATTCAGTTAGCCATGAAGATAGGAAGATATGAAATGTCTAAACATAGACAGTATTATTTTGATTAAATGCCAAAGGGACATCATGAGATATTAGAAAGTGCACTGAATTTGGAGTCAGATAACCCGGGTTCAAGTTCTGACTCAATTACTTACTACATATATGACAACATTTGGCAACTCAATCCTTCTAAACATTGTCTATAAAAAAAGAGGGCTTAAAGGTACATTTCAGAGCTTTCCACCACATGAATATTTTTTAACCTCAAAAAAAATCTAGCCCCCACAAAAATGATATTCAAAGTTATGTTATTACAGAAATACTGATTATTACAGAAGTGATCTAACAATTGTGACAGGATTTCCAAGGACAGAGAGGTCACTGTGGGCTGGAGTGGAAACCACTACTTCATGAAGGAGGCAAGGCTGGGGTTAAGGTCAGAAAACAGAAAACAGAAAGTTATGCTGGGTAGAAGAAATGGCATGGCCAAAGGCATAGAGGTGGGTAATGATCATGATATATTTTGGGATGGGGAGATTTTTTGCTAAAGCAGAGGCTTAATGTTAGAGGTTATTAGGAAAGCCTTTGCTCAGACCATCCTATCTCCCTAATATGCATTTTCCCTTCCTATCTGCTTATCTCATTCCTACAGATCTATCAAAGTCTAAATCTATTCTGCCTTTCCTATAAACCTCTTGCCTACTGTCTCAGCCCTTGTTGATCCCCACTCCTTGAGGACTGAGGATTGCTCCCCCTTCTAAGCTCACATTTCATGCAATCAAGCCTCACTCATTTGAGACTTAGCACCTGCTGCTCTGTGTCATCAGTAATTTTTTTAATGGAAGAATACCTTGTCTCTCCACAGCCAATAAAAGAGAGAAAGGGCCATGTCATATATATATATATATATATATATATATATATATATACATATACATACATACATATCCCTTTACATCTCCTACTTAAATACTTATGCATTCTATACCCCTCAATAAATGGGTGTTGATATTGATGAAGACAAGACAGGAAAAGTTAGAACCAAACTGTACAGGGTCTTAAATATCAGTGAGTGACCCAATACCCTCTAGAGGAGGCTTCCTTCCAAAAGCCTCAACAATCCCATGGCAGATAGTCAACTTTTGAAGTTTTCTGTAGAAGAAGGAAAAGATGCTTTAAAGGAGCCATGAAAAATTGGGGGCATAAGCCCTTGTGATGAGTGCAAAATCAAAGAGTAAGTCTCATCTCTAGAACTATGGATCTGGTCTCTGTCACTGGAAGTAAATTTACATGGAGGAAGAGAGAGGGATTTTAAACAGAAATGAGATTCATAAAGAGATAGATATGAACCATAGCTTAACTAGATGCCAGTCAGCAGCTGATAGACAGCAAGGTACAAAGGGGAAATCTCAAGATGTAGACTCAGAGGATCGGTTTAAAATCTTGACTCTAGTATTTACTATTGGGTGACCTTGGACAGGTCATTTAATCTCCATAGGCCTTAGTGTCCATATCTGTTAAATGAAGGGATTAGGTTAGATGACCTTAAAGGTCCCTTCTATCTCTAGATCTATGCTGCTAATACATGATGGCAGCTAGGGAATTAGAATCATTCACATTGCAGAGCTCACATCCTAACATATGGAAGGAAGAGAATAGAGGATTAAATACTTGGATTATGCTAGGTACTTAAAATTATGATCCAGTGTATGTTTGATTCACAATAAATCATGATACAATGGTAGTTCCTCTTTCAGGGAATGTATTATTTGGCTTATATAGTCTACAGAACCTTTACCTTTCTACACACCAGGCTATTTTAATGCTTTCTCAGACGATGAGATTTTCATTGTGAGGGAAGCAGGCAAGATTGGTACCCAAAAAGGAGATCATTCAATACACAAATTTAAAATCAGAGATCTTTTGAGATCAACATTACAAGGAAGAATCCTATCTCAAGAGATATGAGAGAAGTATAAAACTATAGAAGCTCAAACTAAAAAATAATAATCATTAAATCTTTTTTAATATTTAAAAAAAAGAAATGGTAACTAAAGATTGAATCAAGGGCCAAAGGCAATTGTTTCACTTTAGCAGCAAACCATTTTACTTTCATTTTTCTTGAAAGGTTCTTCATGAATATGTTCATTCTCTTCAATGACTTTTTAACTCAATCCCGTTACCTTTTATTACATTAGAAATACAGATTGTTTATTTGGAAGATCTACTTTTTTGTTCTTGTTTAGTCATTTTTAATCATCTCCAATTCTCTAGGACCTTGTTTAGGGTTTTCTTGGTGAAGATACTGGAGTGGTTTGCCATTTCCTTCTTCTGCCCATTTTATGCATGAGGAAACAGGCAAATAGGGTTAAGTGACTGCCCAGGGTCACAGAGCTAATAAGTATCTGAAGTCAGATTTGAACTCAGGAAGATGAGTTTTCTTGACTCCAGGCCCAACCCTCTAGCCATTGCACAATGTTCCTTCTCCAACCACCTCTAGTTGGAGAAGGAAATGGTCAGCTACTCCAGTATCTTTACTAAGAAAACCACAAATGGGGTTACAAAGAGTCAAACATGACTAAAACACCTGGAAGACCTGATCCTTCTTTGCTAAGAGGACCATGTCCTCCTTTTCTATATGACTTATCTTTCCCAAAAGTTCTGGCTGAATTGGCCCTCTCTTGAAGTTGGCTTAGGCTTTTATTCCTGGTTCTTCCATTTAGATTCTATTTCCTCTTCCCCAGTGTTCAAACTAGAATTATGTCAGGGTTGGGGAACCTGTGGCCTTAAGGTCACATGTGGCCTTCTAGATCCCTAAGTACAGCTTTTTGACTGAATCCAAATTTCACAGAACAAAGATCTAGGATCTAGAAGGCCACATGTGGCCTCAAGGTCATAGATTTCCCACTCGTGGATCTAAAGGGACTATGAGAATTATGATGGCTTTTAATTATGGATGATTTGTGGGATCCTGAGCCAAGGATGTTAGAACGCTGGTTTGATGAACAGAATGAATAATCACAGAACCCACACCCATGACCCTCACTGTCAAAACCTGGAATAACTGAAATCACTGTGATAAACAGTCTTTCCTAAAGGGGTTTCGAAGTCTCAGGACAGAGTGTGCATGTGCTATTTGGAGCAATTTGAAACTTATCCATGTAGAACCAATTACATCTTTATAGCATGGAAACAAAAACATTCCAATTGCTTAGCACATTCAAATCAATATTTTCTTAATAACTCTTTTTGGCTCTTCCTCTTGAATTTGAAAACCAATTAAGAAGGAAAGAAGGTTAACAATATTAACCTCCTGCCCTCCTCCCTCCATCCTTCCACTATTAATTTTACAGCATAGTAATTGGTACATCCCATCACTTATTTTGTCCTTGTCCCTCAGGGATGAAGATTTGTACCAGTGTGAAAAATCACTCAGCAGAGCTTAGCTAGATAATTCAGGTTAAAATAATAATAAAGTAACAACCCCTCCATTTTCCTACAGTACATGGAGATTTCTAGTTCATTCAGTTCTTTAGCTATCTTTGCCGAACCCTCCATACACTAGTTATCACAGTTGGCTAGAATTGATTAAAAATTCATATGGGGAAGAAGATGACCTAATAACTGCCTTTGAGTATTTAAAGGGCTATCACATGGAAGAGGGGCTATTAGACTTTCTCTGCCTGGTCCCAGTGGGGAAAACTAGAAGTAATGAGTAGACATTGCAAAGAGATAAATTTAGAGCGTCATGAAAAACTTTTTATTCTAACTTAACAATTAGAACAAAAACAATCAGTTACTACATGAGGCAATAATAATTTATGTTTATATAGCACTTTATAAAAACCTTCATACAGATAGTAGATAGATAGCTAGACAAATGATAGACTAAATCATAGATAGATGGTATAGATGACAAATAGATGACAGATGGATAGGATAGATGATAAATTGATAGATAAGAGATAGGTAGATAGGATAGGTGAAAGGTGAATAGGTGTATTGATAGCAGATAGAAGAGATGATAGAATAGGTAATAGATTATATAGATGACAGATGACAGAGAGAAGGATAGGATAGATATAGATAAACTGATAAATAATAGATAACAAAGACTGACAGATAGGACAGATGATGGAATAGGTGATAAATAGTATAGAGGACAGATAGATAGGATGTATGATAGAAAGGCAAAATAGATGATAGACAGCCAATCATCAGACCTTCACAATAACTCTATTGCTATCTCCATTTTGCCAATGATGCAGCTAGGACTGAGAGAGGTTAGATGACTTGCCCAAGGTCACACAGTTAGTAAGACTCTAGGGCAGGATTCACACTCAAAGATCTTCTTAACTGCTCTATCCACGGTATCACCTAGGTGTATATGAGGTAGAAATAACTATACTTAAGAATAATGAAGGAACATTTATATAGCACTTTAAGGCTTGCAAAGTGCTTTATATACGTTAACTCATTTGATCTTCCCAACAACCCTGAGAGGTCAGCGTGATTATCCGCATTTTACAGGTAAGGACACTGAGGCAGACAAAGATGAAGTAACTTGCCCAGCAAGACGAAGTTGGTAAATGTCTGAAGCCACAGTTGAACTCAGTCAGTCTTACTGACTCTACCTGTATCACACTAGTCACTGAACTGTCTAACCGCCCTTTCTCTTTGGACATCTTTCAGCACAAGCCAGATGACCAACTGATGAGTGTCTTGTGGTGTGGGCTATCTGGGAGACTATTGACCAATTGATGAGTGTCTTGTGGTGTGGGTTATCTGGGAGACTATTGACCAATTGATGAGGGTCTTGTGGTGTGGGTTATCTGGGAGACTATTGACCAATTGATGAGTGTCTTGTGGTGTGGGTTATCTGGGAGACTATTGACCAATTGATGAGTGTCTTGTGGTGTGGGCTATCTGGGAGACTATTGACCAATTGATGAGTGTCTTGTGGTGTGGGCTATCTGGGAGACTATTGACCAATTGATGAGTGTCTTGTGGTGTGGGCTATCTGGGAGACTATTGATCACTTCTGTGATTCTGTACCATGATCAATATCGTAAATATCAGGATGATGATAATTAATACATGATGACCTATGTCGTCATCATCATCAGGTCACATTCTTCAGTAGACAGTATTCCCAGTGTGCGCGCACACACACACAAGAATGAGAGCCAGAAGAACTAAAGATCTCAATTCGCTACTTACTGATTGTGGACAGGTAACATATCCTCTCTTATCCTACCAGGACAATAGCATTAGTGGTATTTGTGCTACCAAACTCCTTCATTCTTTTGTGAGGAAAGGTCTTGATAGAACTTTTAAGCATCCTGGTGATGGAAGGTATTGCTTGGCTCTCACTGAGGTCTACAGATTTCAAAATTCAAAGAATACAGGAAAGGACAGCTGGGAAAATCTGATTCTTTACCCCAAACTGGATGAGTGACATTTAGTACAGTGTCTGGCACAACACAGAAGGCACTTGATAAATGTTTGTTGACTTAAGGTTCAACTGAAGACCCACAAACCAGTGAAAGACTGAGAATTGTAGAGAATATTGAAGAGGAAGTTATAAAAGTGAAAAGACCTATGTTCACACTTTCTGTCCCATAGCTTCTTATCCATGACCCTAATCTGCCTTCCTTTAATCTACGACAATGACTCCCCCTTGTCCTATCATCCCCACAAGTTACATCCTGTAGGCAGAACTTTGTCACACAGCATGGGCTGTTAGCCCTAACTGCTGACCTGGGCAAATATAATATAAACATTTGACATGAATACTGCAGAGGGACCCTGAGAGAGGCTGTTCAACACCAAAGAAAGGAAAGCCTACTATTTATCACTAGGCCAATAAGTGATTAGGGAATCTGTAGCACTTTCAACAAGTGTGCTTCATTAACTTGAGATATTAGGACATGCCTGGTGGGAAATGACTTTGTCTTTCTTTTCACCATCTCAGCTCTCCAGTGGGCTTCCAGAAACATGGTGATTTTTTCTAATTTTCTCCTCAGAACTATCAATATATCTTCCCTTATATACCTATCTACTACAGAAGTGACACAACAGGGGCACATTTGCTATCAACCAAGTTTCCCAATGATCCTGAAATAATGACGAGCTAGTGAAATTAAGTGCTTCAGCACTTTCTGTAGAAGCATAGGACTGGAAATAAAGTAGACACCCACGAGCAAGTCAGGTGTTGAATGGGAACACGATGGAATATTTCTACACCATAAAAAGGATGAATGTGATAAATACAGAGAAGCATAGGAAGACTTAAATGAACTGATACAGAGGGTAGCAAGCAAAGCCAGGAAAGCAATATGCATGATGACCATGTAAATGTAAAGGTCAACCACATTAAAATTAAAACCAAAAGCCATGAAATTGTGATGACTATGGTTAGTTCCAAAGAAGAAAGATCAGAAGACAGCCACCCCTGCATCTTTGTAGAGCTGACGGACCATGGAGGAGCAATGCTACATACAGTCTTGGTCTTTTCAGATATGCTGATTAGCTTTGTTGAGCATTTTCTTCCTCATGTTGAGTTCTTTGTTGGCATAGTGGACAAAGCACTGGGCTTGGAGTCTGGAGTATCTTAGTTCAAAACTTGCATAAGGTACTTAATAACAGTGTGACAAGTCACATCTTTCTCAGCCTCAGTTTCTTCATCTGTAAGATTCAGGGTAATAACAGCACCTCCCCCACACACCCTGTTGCAATGAGGACTCAGTGAGATAACATGCAAAATGTTTTGTAAATTTTAAAGCACCATGTAAGTCATAGCTATAATTTTTATCAACATGTTGACCTATGTATTTAACTATCAATAATAATAGCCACCATTTATATAGAACTTCAGGGTTTAGAAAGCACTTTACAAATACTCTCATTGCATACTCAGAACAACTCTGTTGATGAGGAAGCTGAGGTAGACAGAGTTTAAGTGACTTAGCCAGGATCACAGATAACAAGTGTCTGGGGCAGGATTTGAAGTCAGGCCATCCTGATTCCAGGGTCCATACCACCTAGCTGAGATTTCAGATAGAATACTAGGCCACCAAGAGAATAATCAGATCCTCAACAGAGATAAGAAGATGACTTCAGCTCAGTCCTCCTAGGGCACTGTCTGAGTCCTTGTGCAAAACCTAAAATGTTCTCACTGACATCCTAACTGTAGCACTTTATTTCTGGTGCCAGCATGAGAAGCTGAGTAAGCACAGCAGGAGCCCCGAGCCCCCGGGGCAGAATCTGTGGCAGTGGGAGTTTGCAGGAGATCGTGTTTTGCTTTGCAAAGTAAAAGAAACTGCTACAGACTGTATTGAATAAGGGGGAAAGGGGTGGGGAGGAGGCATCTCACAAAGCCCTCTCTGCAAACTCATTTTGTAAAGCATGATTACCCCTGGAGGGCAAGTGGCACAGATGTCAGGACTCAGAAATTCCATTTTGCCTAGCAGTAAGTAGAAGACCATTTATGGTTCTTATGAATTAAGTTCTATCACACAACATGATTCAATGGAAACACTATTGAACTGGAGTTGGGAGACCTATATTTCTAAGCCTAGTTTTGTCACTGACAATCTATACTGACTGCTAAGGACAAGTTATCAAACCTATCTGGTCCTCGGTTTTCTCATCTGTAAAATGAATAGGTTAAACTAATTGACTAATTAAGTAACCCCAATTAGTACAAATACTGAATCTCCCTGAAGTAGTCAAATTATTTGGATCCAAACTGTGCATTTCCATCAGGCTAAAACTGATTAGCAAACTTTACATAATTATAATTTCAAATAATATGAATTTAAATACATGGAACCACTTCCAGGGATTCTTTATTTGCAATAATAGGGATCTAGCTATAAATGATAGCTAAGGTCTCATCCAGGTATCACCTTCTATGAATTGCAATCATGTCAGAGTGCCATAAAGGGCCATTTCCAAATTCATCAGTGAGGAGGATGGCCATCGTGAACCAACCAGCAGAGGACTGAGCTTAAATTCAAAACAATCTATGAGTGAGCAGCTTAGCATCCTTTGGGATGTGGTTCAGAGTGGCTTTTTGTACTAAGAAGGGAGAGTGAAAAGTGTTTTCAGTTGGACGTGGGAATAGGGTACACATTAATTACCACAATCAGGAAAGCAGGATAAATGATGTGTGAGGCAGACAGAAGGCAAGTGTTTCCAGAATTGACGTAAGGGCATCAACCTCATTCCCCTTCTATAGGCAACTCTCAAAGTAGTGTTGGTGTTTCCTAAACTGAACTTTTTACTGCAGGATCAATTGCGTTAACAGGAGGGAGGACAAGAGAATCAACTGAATCCTCTGTAAAAATCCAGTAATATTCTATTCTATTAACATGCCACAGGTTGTTTAGTGATGGCCAGCTCCTGTTTTCAAATGACTGACCCATCTTCTTTTATACATCATCATTCTGTCTCTAAACGCTGTGTGAATAGAGGTCATCCCCAAGTCAGACCCATATAGGTGAGTGAACTGAGGCCCAGAGAGACTGACCATCTTGCCTAAAGGGCATGGGGACAGTTTTGGAACTGGGTGTAGAAATCAAGTTTCCTGAATCCTGATCCTATTTTGGTTTCTACTAGACCATACTGCTTTGTACCAGGTGCCAAAGGACTGCCAAACTCCCTTTGAGCTAAGAGTATTGGAGGTGTTTCTGGAGGTATATAGAGAGGAGAAAGGTATATCTTCACATTGTTCCAGATCTTGTTTCTCTGAAATACTCCTGTTTGCTAACCTATCATCACATCCCCTTAACCTCTAACTGCCAATATCCTCCCATCTCTAACACCTGAGTAAATTGGGAAGCCCTCAGAAGGTACTGTCATCATCACCATCTTCATCACAGCCAGTATTTGTCTGCCAAATGCTTAACACATGTTATATTTCATTCAAGCCTCACAACCACCTGGCTTCCCTCATTTTGTAGATGGGGAAACCGAGGCAGACAGCTTAAGTGACTTGCTTAGGACCACATAGCTAGTAGATGTCTGAGTCAGGACTTGAACTCAAGTCTTCCTCACTCAAGGGTAGCCCTCAATCCACTGCACCACTCAGCTAGCTAGCACATTCATATTTTGAAAAATCATGTGGTTGAACTTGGAACACAGAGTCATAACTTCCAGATTTTGTGGGTGTGTGATGCTAAAAGCCTCCAACAGCAAATGGGAGCATATTGTGCCCATTGCACTAGACTTACTCTAGAAAGACACATAACAGAATTAGCGTTGCCACCAACAAAGGGGTGGAGTTCAAAGGAGAGGAGGAGACCCTACAACCTAAGAATCAGACATTTCCCTTTAAGAAACCTCTGGAAAAGTGTGGAGGGCTTCACAGGTAGGAGCAAACATTTAATTAATTACCAGATGAAAGATGAAGTCTGATGACTGACCCACAATCCCCAGGATGATAATCTTTCCCTTTATGCAATTTGTAGATATCAGGTGAGTTAAGCACATTTCAGAGGCAGGATTGACTTGCAAGTATCAATACTGGGCAAGTTCAAGTCTGGAAGGGATGTCAAGAGCCAGCTCAGATGGGACTGAAGGTCAAAATGTTCTTGCGGTGATGTCCTGTGATAGCTTGAACTATAGACAATACAATAATTAGTCCATTCTAGGGAGGACATCTGGAGGAGATTATCTTCATATTCTGACCCTAATTGTTTCCTGAAAATCCAGCGAGCTTTTTGGTCTGTGAAAATGATGAACCAGATTCTCCCAAAGAGCTCAAGCCATTCCCGGGGAGCAAAACTTCCAGGTGGAAACATTAACTCCTTCCTGCTGCCAGCCCCATCCATTTGAGTTAAAGTATGAGGACAATAAGGGTTTGAAGGAGACTGAAATCAAGCATTTGACTTCCAGCGTGACCCTTTCTCTAGACTCTGAAACTGCCACCCCTCAGGCTCATGCCTAGATTATTGCAATAATTCCCTCTTCCTCCTGCCCCAATTCTCTCCCCATTCCAATCCATTTTCCACTCAGCTGACAAAAAGATTTTCCTAAAGTGCGTGTCTGATCATGTCACTCCTTCACTCAGTAAACTCCACTGGCTCCCTATTACCTCCAAAAACAAATATGAAATTCCCCATTTGGCACTTCAATCCTTTCGAAACCTGTCCACTTCCTACCTTTCCTGCCTTCTTATATTTTACTGCCCTCGATAAATTCTATGATCCAGCCACACTGAACTATTTATTGTTTGTCACATATGACACCTAATTTCCTGACTTCATCTTCTTGCACTGCCTATCTCCCCCAACACTGCCCTCTCCCCCATGCCTGGAATTTTTATTGTCCTCACTTCTAAATCCTAGCTTCCCTGGCTTCCTTCAGGACCACAGATCAAACGCTTTGAAATGGAAAGGCAACCCAAACTGGGAAAGTCTGAACTGTCACAAGTCCAGGCCAATTTAATTCCACCCACTTTCTGCTTGAACCATCTGCAATAGACAGAGCTCTGTAACTTGGGTCTGATGAATTCTCCCTAGGGAAAACAACAGCTACTGACACAATTACCAACCACTGTACTGCTCCGAGCTCTAATCATATAGAAGCAGCCTTAGAAAGCTATGCCTAACATCCACAAGGAATAGAAAATAGCAGTAGCAGCACCAGGAATGCAAGCATAAGGAATGAAATATAGATCTATTCTTGTAAACAGGTTGGTATTTGAGCAAAGGCAAGTCTCTCCTACCAAGGTAGGAAACCAAATGTCAAATATATAACATCAGTCTCTTCAAGTTCATGGAAAAACAATCCCCCAAATGCAAGATTAGGATGTGGTAACAATTTCCTGATTCAGGCTTTTGTAATTTTTATGAAGCTTAACGGAGATTAATGAGACAATCAGAGAATTACAGATGCATTTAAAACATGTATTTAAAACATGACTGGTACAAATGGGTAGAAATCTGGGTGTGTGCTTTTTTTTCACTTATTATAAGACGTCTTTAGAAATCTCTCTTTAGTCATTCAGGGAAGCAGCTGCCTGAAGTTGTGTTTTGGTTAGGTCTGGAAGAGAGGCAGAAAGCAGTGCCCTTTGATTAATTCCTTACCAGAAAAAGGCAATCAATAGGCCACTCATCAGATGGCCCTAGCCTAAAGTTCAAGACCATCTTAAGGTGGATCTCTTCTAGGACACTAAACTACTCCCCATGACCATGAACTTCACTGGGTACCAATTCAAAACTAATGATGCTAATAGCAACACTAACCTAAATTGGAGCAGAAGAAAAAAAGGGGGGAAATATAATGCCAGAAGATAGAAGTGAACTACCAATTAAGCTATTTAAGCCAGAAGACAGAGTTTATGAGATTCCAAAGGACTCTGTCACTTTCTGCCTTGATGGGATGAAGGTAAGATCCCTGTTTAACCAATCAGTGCTCCCAAAGATATGTAGCCAGCCTGGCGGAGCACAAAGGATGCCAGATTTACCATCAGAGGTCCTGGGTTCAAATTTTGGTTCTGCAACTTATAAACTGTGACATTAGATGAACCACTTAACCTTTATGGCCCTCAGTTTCCTCATCTATAAGATGAGAGGACCCCAAGATGGCCTCTATGGTCCTTTCGATGTGTCTCAGTCTATGATCTATGACATCATGCATTAAGGCCACCATTGCTGTTGGTTAAGTAGACATAAGCAATAAAGAGAATAGATGTAATGGGACACTTTTGCCATCAAATAAGATAAAAGTATAATTTTCAAATACCTTCTTCCCATAACTGCTTATACCAAGGCCTAAGTCAGAGGTCTTTTTGCCTTTTCCTGGAGGGGAGGAGGTGATTGATATATAGGATCTTAAGAGAAGGATTCTGAAAGATTCTGGAGAGGCTACTGTCATGAAACTTGACAGGGGAGACCAAAACCTCCCAAGGAAAAGGCTAAAATCAAATAGCAAAAAAAAAATTTTAATTAATTTTTTTATCTTCAAACAACAAATAATTGATGTTGGGATCTGTCTTAGGGTTTACAAAATATTCTGCACATTTTCACTTATTTAAACCTATGCAATAAGTAATGTATATCCCTATTTTACAGATGGGGAAACAAAGCACACAGAGGTTCAATAATTTGCCTAGAATCACCTACCTATTAAGAGGCAGGTAGATGGCACAGTAAACAGAATACCAGGTCTGAAGTCAGGATGAGTCATTTTCCTGAGTTCAAATCTGACCTCCAACATTAATTAGCCGTGTGACCCGGGGCAAGTCACTCAATCCTGTTCCCCTCAGTTTCCTCATCTATAAAATGAGCTGGAAAAGAAAATGGCAAACTCCTCCAGTATTTTTTTACCAAGAAAGCCCCAAATGGGGTCATGAAGAGTCAGACAGGGCTGAAACATCTGAACAACCACATCATCTAGCTATGAATTGATTCATCCAGGATTTTAATCCAGTTGTTCCAATTCCAAATCTGAGGACCACAAATGGTGTAACTGCTAACAGACAGGAAACCAAACTGGGAATGCTGAAACAAATCCAGCTCGCCAACAGAAAAATGACATGACAATGGCACCATGGCCAAGTAGTCTGGACATCCTCTGAGCTATTTAAATCAGCCTGAAAAACGACACTCAGCGTGCCTGCTGGGTTAGTTAGTGCATGCCATGGACCACCCTTTCACTCCTCCATCCAGATCAGATGATTCCTTTGGAGAAGTCCAACCTTCCTTTGAAAACAACCACATGGCATCCCTTGGTACTACTTGGCCACAGGGGATCAGGGACTTGGGGAGCATTTATTTGGCTTAGCTTAAACAGAATCCATTGAAAATTACAGCTGTTAAATTTAGCACTGAATTCAAAAATATGCTCTTGTGTATCCCATTCAGGTGCTTTATCTTACTCTTTTCCAAGACTTCCCCTTTGGCAGAATAAAAAAAAAACCCTTTCCAGCAAGTGTCTTCATGATTTGTATAGCAGAGTTTTCTGTACTACTGGAAAAAATGTGATCCTGTATAAATTAAATTTCCCATGATATAGGATTAATTAAGAAAAGAGATGTTCTTACTTTAAATCTCAGTTTCTTTTATCTCACTTAATGTTTCTATGGATTCCACAGCCTTCAAGAGAGTAATAAGGAAGCTATATTTTCTCACATGTGGATTTTGCTTCTCTTCATTGTTGAAGTCAAACCAGAAACAAAACTCAAAGTCCCTCAAAGAGATGACCAATGGGAAGGCTCCAGAAGGGAAGTTGGAGGGAGAAAAACTGATGTGACTAAGACGGGCAGGACAAGGGCACTGGAAATGATTCAATCACTCCGTCTTAGGGTTTGAAGAACCTCATTGGTCAGTCATTTCAGTGGCATCTGACTCTTCATGATCCTATTTGGGGTTTTCTTGGCAAAGATACTAGAGCCATTTTCCTTCTCTAGCTTACTTTACAAATGAGGAAACTGAGGCAAAATATCAAGTGCCTAACATATAGTGGTTGCTTAATAAGTGCTACTTGACTGACAATATATCAGACCTAGGTCATCCCAATTCTAGGCCAGTTCTGTTTCCACTACACCATAATATTGTTCCTCGTGACTCCATTTGGGATTTTCTTGGCAGAGATATTGGAGCGATTTGCCATTTCCATCTCCAGCTTATTTTATAGATGAAGAACTAAGGCAAACAGGGTGAAGTGACTTGCCCAGGGTCACACGGCAAGTAAGTATCTAAGGCCAGATTTGAACTCAGGAAGACAAGTCTTCCTGTCTCCACGTAGTAAGTGTCAGAGGTCAGATTTGTATTCGTGAAGATGAAACTTCCTGATTCCAATTCCAGTGCTCTTCCCACTGCCCCACCTAGCATGATGTCTTTCTTTATAAAGGCAATTTTAAATTGCTTTTGAAGAACTAATGGCAGAAGCTAAAAAATAAAGGGATGTCTTCTGCTCATGGTTCATTTAAGCCAACATAGTCAAAATAACCATACTTCTCAAATTAATTCCTAGATTCAACTTAATACCAATCAATATATAAAAGAGTTACTTTACAGAATTGTGTAAAATGATAAAATCTAGATGGAAAATAAGAGAATATCTAGAGCACCTTTGTTTCAATATGATAAAGGACTTGCCCTGCCAGATTTTAAAATATGTTCCACAGCAATTGAGTGATACAGTGGCTAGAGAATCAGACCTGGAGTCAGGAAGACTTGAGTTCAAATCCTGCCCCACATACTTAACTATAGGTGTGATCCTGCATCTAGCCACTTAACCTCTGTCTGCCTCAGTTTCCTCAACTATAAAACAGGGATCAAAATAGTACCTACTTTCCACTGTGTTAATAGTATTGCAAATATTATCTGTTGAGCCTAACAACAACCCTGAGAGGCTGGCACTATTATTTCCACATTTTGCAGATGAGGAAACTGAGGCAGGGAAAAGGTAAATTACTTGACCAGGGTTACACAATTAGTAAGTGTCTGAAGCTGGATTTGAGCTCAGTCTTCCTGACTCCATCCCCAGAGTAGGATGCACTGTGATGCCCCCTACCACTGACTATATGGAAAACTATGTGAAGTTCAGTAGCTTGATACTGGTCTGTGAGTCAGGCTAGATTGAGGTCTCAGCTCTGTCATGACCTTCAGCAAGTCACATCACCTCTCAATTTCCTCATCTGTAAAATAGGGGCACTGGATTAATTGCTTTCTAAGGTTTCTTCCATATGTAATGTTCTAAAATTCTATAAATGAAGAAAACTGAAGAAGGCAGTCCTAACTTGCACTTTGGTTGACTGTACAAGAAACACTTTATATTTTTACCAACATAACATATAAGAAATTGAAAGATGTGTAAATCCACTCAGTATGTTAGTTTACTGACCTGCTTATTTTTGTTTACTTCAAGAGGTGGTTCCCTTGAGAGTAAAAGAAGAGAGATATATTTGGAAATAAATACCATATAAAATCAAAAGATATCAAGAAAATATTTTTAAAAGAAAGGGAGAACAGATGAAGTAATGAATAAATTATTAGGCACACAGATTTGGAACCAGCAAGGATCCTAGAAAATATCCCTTTTACCACCCTTTTTTTTTAACATAAAAAGAAACTGAGGTCCAGAGAAATCATATGCCTTGTCCTAGGTCATACAGGAATTAAGTAAGAGAGCGAAGAAATAAACACAGGTCCTGGGTCCTTTAATTCCAAATCCAGGGTGCTTTCCATGACAACACATTGGTACTAGTTTGTTGAAGTTTATTTTTATTATAAATAGTTTGGGGTACATGTTCCTTTTTCTATGTTGTTATTACCTTAAGTTTATAATAAAAAGTATTTTTAAAATCAAAATATGAGCACACTAAAAGAAGGCTGATAGTAACCACAAAATAAATTTTCCTCTGCCTAAACAGAATAAACACCTTATAAAGTACTTATGAGATCTCAAAACATCAGCGTCAGAAAGGACTTTAGAGATCATGTAGTCTAATACCCTTCATTTTCTTGTTGTTCAGTCGTTTCGGTCGTCTCTGATTCTTTGTGACCCTATTTGAGACTTTCTTGGCAAAGATTGGGAAATGGTTTGCCATTTTGTTCTCCAGCTCTGAGGCAAACAGGGGGAAGTAACTTGCCCAGAGTCACACAGCCAGTAAGTATGTAAGGCCAGATTTGAACTCAGGAAGATGAGTCTTCCTGTCTTTAGGCCAGGCACTCTGCCCACTGCACCACATAGCTGTCTACCCTTCTTTATACAGGGAAAGAAATTGAAAATCAAAGAGGTTGTCTGGCCTCACCCAGCTAGTTAGTGGCAAAATCAAGACTCATAGTTAATAGGAAAGCAGTTCTCCTAACTCTCAATTTATTACCTTTTCCACTAGTATTTTCACTTGAGTAAGTAAGACTGTTACTCTGTTTAGCGCAAATTATGACATTTTGCCTAAACAACTTTCAAGTCCTC
The DNA here is from genome assembly GCA_028658325.1 of Potorous gilbertii. Classification (NCBI taxonomy): domain Eukaryota; kingdom Metazoa; phylum Chordata; class Mammalia; order Diprotodontia; family Potoroidae; genus Potorous; species Potorous gilbertii. The sequence goes on from CM053769.1 coordinate 508,075,323, forward strand.
TGTTGATCTGTGCCCAATTCTCCAGATTCCACTTATCCATCCATCTGCATGCTTCTCTAAAAATCCAAGGAGAAAAACAGGATAAATATGAGAAAGAATGTCTAATAAACATCCCCATGGATCTTGTTATACTGCAAAGCTATCCCAACTTCTGCAAGAAGGGGATTGTGAAATGAGACGACCACTACTGGTTCCCAAGTCAATCTCCATATTTAGGCTGGACAAAAAAGTTATTGCTTTTGTTAATTGAATGATTTCCTCTATGGGGACAGACAACGGAATTAAGGAGATCCTTAGATGGATAGGCAGACAACTCCATTTCCTGTGCTGTCAAGGTGAGTCACAATATTAAGAGTGGTCTGAAATTCCTTTATTTTTCTGTAAAATGCTCCAAAATACAGTGTGAGCCTTTAAAACACAAATCCCAATTCCCTTTTTAAACCAGGAGCATTTCAAACTAAGACATCTCAGAAAATCCAAGTGATTAACTTTTCATCTCAGAAAGTTTTATATTTATGTTAAAATCAGACTTGGGGATAGAGTAATTCTAAATACAAGCATAATCTGGTTAGATTCCAAATATAAGAGAGCATGAAATTCATTGTTCAAGTAACGTTCTGTCTTCTCTGCCTCTTCACCAGGAACCTTCCTTCCTGCCCTGGAGAAACCTCTGTCCTGAAGCACACTCCCATGACTGGTGAATCCCTAGCTTAGACCACCATGTCATCAGGAGCCTGGACAAATTCACTGTATTCTTTGCTGCCTTCTGGACTTCTCGGCCTCCTCCCACCCGCTTCCTCCTATTCTCCAGTTATCTTGTATGTGTTATTTTCTCCCAATAAAATGTAAGGTACTTAAGGGTCTGCATTCTCAGAACTTAACAACATACCTCTAAAGACTTTAATAAATTATCTCTCTGTGTCTCTGTCTCTGTCTCTGTCTCTCTCTCTCTCTCTCTCTCTCTCTCTCTCTGTCTCTCTCTCTCTCTCTGTTTCTTCCTCTCTCTTTCTCTCTCTGTCTCTCTCCCCTCCTCCTTTCTCTGTCCCTTCCTCTCTCTCCCTCTTCCTCTCCCTCTCCTTCTCATCACACTTTACACTACCCAGATGAATTCCAGAGCTGTATATCTCACTTTAGTCTGTCTCCTAAACTTCAGTCCTGCATCACTAATTGCCTATTGGGCATTTCCAACAGGATGTCCTATAAGCAATCTGAAACTCAACCTGTTCAAAATTGCCCTCATTATCCTTTCCATCCCTGTTCCTGAAGTTGTTTCTGTTGAAGGTACCAACATCCTTTTAATCACCCAATAACCTTGGCGTTATCCTCAACGTTTCTCTCCCTCATCTTCCATATCCAATCATTTGCCAAATCCACAACATATCTTGCCTCCATCCCCTTTTCTCCACTCACATGGTCACCCTCACCCTCATTCAATCCCTCATCATATCTCTTCTAGACAATTACAGTGGTCTCTTAATAGATCTCCACACTGTGGTTTTTTCCCTCTCTAATCCATTCTCCACAAAGCTGCCAAAGTCATTCACAAACCAAAAATCTGACCAAGTCACTACCCTGACCAATCAATCAACAGACATTTATTAAATGCTCACTATGTGCTTAGCACTGTGCTAAGGCATGACACTAAAAAAGCAAAAATCAAACTTTGCCCTCAGATAACTTATTTTATGAGAGAGAAAACATGTACATGTACAAGCATACAAAAGACATGTACAAAGTAGATACAGAATATCCTTCAAAGCGGGGAACCCCAGTGGCTTCTGACTGTCATTAGAACAGAATACAAACACTTGTGATAGACATTCAAAGTCCCTTGAAATCTGGCCACCTTTCCAGGAGTATTGTACATTACTCTTATCATGGACCTCTACAATGCAGCCAAACTGGGTACATGATATTCCATATCCCATCTCCATAAAGGAGCCAGAATTTCTATAGTATTCTAGTTTTACAAAGCACTTTACAAATATCATCTCATGTTCATAGACTGTCCTCTATCTCTGGGACACAGTCCCTCCTCCTTCCTACTATTTAGAATCCCTGACTTTCAGTTCAAAAACTGCTTCCTACATGAGATCTTTCTTTAACTCCCTGCTTTTGGTGTTTCCCCTGAAAAATTACTAGTTAGATAGACATATATACCCAGATGATAGATAGATAGATAGATGACTGATAGATGATAGATTGATAGATAGGTGCATGGTAGGTATATACATAGTATATTTACATAGATAATATATTTCCATATGTATATACACATACAAACAAACACATATACAGTTTTTCCCCAATGAAATATAAGACCTTTAGGGTACAGGACTATTTTTTTCCTGTGTACCTGGCTATATCTAGCACAGTGCCTGAAATGTAGTAAGCACAATTAACAAATTCTTGTTGATTGCAATGCTGAGCTGCCATTAGGGATAAATGGATTCCTATTTTTAAAGGCATTTAACTATTATATGTGCCCTAGTTCTCAGATTCAGATGAGTGGTTCCTTTAAGATACAAGGGGAATTTTAACCAGCACACCTCAGCTCTCCATCAAAAGAAACTCAGAGATAGTTTCCTTTTTTTTTTTTTGGAGGGGGAATGCAAGGCAATTGGTGTTAAGTAACTTGCCCAAGGTCACACAGCTAGCAAGTGTCAAGTGTCTCAGGTCAGACTTCAACTCAGGGCTTCCTGACTCCAGGGCAGGTACTCTATTCACTGCACCACCAACTGCCCTTCACAGAGATATTTTCATGCAGCTATCCAGCTTCCTTTGGACTTCATGCACTTTTTACTGTCTCTTGGGGAATCTTCTTGGGAAAACCTTCTGAAGTCTACAACAAGTTAGTTTTTAAAAAAAGCGTTGGGTGGGCCTTGAAGATAGATCTCCTGTATCCCAGTTCAATGTACCTTTGAGTTCCATATGCTGCGACAAGAAATCAGTTCAATCTAAACAAAATTAACCAGTAGGCAAATAAGGAAAGATTTTTCATTGAAAGTATAACAGTATTTCTCTTGGCCCTGGCATTTCCCTGCCTTGAGATATTTGTGTTTCTATGACATTGTTATAGCACGGGCATTCCTAGTGCTCCTCATAGGACACTAAAGGAATAGAAGTAGGCTGGGAAAAATTGCAAAGGCTGTGACTGCAAATATGGGTAACAGACTGGCTTCTCAAGGCTGGGGCATGACCTCAATTCAACAGACTATTTATAAGCACCTACTATGTGTAAGGCCCTCCGCTTTTGCTGGGGATAAAATATGAAAAGTGGCGCAGTCTCTGACCTCAAGAAGCTTATCATCTAATAGGAAAACTATAATTCTTGGGCAAATCGTTATGCTCGCAGGTAAAATGTGATAAAGTACAGTACATATACATACATACATACACACACACATATGCACAATACAAGTGTGTATACATATATACACACACTGATACATGTATACGCATATACGCCCACATATATATACATCTATCCATATATATGTGCATATGTCAAACTATATATCTATGTCTACCTAGATATAGCTACACAGATATAGACACAGATATGGATATCGATTATATAGATATAGATATGACTTTGCGAGGCCACAGAAAGAGTGTCACATTTAGAAATACAAGACTGGGGTTGAAATCCCAACTCTGCCTCTCCTTACCTCCATGGGACTCAGTTTCTTTATCTGTAAAGAGACAGGATTGGTAACCCTTACAAGCTTAAATCTATGATCCTATCACTTTCAGCTTAGGGAATCAGGAAAGGCTTCATGGAGGAGTTGGCACCTAAGCTGGGACTTGAAGGAAAAAGATGGTTTCAGCAGGCAGAGTTTCAGAAGGACTGTGCTCCAAACTTGGGTAACAAAGCCTACACCTGTAGGCTGAGATTGGGAATACTCAGTGAATCCATTTAGATGGAATGATGGGTATGTGAGGAGTAGTTCAGCAAGAGAACTTACCCTTCCTTTCCCATCCCACTGCTAAATGCCTTCCTTTGGAGATCACCTCCCATTTAAGTCATTTAGTGTTATTTGCATGCTCTCTCCACCATTGGAATATGAGCTCCTTGAGAACAGAGACGGTGTTGTGGCTTTTCTGTGTATCTTCCAATTCTTATCACAGTGCCTGGCTAGTACAAAGTAAGGGCTTAATAAATGCTTATTGACTGAATTATGATTGGGTAGCGTCAAGCTGAATTCACTTGAATTGGATTTAGTTGAGCTTAGTTGAGGAAACCTGACTTAAATTGATTTCTCCAGCCCCAGTAACAGAAGTAATAAGCAAGACAGTTGTGTTTCATTTTTCTTTCTACTCGGATTATATGGAGTTTTTATAATTCCAAGTGAAATGGTTCTTTTGAAATAATAGGATCAAAGTGGTTCTATCACCAAGATTCTGTCATGTAGGGTTCCTATACCGTTTATCTGTGAAATAACCTAAGAGATAGATCAATCGGTAGATAGATGATAGATTAATTGATAGATCAATCAGTTTATAGATAAATGAGAGACAAGGTCAGAATCTGCTTTGCAACTGATTTCTCCTTTTTTCCCATAGGAAAATGTGGTTTGTAAGCATGCTGACGATAATCAGTGGCAGTATTTTAGATTCCAATATTCCCTTCAGCTTTAGTGGCATTTTGACTGAGGTTTAATTGAAAACAGAGAAGTGATAAATGGCAAAGAAGTGGTGTTAAAACCACTTTGTCGTCATCAATCATTTTCAGTTGTGTCCAACTCTTCATGACCCCATTTGGGGTCTTCTTGGCCAAGATACTTGTCCAAGATAGTTTGCCATTTCCTTCTCCAGTTCATTTTCCAGATGAAGAAACTGAGTCAAACAGGGTTAAGTGACTTGTCCAGAGTCACACAGCTAGTAAGTCCCTGAGGCTGGATTTGAACTTAGGTATTCCTGACTCCAGATCAGGTGTTTTATGCCCTATAGTGCCACCTAACTTCCCACTAAAGCCACACACATAAAGAAAATTAATAAAAGAGGTTATCAATCTGAGAAAGAACTATGAAGAAGCAATGTTGTAGCCACAGAAGATACAACATACAAACAGTAGAGAACATATCTAGATATGACTTCTTACAAATGCACATATTTTACTGTTAAGTAAATTCTGTTCCCGATGGCCCGCATGTTTTTATTTTTTGATACACCAAGCTGGGTGGGTCACAATGAAGTTTCAAGCCCTCTAGGGGAGTATCAGACAGCAGACACAATTTCCAAACCTTGCCTAGGACATGCAAATGCCTGACTCTAGCTCTGGCATTCAATTTTCCGAATAAATTAAACATCAGCCAATCATAACTCTACTCACTGAGGTATAACAGTACAATACAACTTGCAGGCAAAATTGTGAAATGAGCAAAGTCTGTTTTCAGCGCCTTCCACTATTCTTTCTGGAGGTGTCCCCTCTCACACGCAGCTAACTAGTACCATAGTTTATAGAGCTCTTTAAGATGTAGTGAGTTCAAATTCAGCCTTAGACATTTATTAGCTGTGTGACCCTGGGCAAATCAGTTAATTTCTGTCTACTTCAGTTTCCTCAACTGGAAAATGAGAATTAAAATAGTACTTACCCTAACAGAGTTGTTGTGAGGTTCAAATAAGATATTTGTAAAGTATTTGACCCAGTGCCTGGCACACAGTAAGGGCTATATATATATTCTTGTTCCCCTACCCATCCCCCATTCTCCTCCCCCATGCTGAACACAGCATCTTCATATTGAATCACCCCATAGGTTTTTACCTCAGGAGTGTCCTGGCTTCCCTACCCTCTGTGGCATCTCATAAGAGAATTGATCCAATTATTCAACAAATATTTGGGTCTACTATGTACAAATAATGATAATACCTGCTTCCCAGAAACATATCTAGATGTATCTAACATGCCTACTAGACAAAAAGAAGTGACTCCAATAGAAGAAATGTTGACTAACATCAGTTGTTTTTATATACATGGCCATACATTGGTTGGCAGGCCATTTTGAAGGAGCGTAAGGAAGACATTTGAACATAGGTTAGAACTTTTGATTTCCCTAAAACATGTCCCCAAATGTCTTTATTGTTCACTTATATCTTTATCGAAAGCTATTACCTTTACTCCAGTCTTTCTTATTCCCTTTCTGAACTTCTAGCTAATTTCCTTCTTACATCCTGAATTCTAGGGAAGGAAATGATGTACTCTGTCCACTTTATATCAACCTTAAGGAGAGTCAGAGTTACGAAACAAGTTCAAGGCTTTCAAATTATCTGAATTATATGCCAATGAGATCCTGTACATTATGAGGATGGAGTAGTGTAGGGTCCATGTGGCTGATGAAGGGCAACAGGCTCTATTGAAAATGATGTTAGATTTGGAATCAGAGATCCTTGGTAATAATGCCAACTCTGCCTCTTGCTTCTAGTATGACCTTGGACTGGTTATTTCTATTCTCTTGGCCTCAGTTCTTCATCTATAAAATTAGAAAGCAGGAATGGGCGAATATTAAGGTCTCTTACAACCCTCCAACGCAGGATCCTCTGATTCTGCAAAAACATGGGTTCTGGTATTGATTTTCTCCCTAACTAGTTCTATAATCACATGTAAGTCATTTTACCACCAGTTTCTCTGTCTGTAAAATGAGGCTAATAAGTCTTGTCCTGCCTACTTTACTGGGTGCCAAAGAGGCATAACCTAAGGGAAAATGCTCTGAGAAAGGTATAATAATCATAGAATTCCAGATTGAAGAGCAGGAAGGGGCCTTAGAGGTCAGTCAGCTAGACCAGCAGCGTCAAATTCAAATAGAAATGAATCCCTTTGGGACTCACATTGACTTAAAAAACCACAAATTAACATCACCTGTGTTTTATTGTATTTCTATTTACGTTGTTAAATATTTCTCTATCGTATTTTAATCTAGTTGAGATCCTACACAGTCAGAGAGCTGGTATTTGAAACCTCTGGCCTACTTCAACCCTCTCATTTTACACATTTAGAATCCAAGGCCAAGGGATATCATAGGACTATGGATACAGTGTTGGAAGAGACTTCAGAGTTCAACTAGTTCGTTACCTTCATTATATAGATGAAGAAGTCATAACACAGAGAGATTAAATAATTTGTACAAGGGCACAAAGATATCAAGTGGCAGAGCCAGGATTTGAACTGTGGTCCTCACACTCCAGTACTCAGGTCATGCTCCCTCCCAGCATGGCACCAGAAAAATAAGGTACTGTTGCTATTATCCTTTATATTCCTCAAAAGGTTTTTGTTGTTGCTATCCATGAGATTTAGCCTGAGATTGGCTATGAAAGGTATAATCTCTCTTTTTTGTCTTCTTTTTATATTATCTTTTGTTTTCCCCCAATTACATGTTAAAACAAATTTTAACATTTTTTAAAGTTTTGAGTTCTATATTCTATCCTCCCCATCTCTGAGACAGTAAGCAATCTGATGTGGGTTTTACATGTACAATCATTTAAAACATTTCCATATTAATCATTCAGTACAATCTCTCTTTAGAATGCTGGGGACACCCAGAGTGGGTAGATATGTTAGGTATATGGCAGTTTCCAATGGAATGGCTCTTCTGGAATATACGGCCAGAAGTAACTAGACCAAAGGGTTGCATTTGGTTTAAGTGGATTATAGAGGTACTCGTATATCTCCGCTCATCACACTCCCTCCTCTGCCTTCCTCAGGACTGTAATTTTCTCAAAAGTATTGATTCTTTTATTGCCTTGGCTTCCTTTGTAGCATCCAGTACAATGTTGGGCACACAGTGGACCTTTCCTAAAACGCTATTACCTGGCAGCTGTCAAAGGCTGACACAAACAGTCTCAGGGTGATGATGAAAGCCACTGGTGCTATCAGACTGGGGCCTAGAGAGGAGTCATCTCCCCCATTTCCCATCCCAAGTCTGTCCTCCCTTTCATGGGCAAACTCTAAGAAAAAGCCTCTAATTGCCTCTTCTTCTCAAAACCTTGTTTTCAGACTTCCGAGCCTACGCTCCACTAAAACTATTTTCCCCCAAGTTACTGGCAGTTTCTTACTTGCTAAACTTGACCCCCTTTCTCAACTTCATCCCTCTTGACCTTCCTATAGTATTTGATCCTGCTGACTGCCCCCCCATGCTCCCATACCCCCCCACATCCAAACCTCCCTCTCCTTTAGTGACACTGTTGACCTGTTCTTTCCTGACTTGTCGGATGGTTTTCACTCTTTTGTTGAACCATCACCTTGCCTTCCATTAGAAGAGGAAAGGAAAGGAAGGGGAAAGAGAGGAAGGAAGGGGGCAAAGGGGAAGGAGTGGAAGGAAAGGGAGGGAAGCAAAAAGAGAAGAAGGGAGGGAAGCAAAGGAAAAGGAGAGGAAGGGAGGGAAGAGAAAAGAGAGGAAAGGAGGGGAGGAAATGGAAGATGAAGAAAAGTAGTGTATTACCATGGAATATCACTAAGCTTGGAGTCAGATTTTGAACAATAATCAATGACTATTTGGAGCTGTGCCATATTGGGCACGTGAACTTTTCTGAGCCTCAGTTAACCCATCTGCAAAGTGAAATAGTAGTTTCCAACTCATAGAGGTGGTGTGAAAAAAGTTGCTTTGCACACTGCAAAACACTGTAAAAAAAAATGTCCATTTATTACAACTTAATGAAGCTCGTGAAGTAATGGGAGTTGAAGGTAGATGTCCTTGAAGTATGGGGAAATGTACTTTGTTTTCTTAGTAAGTTAATGGCAACGTCAGAATTCAAAGGAGCTTCCAGAATCACTCTTATGGAGCAGTTTGGAGGTCAGATCTGGGGACATTTGAGAGGAAGCAAAACCTAAGAGACCCCACACTGTTAAAGCAATAGCTCCAAACTGCAAATGCCAAACCTTATATGGTGAGCTCTTGCCTCTGCCTCCTTTCAACTTTGGAAAAACTATAAATGTCTGTAATCCTTTGCAGATTATTCCATTCTCTCACTGTGATCTTGACGAAATCCTCTCTGCCTCATAAAACATCTTGCATTCTCAGAGGGGAGGTATTACCAAGATCCTAATTTTATGACCATCCCACTAGATAGAGAGCTTTTGCCCATACTTCTGCCTCTCCAGCCAAATGAGTCAAAAGAGACCAGAATCCTAATGTCTAAAGCCCAGGGCTGCTGTGTTGAAACTGTTCTAAATAAGGCCATTAAAATCTTGAAAAACCACTGTCTCTTACCCTCAAAATGGGCTTCTTGACTGAGAAATTATGAGTTAAATTGAAGCTATCAATTATTTTTAATTCCTTCAGATGGCCCTATACATATTTAGGGGGTAGGACCAGACCTGTGATTTCATTAGTGTAAGCAACGCCAAGTGAGGAAACGTTTTTTTTGCCAATGCAGATGTTCCCTGGGACACTGAAAAGTTACATGACTTGCCTTGGGTGACACTGCCATTATGAGTTAGAGATCAGACTTGAACCCAGGTCTTCCTGACTCTGAAGCTCGATCTCTATTCAGTAAATTATACTGTTTCTCCCAGTAGCCCCCTTCCTTCTTTCCTTCCTTCCTTCCTGCCTGCCTGCCTACATTTCTCCCTCCCTCTCCCCCTTCCTTCCACCCTTCCTTCCTTCCTTTCTTTCTCTCTTTCCTTCTTTCTTTACTTCCTTCCTTCCATCTTTCTTTTCTCTTTTCTTCCTTCTTCCCTTCCATTCTACAAGACCTGTAATTTCAGTGATGCAGAGAACTACCTGTGAAGAAACTCCCTTTATCACTTTAGGTCAACAACTGTTCTACAATGTATAATCTTAGAGTGCTGCCTGAGGCATGGAAGGGTTAAGCCACTTTCTCAAGGTCACACAGCATATATACATGCCTATATATACATATAGGCATGTATATATATTGGTAGATGGATAGATAGATGATATGTATATATACATATATATGTATGTATGTATGTGTTGATAGATGGATGGATGGAGAGAGAGAGAGAAAGAGGTCCCAGACCCACTGCCATGGAAGGTAGAAATATTTCTCCTTGAAGTCCCAGATCCATTTGGCATTTCATGGAAAATTTATGAAGGAGAAGGGGCCCACCTGGGAAAGCAGGAACATCTGATTGGATCATAGGCAAATCAAAAAGGCAAAGTCCCAAAGTGTTTGCCAGCCCACCCCTGTATCAAAGACTTAAATACAGATGTCTAGTCATACAAATCCTACAGTTGAAATCTGGTCTCCATAGTGATGAAAAAACCCCCTTGCTTTTGTATCTTCCTTTACCAATACACAAGTTCTAAAGTGAAATCTCAGTGGAGACAGGAAGAAAGCCTCCTTTTCAAAAGAACAAAAATTCTTCTCTTATCTTCATGTGTCATTGGAGATGTTTCTTTTTCTTTTGGGGGGAAATTCTGAAAATATTTAATGTTTGTCAATGCTGCAATAAAATAGGATATAATATATTGACCCATTATATTTTAACAGTCCCAAGATAACCCTTTTTCTAAAATATCACGAAAGGATGGAGCCATGCCTTTAAACTGCCATTTAATGAAATTTGAAGAGATATCACTAAAGATGTTGTAACACTTGGCTCCTGCTCTTCCAATGCATATCAACTTTGGTGGGTTAAAAATATGCTCTGACATAAATAATTTTTCTCTTTGAAGCCTCAGCTCATTTGGCACTTCACGGAAATTTTATGGAGAAGTGGGCCAAGCAAGAAAGCGGGGCCAAATGATAGGATCACAGGCAAGCCAAAAAGTAGGAACCCATTCAAATGTCTCCCTCATCCTACCCCACCCCACTACATAACATGTCCATTTCCATGAGCCAACTCACTACATGGTCCAAACATATCCTTTGGGTAAAAGCCTCAAGTAGGTCCACGTATGAAAGCAGCTTAGGCTACCACATCCCAAAATTCTGAGCAAAAGCAGCTTCAGCTAGATTGAAAGCTACATAATCAAATGCCTTTGGAATCACAAAACTCGTCTCTCCTGTGGCCTGGAGCCCTCAGCAAACAAGAGGAAGGGTCTGTTTCCATGGAAACCATCCTCACTTAACCAGTCTGAAAGTTAGGAAAAGACCTAGGTTCAAGCAGTTTTTCATTCTTCTGATGTTCAGGCATAATTAAGCAAGCATACTATGGGGAAAAGAAGAAAGGTAAAAAATAATCCCTGTCTTCAAGGAGATTACATTCTAATGGAGGAGACAACATACGAATAAATAGATAACCAAAGATTCAGAGGAGATGGAAGGTAACTGTAGAGGGGAAGACTTTAGCACTTGATGGAGTGGGAGAGAGCAGGGCAGAGACTTCCTACAAAAAGTACCATTTAAGCTAGTTTTTGAAAGAAGACAAGGATTCTCAGTGGTAGAGATAAAGAGATAAGGAGAGTATTCTAAATATGCTGAACAGAGTGTGCAAAGCAACAGAATTCAAAAGATGGAGTTGTCATGTTCGAGAAATAGTAAGCAGGTTGCTATAGCCAGTATTAAGTGCGTCTAGGTAGCACCATAGTACACAGAGCACCCAACCTGGGGTCAGGAAGACTCATCTTCTTGAGTTCAAATCCAGTATCAGACATGTATTAACTGTGTGGTCCCAGGCAAATCACTTAATCCTGTTTACCTCAGTTTCCTCATCTCTAAAATGAGCTGGAGAATGGCAAACTACTCTAATATCTTTGCCAAGGAAACCTCAAATGGGGTCACAGAGAGTCAGACATGACTGAAACAACTGAACAAAGGAGTAGTGATGCAGCAGAGAATGGTGGAAAGTACACTAGATGTAGACTCATTCAAGGACACGACTATTCCTCAATTCTCCACTCTCTGTTCTTTACTCAATTATCCAGGTCCCTCTCAAAACATCACCATCTGTTACTCTGTTAATGGCCACTTAATTGACTCAGTTTTGGTGTTTCTCTCCATCCCTCTCCCTTCTCTCTCTCTCTCTCTCTCTCTCTCTCTCTCTCTCTCTCTCTCTCAGCTCCCTTTTGCCTATAGGATAAAAATCCAAACTCTTTGATCCAGAATCTAAGAGCTTCTACAATATGACTGCAACCTACCTTTCCTTTTCGATATTATTTCCCTCTGAGACATCGCATGTACCTTCTCCTCCAACCACCATAATGTACTCACAATTCCCCTCACCTGTCATGTAAATCCATTTTTCCATGCCTTTGTTCAGACTATTCCTTGATCTAGAATGTCCTTTCCCCAAACCCCAACCTACCCATCCTTCAAAATCCAGCTTAAGCACCTCATCCCCCTTCTGCCCACCAAGTATTCCCTAATTCCTCCAGTCCCTGTTTTGTTCCCCCTTCCTCTAAATACCTACAGCATTCTATGTCTTGGTTACTCACTGTTTAGCAGCTATTGGTTGTTTTTTCATGTGAATGCCTTATTTTCTTAATTAGACTGAAATCTCTTTAAGTGCAGAAATCATGTGTTACACCCCTGCTTCTCCCTGGAGAGACAAGAACGGTGCTTTGTACATAGTTTAGTTTGAGGTTTTCTTTCTACTAGACCTGTGATTTCATTTGTAGAGGGAACTTCTTCCTGATGAGGAAATTTCTACTAATAGAGGCTCTGTGATTTGAAGTCTTAGAAGGTTGCCTGGGCACTGAGAGGTTAAATATTTTCCTTAGTGACACACAGCCACAAAGTATCAGAAGCAGAATTAGAATCCAAATCATCCTAACTCCCAGCCAGACTTTGTATCTATTATGCTTTCTTGCCTCTCCAGCTCATTTTACAGATGATTAGTAGATACTCATTCATTGATCACATTACTGGTCTCATATAAAGGTTACATAGACCACAGACTCATTACAAATAATCAGCTAGGAAGGTTCACAGAGATCATCCAGGCCTGGCATTAGTCATTCTTTCACAAATGTGGAAACAGAAAAGGAAAGTGATTTTCCAAAGGTCCCACCGGGACAGAGATGAGACTAGAACCCTGATCTTCTGCCTCTTGGTGCATAGCTACTGCTTGCCTTCAGATGCTCTGTTGCTAGCATTCTTATCTGAATGGGAAGAGTCAGATCAGTGGGGTCTATTCTTGCAAGATCCAGAGACACTTGGAGTAGGTCAGTGGCTGTGCAAAAATAGGATCATTCATCTCCTACAGTCATAGCTTTAGAGCTAGAAGGTACTTTATGGTCCAAAGAGTCCATCCTTCCCACTTTACAGATGATATAACTGAGGCTTAGAGAGATGAATTGTTTTGCCAAAGGTCACCCAAGCAGGAAGGAGGAAGAAAATAAGCAAGCATTAATGTCCTACTATATACAAGGCATTATTAAATGCTTTACAATACTATCTCATTTGATTTTCACAACAATCCTGGGAGGTAGGTACTATAATGGCCACTTTACAACTGAGGAAACTGAGGCAGGCAGCAGTTAAATGACTTTTCCAGGGTTACACAGCTAGTGTCTGAGGTTGATTTTGAACTCAGACCTTCCTGACTCCAGGTCCAGCACTCTATCCACTGCACCACCTAGCTGCCTTTACATAGGGAGTAAGTAGTAGAGTGAGGATTTGAGTTCTGGACTTTTGACTCTAAATCCAGTGACCTTTCCATTGTCTCATACTCCCTTTCCAAAGGAAAGGCAGCAGTACTGTAAAGGAGGCATTTGAACAGTAGTCAGAAAGGAACTGCCCAGCCACAGAAGAGGAATTAAGGGCTATGTCTCTAGATACTGGTTCTGCCTCCTGAGCCCTGCCCCTCACTGGGGGCTCAGAGCCAGAGCGGGAGACATGGGTTTTGCACTGCTATCTGCCTTCAGCTTTGCTTCTTCCTCTTTTCCTCCCTCTCTGTTCTTTAGAGCTTGTAGCATTTCCTTCACAGACACTTCCGGTGTTCCTCTTGGGGAGATGGATTAGAGCCTCTGACGTGAGAGAAAGGGTGAGTGGGAGGGTGAATCACATAACTGCAGCCCTGCCGTCCAACACAACATATTTGGCATCAGCACAACCCACACTGACTCAATAGGGAGGTAGATACAGTAGACTTCTCTACTTGCCCAGCCCAGCTGGTGAGATAGACCTATTTTCATCCCCAAGAGAGTATAAGGAACTTCTGGAAAGACTAGAAGTTAAAAGGAAAATATACTAAACACAGGCCCCTCTCAGCTGCAGAAGAAATGAATTATGGGTGGCAGGAGAATGGAAGCAAGGAAGACTTAGACTGATGGTTAATGTAGAATTAGGATTCTGGAGCCAAGAATAAGATCCATATGCTATTAAGATGGCAGGGAACTTGAGAGAACGTATCATCCCTAACCCCTGTGATACATACAGATAAGGAACAGACCCAGAGAGAACACAGAAGGTCACAGAGCTACCTAGCGAAAGAGCTGGTATGACAACCTAGGTTTCCTGAATAATAGTCTATCATTTTTCATTACTCTATGACCCAACTGTGCCTCAGTTTCCCTACACTTAAAAAATAAAGATAATAACCTGGGAAAGAAAGGAAGAAATGATCATTTTTTTAATGTAAGTAGGCTAGGAAGGATAATAACTTTGTACACTGGGGATATTCTATGCACTGTAATATATAATTCTGAACTCTTGCTGCAATATGAAAAACAGTGAATGGCAAGAGGTGGGTGGGGAAATAGGGAGAGGCATAACATGAATGTCATCCCTGAGTCATAATTCTTTTAAGTGAATCATTACCCATCTGTATTATCATCAAAGAATGTAGATGAAGTTGTGAGTACAACCATCTATGGCACAGGTCATAGACTCTAAGCTATATTTTTTATTATCTCCACCTGGAAAAAACAGGCAGGCAACAAGCATTTTTTAAATATTTAGTATGTACCAAGCACTTTGCCAAGTGCTGAGGATGCAAAAAAAAGATAAAGCAAATATAATTCCTGCCCTCAAGGAGTTTACAGAGTGATGTGAGAAAATAACACATAAAAAGGAACTGAAAATCAGAGGAGGAAAAGAAAGTACCTTTATTGGAAGGGCAGAGTAGCAAAGTCAAGAAAACCAGAAGCATAGCTGGGAGGAAATGAATCTCAGGTATTCTGAGTTTATTCCCAAAATGGTGGCCACAGAAAGAACCCATCAAAAGGAGACAGGGGGTCAGCATAGCAGAGGTAAGTCCCAGGATGCAAAAACAGTTGAAAGTTGGATTTTAAAATCAAAGACCTGAATTCAAAACCTGTTTCAACTATTTATTATCTGATCTTAGGTAAATTACTCAGCCTCACTGGGCCTCAGTCTCTTTTTCTTTACAATGAAAGCATTGTACCCAATGATGTCTAAAGTCCCTTCCAGTTCCTAATCACTAAATTTATGAGCCCACCATCCAGCAACACTGTTCATTAGCACTAATAATATGGTATTTTCAACTTCCATCTTTTCCATTCCCTACTCCCTTTCATAACCATCTCCAATGCTTATCTACAATATCAAATGTCTGTTCTACAGTCCTCTTTATTTTCACTTGGGATCAACACCTGGAAGACCTCCTAAATGGATATAGGAAGGGGACTAGCAAAGGTTATCATAGCCATCCCTGTACAAGAGCCATTCCAGGTGGAACTCTGGAGGACATGGTCCCTGGAGTAATTTTGGTTAGCTAATATGGTTAGTGAAGGAAGAGACATAAGAGATCGTCTGATTCAACCTACTCATGAGAAAACTAAGGTCTAGAGAGAGAAAGGCACTGACTATCCAAGATTACACAAGCTAGTGGTTGGTGAAGTCAGGATCTAAATAAGGTTTTCTGGTTCCAAAACCATTATTCTTGTTACTACATCACACTCTCTTGGTTCCTCTACTTGCCCCAGTCCCTCCTCCCTGCCCCTCAAATTATTTGTTCTAGTTCATTGATAATCCTATCCTTTGGAACTCATCATAAAAATGGGCAAATAACAGCACCAACAAAACAAGTCTGTGCTCATTATCTCATTTACATCCATCATCTTATTTCATCTTTCTAATGACTCTATGAGGAAGAGCCTATCACTACCTTTATTTTACAAACGAAGAACCTGAGATAGAATTTAAGTGAAATTCCCAAGATTACACAGCTAATAAGTGTCTGAGGCAGAATTCAAACCTAGATCTTCCTAACTCTGAGTACTCCAAAATTCTAGATATTACAGCACATAGTGCCTCTTTTCTAGAATCTTTTTGTTCAAAATTATGAGTGCACTCCTACCGTTGAAAGCTTTGATTTTACTGTCCCTCTCATTTTCCAGAATCTTCACCACCACCATCACCATCAACATCAACAATAAACATCAATCAAATATTTACTATGTTTAAGATAAAATTCTAGATACAAAAGATACAAAGAAATCTAAGACATGGTCCCTTGACCCCAAGAATCTTACAATGTGGTCATAGAGATAGGGTACAAATATTGATCTGATTCTAGGCTGAATTTTTCCTCCTCAAATCTGACCTGTGTGAAAATAAACAAACAAATAACAACAAAACACTGGGTAACCAATCATCACTGTTAGCACTTGGACAGATGGTGTTCAGAACCATGGCCAGCGGTTGTGGCAAAGCTGAGAATGACTAGCTGTCAGCACTGTGGTATTGGATAGCAACAGAGCTCTTCCTGTGATAGATTGCTGTCCATACATACAATGCTTCAAAGGGGCTTCTGCCGTGGGGGAGAGTAGGAGAGGCAGATATTTTAGGAAGAGGAAAGGTAATTTCTGGCTCCCGTCAATTTAAGTAGGGAGACTGATCTTTGCGCATTTATGTGACCTGGAATGTCCGCAAAGCAGAGTAAGACTAAGACATGGGGAAAGGCAGTGTCTGGATATCCCAAGGAGAAATTTCCCTGACATGAGAATATCTTTGTGCGTCTTCGTCAGTGCGCTATCAATCAAGAAGGTAATTGGGTAAAAGTATATACATGTGATTCCTAAGCAGGTGCCTAGCGTCTTATGATAACATTTGCCACTACCTTTATTGACAATGTTCCAATACAGGAGAAGTCTGTGATAAAAAAGGCATTTTGGAGACAATTTTCACTGCATTTGTTAGGATATCTGACTTGAGACTCTCTCTCATCACACAGAATGTGTTTGGGGGTTCCAAGGATAATGATGATAAAAATTAATTAAATTATTTATTTTAAAGACCCATAAAATTAGCTCCCAGTAAATATGTTACATAATGCCAAAAAAAATGTTAATTATTTTTGTGTTCAAATTCTTTACCTTTAAAAAATGTCATTTGAGGGAGTAGATTGTATTAAGGAGGAGTGTATAAGGTATGATCAATAATATAAGCATAAAATGGAAAAAAAACACAAGACATTATATGCTAAATGAAAGGTAGAGAGAAATTCACCTTCTCTGTAGACTCCCTGACTCACCTAGCCTTTTCTTAACTAATCCTTTCTCATCAGCATCTCATTCAACACAACACTTGAACTCTTTCTTAGCTCCAGTAGTACAGGACACTTCATTCCTCTACTGGTAGATATAATAGAGTGCACCCAATATATCACAGATGGCTCAACAGTTTTTATATGATAAAAAAACAGCATAATGCACTGATACCATACTGAGCATCATTTAACCTCCATTTAAAGATTCAGAAGTCATTTTAGAGTCTTGCCATACCCTGAGGACACACATATGAATATCATCTATCACCAAATTATGGATGCAGAATAGGATCATTTAAAATTAAATCTAGCTAATAATATGTGGCATAACAGAAACTTTGCTGTAGTTCCTTCTAAATGTTACAGGGTATATTCCACCATATAGTTTAGAAGCAATGTAAGGTAAATAGGTAGAGTGCTAGATCTGGAATCAAGAAGCTGTTGTTCAGTCATATCCAACTCTTCATGACCCTGTGGACCATATAGTCCATGGGGTTTTCTTAGCAAAGATACTGGAGAGGACTGCCATTGCCTTCTCCTGTAGATTAAGGCAAATAGAAGTTAAATTACTAGCCCAGGATCACACAGGTAAGAAGTATCTGAGGTCAAATTTGAACTCATCTTCCTGATTCCAGACCCAGTGCTCTATCCAGTAAGCCATCTAGCTCCATCAAGAAGAACGGAGTTCAAGTCATACCCTGCTTCTCACTCCTTATGTGACCCTGGCTGAGTAATTTGACCTCTCTGAGTCTCAGTGTTTTCATTTACAAAATGGGGATGAAAACACCTGCCCTACCAAATTCATGTGATTTGGGGGGAGGAAAGGGCTTTACAAACTTTAAGCTCTTGATAAACCATAGAATTCCTATGACTGAAAGACACAAAGATGACCTAGCCCAATCATAAGATTTGCCAAGAAACTGATGCAATGTGATACAGTAGGGAAAAGTATTGGCTCTAGACTCGGAGGACCTGGGTTCAAATCTTGCCTCTAATGTTTACTGCTGGATGTCACTGGGGAAGCCACTTAAGGTCTCTGGGACTCAGTGACCTCATCTGTAAAATGAAGAAATGGGAGTAGCTGGCCTCTGAGATCTCTTCCAGTTCTAGTGTTAAGATCCTATAATGCCTATAAAGGGGTAGTAAATCTCAAGCACACATAGATAATAAACAGCACAGACAGGATTCAAACCTAGGTTCTCTTCAAAAGTAAGGAAAGTATGTATTTGTTTACATGGCTGTTGTCACCCTGTATGATACCTTGCTTGGTCTGTCAGCTCCACAATGTCAGGTACAGAATCTAGTATTTCCTTGGTAACTCACTCAGGCACTTGTTGAGGGTTTACTATGTGTAAAGTGCTATGTACCACCTATCTATGATGTTTTGTATTGGGGGGTCCAATCTCTTAATACCATTCAAGTATTAAGAGGACAAGAACCATTAAGAGGACAAGAACACTAAGAAAACTTCATTAACCATTGTGATGGCAACTAAGCAGGAATAAGACTCCTGGGAAAAACTGCCCTGTCCGTGACTAGATATTCTGGTTCATAGAATCATAGGACTCAGAATTACAAGGGAGCTTAGAGACTATCTCATCCAACCTCCCATGCACTGTTATATGCATTTAGCTAAGGGCTAATCTAAGCCACCCTAGATTCACTTTGTAAAGCCAGATGACACAAGATTCTGTATCAGATGCCCTTCTCAAGGTCCAAATATTTAACTACTGTGCTCCCCTCATACATCAATTTGATAATCCCATTTCCCCCAAAAAGCTGTTGGAGTTTCTTTTCTGGCCTGCTTCATTTCTTATAAACACATCAGGACCATTTATGACTCACAACTCAAAGCTCTCTAAACATTAACAAATTTCTCCCTCTTAACACATCCTTTGGGACTTGATTAAGTGTTTGTGTCAGAACAGCCAAACAAGGATGCTCTGGCATACTTGTTTTTTTTTCCCAGACAAGTTTCAAGCAGCTCCAAGAAGGTCAGCCAGACCCTTCAACTCCTCAGTCCCCATAGATGCAGCACAGTGGGGAGGAGGGAGGGGGTACTAAAGTTCCTGTGAGTTTGGATTTTCCTGACCCTTCTCTTTGGGAATGTGCATAGGGGAAATAATAAAGGACCAAATCCTTTAGTAAAAACTTTCAAGTCTCATCTGAAGGAGAGAGAAAGGAAATACTGCCATCCAAAACAAAAATGAGTTTCATATGAGGAAGCTAAGGAGATTTTATGCAATAGCATTAGAGTATATACCAAGTTGCACTCTAGCCTGATTTCCAGAAAAGGGGTAGAAAGGGTAATTGTTGTTGTTCATGTTTATCCTTCATTCTTTTTTGTTTAACATATAACATGAGCTACCTTTTTTATATTTTTGGAGAGGAAATTGGGGTTACATGACTTGCCAAGGGTCACACAGCTAATAAGTGTCAAGTGTCTGAGGCTGAATTTGAATTCATGTCCTCTTGACTCCAGAGCCAATGCTCTATACACTGTACCACCCAGCTGCCCCATTTGTCCTTTGTTCTTGAAGGGGACCAATCACATCTGGAAGGTGGTGTCTCAATTCAAGCAAGGAAGAGCTGTGCAAAGTCATCAGCCTTACTCTTTCCTCCAGAGTCATCTGAGTCCAATGGCAATGCACAGGTCAGGACAACTGGCGATGACCAGCAGAAAGGGTATTAGGTTTGGTTCAGATTATCTGGTTCTAACTACCATATGACCTGAGGAAGGTCACTTAACTTCTCTGGACTTTATTTGTGAAAATCAGGGGGTTGTACTGAATGACCCCTAAATCCCTTTACAGTTTTAATTCCATGATCTGTGAGGTCTCTTCCAGCTCTCAATCTGTTATCCTTTGACTCTATAGTTTCCCCAGAGAACTCTACCAAGGGACAACTTCTCCTTGTTTTAGGAGCTGGGTATAGACTAATAATAGATTAATCCTGGGTTCTCTAATGAACATGCATTTATTGAGTGCTTACGATATCCCTACCCTCAAATAACTTAAAATTCCAAATGGGAGAGATGACTTATGAAATAATGAGCAAATAATATAACTGAAGGTCAAAATATTTGACCACATTAGCCTCTCTTCAAATCTGAATGCTGCCATACCTATAAAGAGTTGAATCAAGAAAAAAGGACCCTTGATAGTGCTCAGCATGTTGCTGCCCTCCATAGACATGAGCCATAATCCAGTCCTAAAATCAGCCTCAGGATTTCATCTGAACAGAGGAATCACTTGTGGAAGTTTGGGTCACTGCCTCAGTTCCACCAACAGTCTCACTTTGGCGCTTACAGTGTTTATATCACTATTTCCCCAGGTCAAATTATCTGGGGTGGATTATTTCAGGGAACAAGATAAGGAAGTCTTTAATGGGTGCACTTTATTCCTGTGAGTTACTGGTGACCTTATAAGGCTCAGATGGAAATAAATAATGGATTCTGGGCCAGAACATTGTATACTTTATCCCTGTGACTGGGTGGATGACAAATAGTCATTAAAAAAACACTGCCAGGTCTGCTGGTCAGGGTGAAAGTAGGGGCGTAATGCAGCCAATGTAAGGTATGGGCTGCTTTGAACTTCAGAAAACCTTCAAAAATCAAGACCAACAGAAGAAAATAAATCAAGGTCCATATGAACAAAATACAGTCTTAAATTTTTCTAGAGAGAATAATAGAATGTTGTGTTTTTAAAAGTTGGACCAGGAATAATAAAATTCTATTTAATAAACCACCAAAAAAGTAATACATAGCAGTTTATTGCATCTACTTGAGAGAGAACTATTGTTAGCAATATCATTTTTTATTATAACTAGAATGTACATAGTATTTTAGGGTTCACAAAGTGCCTTACAAATATTAGCACATTTGGTCCTCACAACAACCCTGGGATGTAAGTATTATTACCACCCCATTTTACAGGTGAGGAAACTGAGGCAGGCTGTGGTTAGATGACTTGCCCAGAGTCACACAGCTAATGAGAATCTAAGACCAAATTTGAACGCATGTCATCCTGACTCCAAGTCTCTAACTCTCTATCTACCATGCCCCCTAACTGCTTCTAAAAAAAAGAGAGAGGTAGATAAGTTTGAGACCCTCATCTAAGGGTTTCTCATGGTGGCTCCACATTCTCTGACAGCATGAGCATGCTATAGCCAACTCACACTGGCTTGTGTGAGTCATTTGTCAAATTTTCAGTATGAGCATCTATACTTTGACAATTGACAATTTCCAAGGAAATTAAACATTTTTTTCTTTTTTTAATAACTAATAATGTGCTATGTTTGAAGAAGGAAAGCTTCCTGGGAAAGCCCAGAAGATTCTCAGGAATGAGTTTGAAAACTCAGTCCCACACAGATGTTCAAATCTCTCTTTGCCATTAAAAAGCCTCCTTCACCCCAATAAAAAACAACTGAGTACTTGCAATTCATCAAGAAAGGATGAAACTTGGCCATCATCAGCAAACAAATCAGGATTTGGTTTAACATTTTGTTGATTGTCTAGACTCGAGAAAGTAAAGGAGAAATTGTTAATAATGAATATTAAACTTTAAAATGTGTCATGCGTACTTTTTTAAAAGAATGATGGTTGTTAAACATTTACTAGCAGACCACTGCCTGAGGGTCAGTGTAGGCCACCTACTGTGTACTTGTGATATCTCTTGGCACAGTAGAAAGTGTCCTACATAAATACTAAAGTGAACTAACGAGAGCTGGAGCTGATGAAGATCTACTGGACCTCCATGCTTCAAGGGAAGGGTGTGGCCTTGGAGGGCTCTGTGTCTAGTCTACAATGGATCACCTACAGTGATCATGGCAGTTTGTAGATAGATCACATTGCTGGAAAAAACAGGAGGCTGTGGAAAGACAATTGGATCCAGAATTCAAAAAAACTGAGTTCCAACCCCATATCAGCTGTTTATGACCTATGGGACCTTGGGCAAGTTATTTAACTTCCCTGGATCTAGGTTTCTTCATTTGTGAATTAAGAGAATTGAACTAAATGGCTTCTAAGGTCTCTTTACACATTGGATCTAGAATCTTAAGATTTTTTCAGTAGGTTACCCAATCCAACTTGATTAGTTAAGAGGAAGAAAAAGAAACCCAAGACAATCAAGTGACTTCCCCAAAGGTACACAATCCCTTTTTTCAGGGATCACTGGAAACCACTGATTATTCACCATACAATGATCATGGCAGTATATCATGCCACATCACCACTTGGAACTGTTCTCTGAGAATAACTTCGTCTAACCACTCCCCTTCCTAAGTTCATGCTTTCTTCTCAGGCTAAGAATTTGTCTGAAGACAGGAGGAAGGGAAAGGGAATGAGCATTTATACAACACCTACTATGTGCCAGGCATTGTGCTGAGTGCTTTATCAATATTTTCTCACTGGATCCTCACAACAATGCTTAGAGGTAGATGCTGTGAGTATCCTTACTTCACAGTTGAGGAAACTGAAGCAGCCAGAGTTGAAATGATTTGCCCAGGGTCACACAGCTAATAAGTATCTTAGGCTGGATTTAAACTCAGGTCTTCCTGAATCCTGGCCCAATGTTTTACTCATTGTGCTACTTTGCTGTTTAAATAGGGTTTCTTAACCTTGAGTCATGGGCTGCATTTCTAGTCTGGAGAAACCTATTGATTCCTACTCAGAAGAAAAACTTTTTAAATAACTGAATAAAAAGTTAAAATTTCACTTAGACATTAATGAAAATAAGGATGTAATTTCCCCCTCCCACATTCATGGACTCACTAAAATTTTTCCAATTTATTTTCAGTCATGTTCTACTCTTCATGATCCCACTTGGGGGTCTTCTTGGTAGAGATACCAGAGTGATTTATCATTTCCTTCTCCAGTTCATTTTACAAATGAAAAAACTGAGGCAAACAAAGTTATTTGAGTTAACCAGGATCATACAGCTACTAAGTATTTGAGGATGGGTTTGAGCTCAGGGAGATTAGTCTTCCCAGAACTCTATCCACTGCACCACTTGGTTGCCCAAAATTTGACAATAATCTCAGGTGAAGATCCATCTTCGTTTTCTTCCCCAGCCACTAGCTCTTTCCCTATATTCCTGCAAGTCTGCTCAGACTTCCCCAGTCTTACCACAAATCTTCATCCATACAGTGGGAATGAGCAAAGGCTGAGAGGAGGGGTTGTTTTATTCTATGTACCTACATCCCCAGTATCTAACAGTGTCTGGCACATAGTAGGTGGATTTTGTGGGGTTTTTTAATGCTTGTTGATTGATTGAGTCCTCCTGTATGAAAAGGTAGAGTAAGAGGGTGTTTTTCTTGCTGGTTTCAAAGCATGTTATGGCTTCATATATTACTTGAGGGAGTAGAGGTTGTTTGGTACTAAAAGTGTCTTCTCATTCCATCTACTTTGAAACAAACATCTCTCTGAAATTTGACAAGTTCTCCTGATGTCAGTTTCATTGGTAATGATGTCAAATGGTATTTTTTTCAGTGCATTTTCTTCATTTTTTCCAAACTTGGCAATG
Source organism: Potorous gilbertii (assembly GCA_028658325.1). NCBI lineage: Eukaryota > Metazoa > Chordata > Mammalia > Diprotodontia > Potoroidae > Potorous > Potorous gilbertii. The sequence goes on from CM053769.1 coordinate 508,099,200, forward strand.
GAGAATAATCTGGTTGTTTACTGCTTAGCCATTTTTACCCAGCAAAAGGATTAGGGGAATCACTCATCTTCTGTGAGTCTTAAAATTTTTTGTCACCAAGTCCTAGTTTGATCTAGAAGGAAATTAGAGGTCATCATTTTCCTAGCTTTTGTTTATTATTACTTTTCAAAAAGGGAGAAGAAAAATTTTCTCACTTAGAATTAATAGCACATAGCTTCATTCCCTTTCTTTCTATTAAGGTAATTGACATCATTTGGACTTAGTAGAAAGACATGGGTTCAAACCTGCCTCAAACACTTACTGGATATGCATCCTTGGCCAAGTCATTTAACCTCTCTTGCGTTTCCATTTTCTTATCTGTAAAATGGGAATGAAAGGGTTGTTGTGCAAATCAAATAAGACAGTTTGTAAAGCTTATTAGAGTCATATGCACATGCAAGAGACTATTACCAGGGCCATCAAAGGTGCCTCCCCCAAAATATACAAAAATGGAAAGAGTTTTGGGTTAGGAGGCAAGTTTAGTAGTCTACAGTCCAGAGTTCCAGTGCTGCTTAGATCCAAAACTGGAAAGAACTTTAAAAATCATCTAGTATAATCTTCATTTTGCTCTTGTTTTTTAATGTTACATTGTTTCATTTTACTTTTACATCACAGTCAATTCAGGATAAAACCTCACTCACCAGGGGTCCAATGGCATGTTCCTTTTTTAAGATTAAGTTAAGCAAAACTAGCCAACATCAAGGTCATTCCTGGTAGCACGTGAAATATCCTCCACACAGAGTCAGTTTCTCACCTCTCTCCCACAGGTATATTACTTCAGCAGTGTCAAACATGCAACACATGCAACCAGCAACACGACCAAAATTAAAATATGATTGGTAAATATTTAGCAAACTAGATAACAATGCAATAGAACCTAGATAACATTGGATTTTTCAGCTGTCATTATGTCACTGTACAGATTAGTGGTCTCTGAACTATCTGAGTTTGAAACCACTGCACTACATTATTTGTTCTTTAGAAGCAAGACTGATCATTCCACTCTTGTAGAGTTTAGATTCCTTTGAGTGCATTTTTTTTTATTTCTGTTGTGCTCATGCATATTTTTCTCCTGGTTTTGCTTACTTCACTCTGCATCAGTTCATATATGACTTCCTCATATAAGGAATTCTCTAAGTCGTGCAGTGAAAAGAGCACTGGCCTTGGCATCAGAAAGACTCATCTTCATGATTTCAAATCTGGCCACCAAAATTTACTAGCTATGTTACCCTAAATAAGTCACTTAACCCTGGTTGCCTTAGTTCTTCCTCTGTAAAATGAGCTGGAGAAGGAAATAGAAAACCACACCATTTTCTCTGTCAAAAAACCCCTAAATGAGGTCATGAAGAACGAACTGGACATGACTGAACAACAACTAAATTCCTCAGAATTGTTGTTTCTCATGGCAGAATACATTCCATAGTATCTATATACCACAATCTGTTCAACAATTCTCCTTTGATGGGCATCCATTCTGTTTCCAGTTTTGTTTCATTTTTAATCACACACACTTAAAAAAAATGTTGCTATAAATACTTAACTGCAGGAAATTGAGGCATAGGATTTTCACATAACTTGATCAAAGCCATGCCCTTAGGGAGTAGAACTGAGATCCAGCTGCAGATTTTTGCAAGTGGATCACTTTTCTCCCTGCTCCACGTTACTCCCTTCTCTCTTCTCCCTCTAACTCTTTCTGCAAGTAAATTAAGCTTCTTAAGCTCAGTTTCTTCACCTGATAAGGGGGAATAATAAAGCTTTGCATACTCCTCAAGTTTGCTGTTAGGATCAAATGAGATAATGCATATGAGAAGAATTTATGGGGTATATATATAGCATACCATTCAAAAGTGAGGCGCTATTATCATTATAAATGAAATTCCTCAGAAAAGTCACCATGTAATTTAAGGTAATATTAATTGTGACTATTGATAGTATTTATGTAATATTATAAGTGACAGTTTTCCTCCCTGGTCTTTGGATTGAAGTTAAAAGCCTCATTATCCCGCCCCTCCATTTACAATTGTTTTCATTGTTAATCACAAACACCATGATGGAATATTGATGACAGACACTCTCAGTAATTGTCCAGTCAGAAGTTATTGTTGAGCAAACACAGACGTATCATTTCCTTTGATATTCTGGGAATAAAAGAGGTTTTCCCTAGTGCAGTAAGAAGCAGATTTCTCCAGATTAATTCTAATTATAAATACATGCTAAAGATAAAGCTTGGGACACAAAGATTAAAGTGAGAAGCCCCATTTTTCCATCTAGAGTCACAAGTCCATGGGGAAAAACTAATGCAAGACTATATAAATAAAAAGCAACTATTTAAAGATAGATTGTTCTATCATTACTTTGAAAATTAACAGACTAGCCATTAATCACAATAACTCGTTAATAGAGAAATTTGAAATGTAGCACGACCAGCAGAATAATTGTATGAACATAAGGGAATATTATTGTGCTGAAAGAAATGTTTCTTCTCAAATATGTTTTCCACCCAGGCTCCACAGCTACTGGGACTGACATTCCTGAAATTTATGGCTTCAGTTTTAATAATTTTCCTCCTCTTCTTCATCTCTATATCTTACTGATGACTCACTGCCCCTCAACTTGGCCCTTTCAGGTAGATAAAATACCAACATCTTCACCTGGTGCTTTTTTGCAGTATGAATGCTACCCCAGGTTTTCTAAGGCTAGCTCTGGCAGGTTCTTCCAGCCTGAATCCTAACACATTTGTCAAAGCAGGGCAATTCATCTTTGTGGCAAGAAGGTAACTTCTACTGCCAAGAGCCCTGATGAGGGCATTGGTTTCTATCTCCCTCTTAGCTTGCGGATAAAAGCAGAGTTAGTCTGGGCTTCTCAACTGGTGATCCTAAATGGGTCCTTCTACTAGAGAGTTTACTGGACGGACAGAGGAGGGAGCAAGAGAGCCAACTGTGGCAGAGCTCAGTTACCAGAGGAGCTTTCTCTGTGCATCTGTGTTTCTCTAAATTGTATGTATCCTTTAGAAGATGGGGAATCAGAGAGGAGACCTTTCAGTAAGCTACTGAAGGTGAGGAGGCATCACATATGTATGTTACATGATGATATTGTAACACAGTCAGTAAAAATGGAGTATTGACAATATCTTCTTATCCCTTCACCATTCTCTTGGACATGCCCAAGTCAAAGATCAAAGAATCTTGACATGAGAATTGTATCAAGAATAGGTCCAGGGACAGATTTTCAGTCTATCACCCAAGGACCAACCTATAATACTGGAAAACTTTTACAGGTGATGTATTTTCAGTTGTAATAACTCATAAAGATGATCTACCAAGAAAAGGGGCTTCATAATCTGGGGTCCATAAACCTTTTTTAAAAACGCATTTTGATAACTGTATTTTGACACAAGCAGTTTCCTTTGTAATCCTGTGTATTTCATTTTATGCGTTGAAAAACATTCTGAGGAGTCTATAGTGGAGTCTATATAGAAGTCTACATCAGACTTCCAAAGTGCTTCATGACACACAAAATGCTAAGTACCATCATGACATTGTCAGTATAAGGGAAAACCCAAGCTAACGGAATCATGGATCTTTGAAATTCTTTAACTATATCCATTCCTCCCACCACCTATAATCTATTACCTTCCACTCATACCCAATGTTCTACTTTCACCCATATCATCACTAAATCAGTCAACATTTATTAAGCACCTGACATGTGCCAAGTACCATGCTAGATGCAGGGAATACAAAGAATGAAACAATACATCCTCTCAAGGAATTTAAATTCGAATGCTAGACCTCAACCTCCTATGAAAAAACAGCAGACTTGTACCTGTCCTCATGATTTTGCTCCTCACATGAAATTCCTTCCATTCTTTCTTTATCCTACTAAAACCTTACCCATTCTTCAAGACCCAGACCTAGTCGGACTACCGCCATTATAAATTCCCTGACTGTCCCAGCCCTCACATAGTTTCCTCTGTCCTGAATCCATAAAACCACAAAATTTCAGGGTTAGCAGGGCCCTAAGGGACCATCTCCTCCAGCTCACACCAAACATACTCCACACTGTCATCCAGCTTGCGCTGGAAGGTCATCGATAAGAGAAAATCACTGTTTCTTAAGACAGCCCACTTCATTTCTGGAGTTACACTTGTTAAGAATCATATCTTTAAATCAAACCCAAGTTTGTTTTTGTTCAACTTTCACCCATTCTTCCTCGTTCTGTTCTTTGTCAAGCAGAACAAATCTAATTCCTCTCCCACATAGTTGTTATTCCAGGATGTGAAGACACTGATCCTGTGTCTTTATCTTCTCTAATCATCTAGGTGGCACACTGAGTTCAAATCTAGCCTCAGATGTTTACTAGCTGTGTGACCCTGAACAAGTCACTTAACCTCTGCTTGTTTCAGTTTCCTCAGCTATAAAATGGGGGTAACAACAGCATCTACCTCACAGGTTGTTTAGAGGATCAAAATGTGAGATAATATTTGCAAAGTCTTCAGCTCAGTGACTTGCATAGAGTAAGCACTTAATAAATGCTTATTCCCTTTCCATGCTAGAATGCACCTGTTCCCTTCAGTAAGTCTTTTAAATGTCTTGAACTCAAAACGCTTGATCATCCCAGATACTCTCCTTTAGTCATTCTCCAGCTTGTCTTCTCTATATTATGGTGTCTAGATCTGAACACAATACTCCAAATGTGAACCAACCAAGACTATCACCTGCCCAGTTCTGAAATCTATGACTTCCATGTAATATAACTAAAGGGGTGATGTGGTCACACTGGGTGATATTTCCATACCTGCACATAACCCCAAAAATGTCATGGGAGGCATGGGGCAGGTTATATGATGTGAGATAACCACCCACCATCAGACTATATATATATATATATATATATATATATATATATATCCTATGTTTCCTCTAGACTGTGTGCCATACAGTATATTAAATTCAGTCATTTTGATGGCTGCCTTATCATACCAGTGATACATGAGGATCTTGTTAGCCTCCAAGTCCCCCAGATCTCTTTATCTAACCCTACCTCCTTCATATCATACTTGTGAAGTACAATTTCTACACTGCTTAGAATAAATATCTAGCACACAACATATGGGCTCAATGATGTCAGCTGGCTTCATGGCTGTCTCATGTATGTTAGTCTTATTGTCCAACTCTATACATCTATTCCCCCACAGAAATAACTATTTGTTGACTGATCAATTCTAAATTCCATCCACATAATGTTAATGTCCCTGAAGTTTCTTTCCACCTTTGATTTATTCTTCTTCACTGGGAAGGAATTTAATAGCAATAAATGTATTCACATTGCCTAAATGTTTTACAACAAAATTTCTAAGCACCAAAGGCATTTAGGCTAGTAATTTTGTCCTTTGTTATTTTAGAAGAAATATAAAGGAAAGAAGCCTTCTCCACCTTACTAAGTGGAAGGCACATATTTTTACCAGGCCCTTCCCTGAAGGGCTGTGCAAAACAACGATGAAAGAGGGAGAATGGAATTGGCCAGCCCAAGCTTCCAGTGCCCTGGTGTTCATGAGGCTTAGCAGAAAAGAACAGGCCAAGCTTGAGCTAGTTTAAATACAGGCCTCACCCATCATGGGCAAACACCTTGCAAAGCATTTCCTCAGCATTTATTTTTCATGCTGTTGATACAAGGCTCCAGAGGATGCACTTGGTCTAGGAAGAGATGCCTTGGGACCATCCAAAGAGGGAAGCCCATAAATCATACGCTCATCAGCCAAATCTGATTAGAGCTTGCTCCCTCCCTCCAGAGGGAGCCTCCTGCTTCCCCAAGTCATCATTCTGCCTGTCAAATAAGGAAATAGCTCATGTCATTTCACAGGGGCAGTGCTACCATTCCAAAAAGTTTGACAATCAAAGGTGCTTAAGGATGAGATAGTATGTAGGGACATTTTTGGTGGCAATGATCAGCTCTTTGTTTTCCCTAAAGAGAACCAAAAACTCTATGGCTCAGAAAGGAGCATGCGTCACCAGAGGGATTTGGGAGGTTAGGAGTGGGGGGTTATGGGGAGAGGAGGGAAGGACTGACTCACCACATGACCTTGTCACAAGCTTTATGTTTCCCCTACTCAGTGGGAAGGGAATCATGTAACTGGTTTCCCCCACTAGTAATCAAGGGCCCTGGGGGACTATCAGAAGAACAAAACAGCACATGTGTGCATGGCAGACAGGACAGTCTTTCCCCATAGAGAAAACCTGGTACCTAAGGCAATCCGGCTGTCTCTCTGCTTATCACTGAGCTCAACATATGACCTCAGCACAGGGGTGGAGACTACTCCAGCATATCCGCACAGGAAGCCCCTGAGCACTATTCCCTAGTCTCACCAATAATAAATAAACCCCTGTGTATGTACAAGAGGTGGGGGTGAATGGGGGGAGAATGGGTGTTGTGCTCAGGCAAGCAGCAGTTGCTATGGAAACCAGTCATCCTCTCTCCAAACTTCTTTTTTTTTTTTTTTTGCTTGGTGCCTTGATCATTGAGCAGCTGATCAACTCCAGTGAAGAAGTATTGCCCCTGTACTGATGGAAACTTACAAAATAGCCTCCATGATGGCTGTGGACATGAAAGACATAATAAATAAGTGCATCACCTCTTTTCCATCCAGTTCCAAAGATACCTTCTGCCCTCAGGGCTGCCTGAATTGACAGGACCCAGGCAGGCTCACAATCCAACCAACAAGGAGGACAAGGAGGCACAGAAACAAGGAAGAAATCGTCCTAGACTTGGGAACAGAGTAACCCTTCCCATGCACAGAGGCACAGGCTGACAGGAAAGATGGCTCCAGGTTCAGGATTTCTCATGTCAAACAATCACAGACTGTTAAATCTCAGAAGGGATCTGGGCAATCTAGTCCAGTGTTTGTTACAGAGAAAGAAAACTGCACACCGTGGATGTTAAGTGAATCATCCAAGGTCATATTGTCAGTAAATGGCAGAGCCAAGACTAAAACCTGTATTTACTGAAACATTGGATTTCGCATCTGGCCATCTTTCTATTATATATTATTTTCTCTCTTTTTGTAGTTCAGTCATGTCCAACTCCTCGTGACCCCATGGACTATAGTATTCTAATACTGTCCATGGGGTTTTCTTGGCAAAGATATTGGAGTGGCTTGCCATTTCCTTCTCCAGTTCATTTTACAGATGAGGAAACTGAGGCAAACGGGGTTAAGCGACTTACCCAGGATCACATAGCTAGTAAGTTTCTAAGACCAGATTTGAACTCAGGTCTTCCTAACTCTAGTTCCAGTGCTCTTTTCTCTAAGCCTCCCAGCTGCCTCTTCATTTCCTCCCTATCAATTCTAATTAAAACTCAAATTCAAAGATAGCTCTATGATACTGATCTTTCATCCCCGTTTCTGACTCTTTCCTACAGATCTCAATCCTTTGGAGAAAAGATCCTCAGAGAAGCAATGTGGTCCAGAGGAAGACATTCTGGGCTGAAAGTCAAGAGCTTCTGTTCTATCCTGTATTTACTACTAACTCACTGTGACCTGAGATAAGCCCTCTCTGGACCTCCACTAAAAATAAATCCAAACCAGTCTCCTCCACTATAAATCCAAAGGATTGATCTGGATGATCTGTAAGATTCTTCTTTCCTCTAACATTATGAAACTTACTGTCTCTGGGATCACCCAGTATTTAGATTCATTTATTTAATAAGTAATGATGGACTCAGCATGATGTGGAGTCTGGAGATCCAGGTTCAAGGCCTGGCTCTACCATTCAATAGTTGTATGACTCCACTTCCAGGCTTCAATTTCTTCATCTGTAAAATGAGGACAATAGTACTTGTATTAGCTGCCTCATGGGATTTTTGTGAAAGAAAATACTTTGTAAACCTTAAAGAATTGTGTAAATATGAGTTATTGTCATAAACAAATGTTAGAAATCCCCAAGCCAAGGCTCTCCCTTATTCCTGGGGAGATCAGTCCCAGGTACCAGCCCCAATCCCCATCCCCAATTTTAAATATCTTAAACTTTGTGGTGAAGTTCTGAATCAAGCCGAGTTCTAAGCTTCTGGCCCCTCCTTCATCTGGAGGAGGTGGATGGAGCTGGGGAGAGCAAATATCAACTCCTGAGCATGTGGCATGCCAAAAACTAAATAGAGAGGCAGCCAATGAAATCCACTGAGACAATATTTCCATTTGATATCCACCCTTCACCTAAATTCACAAAAATCATCCAAACATATTAATTAGATACTGAGAAAAAGGCAAAAACAACTTAGGACATGGATTCTGACCTCCACAAGCTTACAATCTAAAGAGATTAAATACACACTGATGTGAACTATGTGTCGACTGCCCTATGTTACTCATTTATCAAAATGAAGGGCCCTAGACATCAAGTGTCAAAGACATTCAAAGAATCTGGAGATCAAAGTAGCCTGGAATAGGCTTTGTCAATGAGTGGGGATGTGATTGGTCCTTGAAAGACAGAATATGCAAAGGATACGGAGAGATGCCATGCCTGACGTAGAAAAGGGAGTAAGAATGACAATGATGAGACCCTACATTCTTTTCCAATAAAACCCTGCAGGATGGGAAGGGAGTGACATAGCAAAAGAGATTTGCTTAGATTGGCAAAAGAAAGCTACAGAATCCATTCCAACAGATGAAATATCTTAATTAAATCATGGCACATCTGAGATGAATACTACTTTACTGAGCAAATGAGTCACAGGAATCTAGCCACCAATGCCCACTTTCAACACCAGCATGGCATTTTAGTATGGACTAATCCAGGGTGGATGTCCTGGAGTCATTTCTCAACTCAAAAGTCCCTGTACTATCACTAATAAGGGCCAAGCCAAACAATAAATCCATAATAATTGAAAATACCTCTGCAAGTTACTGTTTAAACAGCAGAAGAACTCATCCTAGAAAGCTGGGGAGAGCTCTGAATTGGGCACAACTGACTAAGGAAGAAGGGTTAATGATAGCAGGTAGGAAAGACCAATGGATGGAGGCAATTTGGAGGCCCCAGTAAGGGCACTAAACATTTCTGGATGAGCCATCTCTAAGCAGTGAAAAGTCCTAATTAAATAAGCTGGTAAACTTTGAGTAACTACCCTTTGGAAAATGACCACAGTGATGCAGGTGAAAGGGAGGAGAGAGTGATTTTGCTGTTGGTGACTTCAAGAGGCAGGTACCAGTCCTTCCTTGAATGACACCTGGGATACTCTCTTTAAAAATTCTGAAAAACCATAATCCTACATATAAGCTACAAATGAACACAACTGGTATAGCTGGGACATGAACTGAGTCTACAGCTAAAAACCTTGAGTGTTTAAGTACATTTCCTAGCAATATGAATGAAACTAGGCAACTCATTGAGGCTGTCTGAGCCTCATCAATAAAATGAATGAAAAAAGAAAAAAAGATTAAAAAAATGAATGAATGGAGAAAAAGCATGAATCAAGTCCTTACTATGTGCCTGAAAGGCATAGGAGATAGAGCCGCCCATAGTGTTGATAAGACCTGGGCTCAAGCCCCACTTTTGACACATATTGGCTGTTGTTTGACCCTGAATAAGTCACTTGACTCTTAAGACTATAAGTTGTAGAGAAAATGCTGACTTACATCAACAAAAAGAATTTCCTCATCTGGGAGTTCCTCATGGCAATGAAATGATGGATTCAGTTTCTCCTAGCATGTGTTAAACAGTGACAAATTAAACATGAGACAATCCTCATTCTCAAGCAATGCACATTCTAATAATGGAAAGCAACACATAGAGGAAGGTTCAGCTGTAAGATGGAAAGACCCAGTTGTCCTTACAGAACAGCAGCAAAGCATATGGAAATGCATATTCTTTAGTCTCAATACAATGGATAAAACCATATCCATGTCTGATGTTGAACCATTTGACAGCGTCAAGGACTTTGGTAGTGAGAACTACTTGCTTCAGGTCTTTGCTACTGGTAACTGCTGAGAAGGTGGGAGCTCCAGCACCTGGAGTGGCAGTTATGCACTGCTTCCTTGGAGGTGGCTTCAGGAGACTGAGCTGAGAGCAGAACTGGTGGTGAAATGTATATGAAATTCACAAAGTTGTGAGAAAAGTGCCAGATAAACATGACCCATTATTATTCCATCCCAAATGAGATTCTTAACTTGGTCGCTGGAATGGGAAATTTCTATCCACCATTCAAAAAGAAGATTCATCTCCAGACTCCTCTCCTAATGTTTTCTGCAGGCTCCCTAAGGCAGAATTTTGGATCCCAGAGACTCTCAGTTCCTAAAGAAAGAAAGGAGATGCAACCCTCCTGGGCAGCATCAAGAAAAGCAGCCAGAAATATTTCCAATTGCATGTGAATGGTTAGAAAAGGCAAATACCAAATTCAATCATGACAAAGAGCTCTAGGGTATCTTGTAGCATGAAAGATGGTCCAGTAAATCAAGCCAGTTCCAGTCTTTTCTCTGGCCTAGTAAATCACAACCCCAGGTCCCCAGAACAACCCTAGGTCTCTAATTTAATGGGGATTTCTATTCCAGTGAAAATTGAATGGAGCAGGGGGAGGGGTAAAGCAAGAAATTAAAGCCTGGAGAAAGAGTGAGGAAGTGAGATACGGCCCCAGGACATGATTTGTCAGGCTCTGCCTTTGCCTGAAATACCTCACCCAGCCCCCTGTTTGCATAAACCTGGAGAGGCTGCCTTCTGCATTAAAATGAAATGAACAGCTTCCTGTTGGCACAATAGTCCAAGATATAAAATCAGCAAAGAAAACTTTCCTCTCTCAAAGCCAGAGTTTTCCTTATTATTTATCATCTATATTTTAAACCATAGGATAGTATTTTCATCTTGATGGAGGCTATAAAACCTGAGGAAAGTTTTATGACTCCCTAGATAAAGTCAAGAGTTCTCCCCCTTCCCAGCCCCCCAAATCTCCCAAGCTTTTAAATTCAAGTCAGTGAACAAACTGCTTTCATTTTGAACAAGAATGTATTTGTCTTGGTGAGTTCAGTCATTAAGACCTGAGTGTGAATAACTGAGGAGATAAAACAGGAGCAAAAACAACAAGAAGGAATATTGGGGGCTGAGGAGGAGGGCCCCTAAATGGAGGTGGCCAAAGATGACCCATTTGCCTTTAATGAGGTCTTTTGGTCCAGCAGAGGGGGTAGATGGGGAACTGAGACAGGTTCGGGGAGGAAGGGTAGCAAAAAAGGAGAAGGAAAAAGATCAGTATTCTATCTGGTAGATCAGAGAGCAGTGAAGGGATGTTGTGAATAAGAAAATGTCAGATCTATCTTATCTGACTGCGGCACAATAACAATTCCTATTTACACAACTTGTGGTGGTGACAAATTGCTTTCACCAGATATATCTCCTTTGAGTTTCCTAGAATCAGTCTTTGCCATGCTCAGAAAGGAAGGAAGAGGGGAGGGAACTTGGGAATGTGGCAGCATTTAGTGATCTCTCTCTCTGGTATAGAAAGGAGGGGCAGAACTTAGGAGTCCATGAAGTCCTTTTCCAGCAAGTCAATCCTCTCCCCTCAAATATCCCTGGACCATGGGCGTGACCAAAGACAAGCAGTATTCACAACAACTCTGTTCCATTTTACAGAAGAGAAAACAGATTCTGAGAGCTCATGGGACTTTTAAGTTTCTTTTATCATCCCTTTCTGACCCTCTAAGTGTGGGGTCCTCATTAGGCCTTTGGCCTCAGTCCTCCCCTTTTCCTTCTCACTCTTGGTGATCTAAACTACCATGGGTTCAATTATTTCTACACAGATGATGCCCAAATCTGTATAGTCAGCATTAGATGCCACATTGTCACATGCCTGCTGGATATCTCCACCATGATGGTCCACTGGCATCTCAAACTCAGCATATCCACAAAGGAACTGACCAACCTTTCCCCTAAACTTGTCTCTCCAAACTTCCATACTTTTCTCAACGTACTTCCGATCTTCCAGTCACCCAAGTCCATAATCTCAGTATCGCCACTGATCCTTCCTTATTTACCCACTCATATTTAATCATTTGTTGAGTCTATCTCCAAAATATCTCTCAAATCAGTCTTGTTCTCTCCATTCCCAATGCCACCACCCAAGTTCAGGGCATTATCACCTCTAACCCAAACTGTTATAACAGCCTCCTAATGTATCTTTTTATCTGTAGCCTCTCTGTTCTCCATTTAACTCCTCACACAGAGGGCAAAATTATTTTTTTAAGGCATGGATCTGACCATGTTACTCACTTCCTAGTGCCTACTGCCACTAGGGGAAAAATGACAACTTCTAAGTTAGTGTTTCAATATCAGCATAATCTGACTCCCATCCACCTAAATTTCCAGGTTTAGTTCACCCTCCTCCCTATTGCACTATACATCCCAGCCAAATTGGCTTAATTGCTTTTCTCTAAACTTGATATATGACATCCACAAATTTACACAAATTATGTGGCCAGCTCATGTTTGTGTTATACTCTCTCCTCTTTCCTTCATAATTCTTATCCTCCTTTGAGGCTCATTTGAGGTGGCATGTTCTCTAGAAAGCCTTCTCTGATCCATCTAGCTGTTATAATGCTTCCTTATTGAAATTTCTTTATGTCTTACCTATGTATATATCTCCATAATACTAATAATAACATTTACACAGCAAAGCACATTACATAGGTTACCTCATCTGATCCTGATGACAACACCGTGAAGCAAGAGCCATTATTAGCCCCATTTTACAGATTAGAAAACTGAAACTGAGAGAAGTTAAACAGCCTACTCAGAGTCTGCAAGCGTCCAAGGCAGGATTCAAAATCATTTACTCTTAACTCGAAGTCTTGCACTATATCCATTGTCCCATCTTAGATGCCTTCTTGAGGAAATCTACCACCCAGTTTTTCATTCTTTTCCCTATTGAAATAGCTTTATTTTTGCTTCAATAAGTACATATTCTATCTCCACAGTACAGTGTAAGCTCCATGAGAACAGGGACTATTTCATATTTTGTCTTTATATGATCCAAGGATGTTTTAAAGCCAGCACAAACCAGCTTGAATCAAATGTCAAATTTTCTGCATGAGCATTTATGCCTCAGAAATCAGCAAATGCTACAGACCAGAGCTTGATTTATTGTTTTGTGGATTGTCTGAACTGAAGAAAGTAATGGAGAAAATGTTAATAATGCAGGTTAACCTTAAAAACGTGTCTACCTTGCAGTTCTTGAGAGCCTACCATTAACTATTTTTCAGCTTCCCCACTGTTTGTATCTCAAGCCCAAGAACTGTCCTTGATGCATTTGATACTTAATATCTGTTGAACTGTGTTCAAAATTAAAATAAAAAGCTACTTGCTGCCTACTGAATAAAAACTAAAAACTTAATGCATACATTCTGTACTGCACAAAATTCCAACTTGCCTTTCCAGCTGTGACTGGAAAGCCTTAGTCCTTCCGGATAGCTTTGGCCAAACCAGACTTCATGTAGAAGTCCCATGCATTTGCACCCCTGCTGTCTTACATATGAATCAGAAGTTTGCCTACCTGGCCATCCTTGACAATATTCCTATTAAAAATGACACAAAGTCTCATTCTTGCTCCTTGGCTTGGGGCCACAGTCACTCTCCCCTCCTCCACTTAGTTCTAGCCAGAATAATTAGCCTCAGGAAAACTGGCCCAAACACAAGTCATTGGACTGGATTAGGCTGGGAACTTGTATTTATTAATGGGGTAGGACCTCCTTGTTTCAATACTGACTCATCCTCTAGAATAGGGACACTTCCATTGACCTTCAGAGCCTAAAGAACTTGTGGTACAAAGGTTTTGTGTTACCAACAATCTTCAGAGAAAGAGAAACATAAGGTCCTAGAGAGAAGCAACATGTGACCTAACCAAAATGGAAGAAGTAGGAAAAATGTGAAAGCCAAATCTATTTCTTTCTATCTTTCTCCATGCCAACTGGACAGAAGACTCTCCCTTCGTCTTCATCCCAGTAGACAATAAATGCAAGGACCTTTAAGTTTCTTTCCAGATCTCAGTCTGTAATCGAAGGACCCTAACTACTCCTTGGATCTTCTTATTCTGGTGACTCTATGGGGGACCTCTCTAGGTCTAAGAGAGGGATTAATTGATAATCTACTGCCTTCTTTTCGGGAAGGTTTATATGTCTTGGGTCATTAGAGTTACTATTAAAGATTATATTATAACCTTATAGAAGTCATTATGACAGATTGTATGTTTGTGTTGAGGTAGGAAATTCCCTGATAAATCACGTCCTTGCTAACCTCCATTAAAGATCCCTCCCTCACCTCCCTTCTTTCCCTCCTTCTCCCTGTCCCTCTCTCCCTTCCTTTGTCTCTCCAAATTTCCTATTTATCTAGTAGGTGACACAATAGATAGAATGTTGGCCTTAGAGTCAGGAAGTCAGGAGTTCTAATCTATCCTCAGACATTGGCTAGCTAGGCGACCCCTGGGCAAATCTTTAACTTCTATCTACCTCAGTTTTCTCATCTGTAAAACAGAGTTAATAACTCCTAGCTTATGGAGGTTTGTGAGGATCAAATGAGAAACAAAGGTGAAGTCCTGCAAATTTACCATGTTACGCAAATGCTAGCACTTATTCTTGCTTAGGCCAACAAATATCCTCAGTCATGACTTGAAAGATGCTCAAGACACAGTGACACAGAAAGTATTATCCCTCAAAAGATTTTAAGCTTTGTAGTGTCATTAATATAGAATATTTATTATGCCTTCACTTACCACCATATACTTGGGGTCTCTCTCTCTCTCTCTCTCTCTCTCTCTCTCTCTCTCTCTCTCTCTACCCCACCTCCTAGAAGACCCAGTTCAAATGACTCCTCCATAATCTTTCCTGATTCCACCAACTAGAAGTGACCTCTCACTCCATGAACTGTCATTAACATCATGCCCACACTACTCTTATGTGATCTTCACATTCTGTCATATACTACAGTCATTTGTGTATATTCATTTTCCCTATCTTGAAGATCTAAAAAAATCATTTGCAGCTGTAGAGGGTATTGAAGCTGAGTTTTAGAGATGTCTTTCCACAACAGGGAAGATGGAATGAACACAGCAAAGGACAAGGTGCTGTGCACCCAGACACCACCAAGAGACAAGACCTACTTAGAATGCATGTACCTTGGCCATCAACTATGATAGAATAGCAGGTTGAACAGAAGGTGGATCCAAAGAGGAAAAGTGTTCTGGTTCTATTTCCATCACATGACATACAGCACTAATGATAAGCACATCCTGTCAGAAAGATGAAAAATGCCAGTGGGAAGATGAATAAGCCCTCCTGCTGGGGTGTTAGCTGCTTGAGGACAGGAACCATATCTTATCTGCTTTCATACCTCCCTTGATGCTTAACACACTGAGTGATAACGGGTCCTCTCTAAGTGCCTTGAGATCATGGATAGGCAGTCTGGGAAAGTTCCAATTATTACTTTTGTTCTTTTGAAAATTATTAAAGGGATCTGAATTAGATATTCAGATTTCCTCTAGATCACTGAGAACAAACAGCTTCTTGTAAATGGCTTAATGTGTCTGTTTAATATAAACAAAATTATCTTTCAGAAGAACTGGTTTTTCCATGTCACTTCAAATCTCAAAAATGATGCCACCTATGGCAGAATGATTGGGATTCCAGGTCGGCAGTAGCAATCTGCAGCAGAAATAATTAGCACCAGAGGCTGCTTCTAAAAGAATCTCAAATGAAAGAGAATCTAGTTATTTATATATTTCTGTTCCTTCTGTCTGTATCTTTCCATCTCAGCCCAGGGAAAAGAATTTTTATCTTTTGGCTTTGGGCGAATGCCTGGTGGAATACATATATTCTCCATATAGAGTTTGTTAAACACAGATGACCCTTAATCTCAAATAGAACCGAGTCCTTGGAGATGGTCTTCTATGGAAACGCACTCAGGGGACATCCACATTGGACTAGGTCTTCATCAGTCAACAAATATACTTTCTTTCACCAAGAGGTTTCTTTTTCTCACATGTTCTTTTAAAAAGCACGAGCAAATCAATATAAATAAATTCAGTCATATTTCATTAGTTTCTAAAGATAAGAAAACTAGTTTTGCCATTATTATAGTGCTTATAAAACTGTAGACAGTACAAATATTATTTCCCCCTTTCTACAGATGAAGAAAATAGAGATCAGCAAAATTGTGACTTGCCCAAGAGCACAGAGCTAGTAAATTCTAGTATCAGGAATTAAACCCAGTTCTTCTGAAGCAATATCAACGTTGTTATCATTGGTTAGCATTCAGGGAAGGTACCTCTACACTTCTGGTCTCTAAATGAGGACAAAGACCCAGCTCTCATTCCTACAATTTAATTCTCCACTGGCTGAATCACGTAGATTAAATCACATGAAACTGAAATATACTAAACATGGGATCAAAATGCCCCAGCTCCAGCTCTGCTTCTTCAGAGCTGTGAGAAGTGAATGTCCTTATCTGTAAAATGAGGGGATCAGATTAAACGTCCTTTAAAGCGCTAGGTGGCGCCATAGTGCATAGTGCACAAGACCTGGAGTCAGGAAGACCTGAGTTCAAATGTAACCTCAGATACTTCCTACCTGTGTGACCCTGGCAAGTCACTTAACATCTGATTGCCCATTTTCTTAACTATAAAATGAGGGTCATAATAGTACCTACCTCCAAAGGGTTGTTGTGAGGATCCAATGACATTACAATTGTGAAATGCTTAACACAGTTTCCAGCACATAGTAGGTGCTTACTAAATGTATGTTCCTTCCCCTTCTCTTCTAGTTCTGACTTGATTTTGTGCTTCTAGGCAGGAGGCTGCTTTCTCATTCCATCTAAATAGTGATCCCAAAGTAAGGTTACATCTGATGGACTCTGGGAGCCACAGATTGCCTGAGACAATCCACTAGTCATCCACAACATTGCTTGCCATGGAATTTTAGTCAATGTAACAACTTCCCAACCAACTTCTTGGGTGTTCTTCTTGGTTACAGAGTTAAACTGCCTTTTGTTGATCCTTTCATCAAGCAATGAACAACAAAAAAAATTTATTAAGCACTTACTGCATGCTAGTTACTACCCAAGGTACTGGGGGAATAGTCTGTACTCTGCAAGAGTTTATCTAGCAGAGTGAGACAGTATGTACATATATTTGTATTTGTATGTATGTGCATGCACACAAACATACACACACAGAGGAAGGTTCTAGTATCTGAGAGTACATGATTTTGCCCTTTTCTCTTACTGGAATGTTTTCTCTCCTCCACTCAGCCTACTGACCTCCCCAGCTTTCTTTACATCTCACCTAATATCCTTTCTCTTACTGAAAGTCTTCCCCAAACCTTCATTCTAGAGCCTTCTCTCTATTAATTTTCCATTTATGTTATATATACCTTGCTTACATGTGTCTTAGTTTGTTGTCTTCCACATTAGATAGTGAACTCTTGAGGGATGGAGCTGACTTTTGTTTTGGGGGGTTTTTTGTATCCCCAGCACTTAGCACAATGCCTGGAACATAGATAATTAATAAATGTTTATTGATTAATTTACTGAGTATTATGAAACACTAACAGCAATAGAGGGATGGAGTACACTTGCCTCCAAACCAGTCCAAACCACAAAAATTTATTAAATGTCTACTGTGTGCAAAACAGTGTGATAGATTATGAGAACACCAAAGCAAATTTAAAAAAAAAATTAAGTCAGCTTCTGTCTTCAAGGAGCTTCTATTCAAAAGAGAATGTAATTTCATCCTGGGATAGGTTTGCAACATAGCTGGATAAATTCAATTGCTGATCAATCAATCAACCAATCAGCATTTGCTAAATGTTTACTATGTGTCAGGCACTGTGCTAAATTCTGAGGATACAAAAAAAAAAAAAGGAGCAAAAACTGGCCCTGCCCTCAAGGGAAAGGGAAGGGAATGAGGCCTAATATAGTACCTACCAAACAGCAAACATTGTGTTAAATGCTTTACAAATATAAAAATAATAAAACATATCAAGCACTTATATAATGCTTGCTATGAGCTGGGCACTGTTCAATTATTATCTCAATTTACAGAGAAGGAGATTGAGACAGATGAGGTTAAGTGACTTGCCCAGTGTCACAGAGCCAGGAAGTGCCTGAGGTTGAATTTGAACCCAGGTCCTCCTGCTTCCAGTGTTAGTGTTCTATCCACTGCACCACCTAGCTGCCCCTTCCACGAAGGACACATATGACTTAACTGAACCAGGATTAAAAATAACGCAGGCATCCTGAATCTAAGCCAGTAATCTTTCCACTACACTGCCCCCCACACCCCATCAAGGCCAGTGAAAATTTGCTAATTTTTGAGTTCTTTTTTTCAATTTGATAACTACCAAAGTCCCTAACTACCTAAGGGTATGTAGAGTCACATTCAATGGACCAGAAAAGAGAATTGCTTTCTTTTTTTTTCAGTAAATGATCTGAAATAAGGAAAAACAACTCATAGACAGAAAATGCTATCCTAAAGAGCCCCAAATATATAAGAGCCTGCAGAGCAACCCAGAGGGAATCTGCTTCTGAAGGAGCAGGACAGGACAAAAACAGTATTACGGTTTTTCTTCCATGCTCCTGAAAGCAGATTTTCTTTTTACAGAAACCATGTTCTATTGGTGGGGTACTTACATGGGCAGAGAGCCCAGTGCACAATTCTGATGGCTCAGTTAAGCTCCCACTGGAATCTTCTAATCAAGGCAGTCATCATCTGATCCTTGCATTATTTTGAAACTGATAAAAGTTACAGTGAGCAGGGTCCCATCTCTCAAAGGAGAAGGAATTCTGGGAAGCCTAAGTGAGATCCACCCATCCTCTGCTAAACCAAGTCATCTTCAGGCTCACAGTTGGACAGCAACCTTTCCAGACAGCTCTCCCTAGGAGAAGAGGCTGCTGCAGCCAAGGCTCTTTGAAATGCCACACTTTTATCTCCCTATTACCGTTTCTTGCTATTTTTAGTCTAATTGAGATGGAAGTGGTGGAGAAAAGATCCTTTTTTCTCCAACTTTTTCTGTGGTCCCCTCCTCTATCCCTCCCTCAGCCAAGCCCCACATGCACACTCATGAAATCGTTGGGAAAGGGAAAAGCTCAACCTCTTCTCTTACAGGTTGAGTATGGAAAGTAAAAAGGCAGAATCTGGAAATAATTCTGGGAAGAATCCAGCTTTTCATATAAAAAAAACCCCACTAAAATTCATTCCTTATGTGTGTGGAAGAATTTACAATTCATAATCTCTTTTACTTCAACCAGACTCTCAGATATAATCCTTAAGTAAGGAATCTCAGAAAACATTGGATAAATTATTTCATTCTCAGTGCCTCGGTTTCCTCAATTGTAAGGTAGAGTTGGACAGGACCAGGGAGGTAGAAAACCTAGATTCTATTCCTATCTCTGTAGTTGCAAGATCAAAACTTAAAGTTAAGTCAGCACTGTAGATCTCAGTATTCTCATTAGGAAAATGAGCAGATTTGAATACATAAGAATCTCTAAGATCTCATTCTAGAGAAGGAGATGGCAAACCACTCCACTATCTCTGCCCAGATAACTCCATATGGGGTCACAAAGAGTCAGACACAACTGGAAACAACTGATCAACAACCAAAAAGTCTCATTCAACTCCAAAATACTTTGATTCTAGGCTAAGCCAAGGGCTGGTTTGCTTTACGAGAGGCATCTAGAGGGAAATTGGGATTAATTAGGTCAATAGGATACTCACTCTTGCAGGATAATATATTGGCTCTCCTGTTGAAAGGTCCAATAAAGCCTTGTCTTTCCATCATACCATTTACATCCAAGTTGCCATTATGAAAATGGCCAATTGGAAGAGCTAATCTACTTGAAACTTAGGAGTCTTTCATGCTTTTTTTAAGTTTTTGTGTATCTTATCTCCTGAATAAATAGAAAAGGGAGAATGACCCTTTTTCAATAAAATATTTAGGATAAAATGTGAATTTCTGTCTTTTTCAGAAAAGCTTTTTTTTAAAGGAATGGCTTTGGTCCAAACCATTGTCTAAAAATGGGATTCTCTGGTACACTAAACTTGGTTGGACATTTCAGTTCTCCAGTCACGAGTCAGTCTGCCTCCTCCTAAACTTAGTAAACTAAACTTGGTAACATAAGCCTTCGTATGGTCCCGAGTGTGATTTTTCCAAGCACATGTGAGTTGAGCTCCAATAAATGTTGACATCAGAGTCATCATCATCTCGCTATTTTTGAGTCGTGCAGCTAAAGAACTTTCTTGAATTGGAAATTTACTATGGAGAGCTTCCTTCCGTTCATCTGAATATTTTTAAATGCTGATACAGGACACTGAAATGTAAGCAAAATCAGCATCAGCATCTGGGGGGAAGAAGGGGCAGGGGGACACTGACAAAGCTCCTCCCCTCACACAAAAGGTATTTGTATTAGTGCCCTTTGAATATAAAGATAATCTCACAAACACCATCTAAAAGACACATACCTGCTTCACTAGTTGTGGGGGAGGGCTGGACTGAGCCAGGAACTTGCCCAATAGTCAACACTGGTAGATTGGAAGGAACTTGGGATGCAGAGCCAAAAGATCTTGGTTCAGAAAACACACTTACTGCCTCTATGACCATTAGTAAGTCCTTTCATCTCCCTGGGCCCAAGTTTCCTCATGTATAAAATGAGGCACATGATTTCTAAGGCTCTTTTCTGCTCCAAATTCTATAATTTTTTCATTAAGGATCTCATCCATCTCCATATGATCAAGGGTCGGCATAAGGGTGAAAGTCATGACTTTAATATCCTTAGAGACACACTCTACATGTGTCAGGGGAGCAAAACCCCTTAACCACACAGTGACATAGGAAACTCTACAATTCAGAGTTGCAAGAGCAAAGGAATTTTCTTATCAGTTCTCAGTGGTTCTCAAATTGTGTTCTGGACCTTTGGAGGTCCCTGAGTCCCTTTTATGAAGTACTCAAGGTCAAAAATAATTTCATAGTAACACTAAAACATTTTAATTTCTACTATTGTATCTGTTGCAAAATATAAGTGGTGTGTTGGAATCAGCTTGAATTGATTTGTGGGAGTCAACTGTTAAATTTTCACTGTTAACATTTACTCCTCAGAAATTGGCAAACTCTATAAATTCAGGTTTGAGTTAATATTTTGTTAATTGTCTGGACTGGATGAAATGAGGAGGAAAATACTTTAAATGAAGATTAAAATTTTAAAAGTGTCATATGTACAGTTTGGGGTGAAGCCAGTTGTTAAACTTTACCAACACACTCCTAGGATAACCCAAAAAGACAAGATATTGGGGTGGTTCTTCAATACTTCTTAGACTGTAACAGGGTCCTTAGAGAACTACTGCCTTATACCAATAAAACCACAGAGCTCATCTAAAACCAAAAAAATAATGCCATGCTTTTACCTACTGAACGAAGTGACAAATATGGTCTAAGAGGGGTCTTTATCACATTCAGGGCTCTTGAGTCCTCTTTGATTTTATTTTATGCAATTCAGGGCAATAAATAGCAATCTTGAAGCCTTAATGAGTTGTTTCTGTCCCTGGAAATGTTTGACGGGGAAGTAGATTTAGTTGCAAAGCAAAATTTGAGCGCCCCAAAGACCAGTCAATCAGCCAACAAGCATTTATTAAGTCTCAGGAACTGACTGTGCTAAAAGCCGATCAGCTTTCTGATGTTTTCCAGCTTTTCTCCTCCTTTCATTGTGTGCATGGCCCTGGTTCTCCAGTATCACACTTGGCATTAGTATGAAAATCCAACTCAATACACAGCAATCTCCTCAAACCAGCCCCATCCCTGCTTATCTGTTTCACTCCATCCCCAGGTCTAGAGAGAGGAAGCACAGATTTCACTTTTCCTTCTTTCCACACGATTCATTGGTCACTGCGGCAAGGGGGTTTCCTGTGACACATACCATCTACAATGTACAGATCGGATGCCAATCCCTAACCACCCCCGGCTCTGTGCCAGCTCCCAGAGGCTTCATGGAATGAGAATTTCCTGGCTCAGCTCACCGTGAGTCAGGCTAGCAAGAGGGAGGGTCACAGAAGGTAGAAGCTGAACTGGCTCCCATGAAGTGAGTCTATGAAGCAAACACTATCAGCTGGCTGATCTGGGACTAGGGACCCCTCTGGTCATCCAGACTTCTTCAGTTTTTGTGTGCCCAGAGCCAACACGATTATTCCTAGGAAAACCTTTGAGTTTAGCCAGGTCTGCAGGAGCACACAGCATAGTCAACAGAGTATTGGATCTGTGGTCAGAGAGTACCCTGCCCAGTTTGACCCTAATCTAATTAAACTCACTCAGCCTCAGTTCCCTCATCTGCAAAACAGTGATTATAAAAGTACTTCCCTCCACAGAATTACAATGAGAATCAAATGAGACAATGTTCGCAAACTCGGATGTGCGGTGTTAGCTGTTATTAATATTATTGTTTGTATCCTTTCTCTGGCATCATGGGAGATTTTATGGGGTGAAGCCAGTTGCTAAACTTTCCCAACACACTCCTAGGATAACCCAAAAAAGACAAGATACTGGGGTGGTTCCTCAATACTTTTTAGGCTGTAACAGGGTCCTTAGAGAACTACTGCCTTATGCCAATGAAACCACAGATCTCCTACATCTCCTCACTAGCCCCATTTCTTCACTGGACCAGCAACTCACCAAATGGCTATTGATGTTCCATTGGCTGTGTTTCCTTAAAGAGATAAGAAAGATAGGATGGGAAAAGAAGGAAGAGTAAAAGGGAGGAATGGAGAGAGAGAGATGGAAAGGAAGGAAAGACCAAATTCATGAGGGAAAGAGGAACTACTAGAAAGGAGGGAAGAAAGAGCCTAAGCCAGAAGTAGTGAACAAAATCAGATTTCTCCTGTGAAGTTTGGATTCAAAGGGCCTCACTTGAGGACCTAGAGGGTCACATGTGGCTTACTAGGTCTGTGGGTGCTATCTTTTGACTGAGTCCAGGTTTTACAGAATAAATCCTTTTATTAAGGGGATTTGCTCTTTGAAGTTTGGATTCAGTCAAAGGGCCACACTTGAGGATGTAGAGAGCCACATGTGGCCTCAAGGCTGCACGTTCCCTACCCCTGAAAACCCACCCTCGGGCCCAGCTGGGCTCCCCACAGCAGCTATCCAGGAGTGGGTGTGTTTGAGGGTGATGGTAGGGTAAGGCTTGGCATGCCACAAGACTTAGATGCCAGAGATGACCAGCATGGATGGAGCAGCCTGTTCCACTGGCAGGAATTTTTCCTTCTCCACTCCAGAGGATTGATTTCTGAGCCTCTCTCCAGTTTCCACCACAACCCCTGGAGCCTGGGGGTGTGGAGAGGCCAACAAAAGAAACTAATAAAATTAACAGCTACTCTTTACAAAGCTCACAGGGGAAACTCAGCAGGCAGTGAGTGTGGACTGACTGCCCTGGTGCCAATCACCATAGGCTAGGAAAGGCAAACCCTCAAGGAAAGTGAGGAGAGAGAGGGAGATCTAGTAAAGAAAATAAAATTACCTTTGCAGCTGTTACTTTGGCTTCCCTACCAATCCCTACACCCTAGGTTTAACTTTTTAAGATAGACACCATGGAGTTGGGGAGGGTGCCCCTTTTTGCAATCTACACCCTAAATAGAGTGAACGCTCAATGGCTTCTTGGGGGACTTGAAGGGACATTATGGTACATCTGTGCCTCAGTTTTGTTAAATGTATATTGGGAGTTTGATCAGGTTTCAATAGTTTGAGGGGATAAACAAAGATTTGTGTGCCTATCTGCCAAGGTAGTGAGAACCACATTCTTTGTTCCCATAGACTGGTACAATCTCTCTTTCTCTCTCTGTCTCTGTGTGTGTGTGTCTCTCTCCATCTCTCTCATCACACACACACACACACACACACACACACACACACATACACACACACACTATGAACCAGACATAAGTTAGAATAGTCACTTACTGAGTCACTTTCAGGCAACAGTGTAACTCAAATTTAAGAGCCACCACATTTTAAAAGCTATAGCACAAGATTGGTGAGTTAGGGAGCACTCTTTGGATGACTAGGAGCAGGTGAATTGCAATCTGTGCCATTGAATGGAGTAGCCTTCTTTGGAATTTCCCATTTCTATCAAGGATACCACCCTTTTCCTCAGGTTCGAAAATTTTCTGTCATCCTTAACCCCTCATTCTCCTTTACTGCATATATACAATTAGTCACCATTTCTCATTGATTCTACTTCCAGCATACATCCCACATCCATTGTCTTCTCTCTACAAGTGGCCACCACCTTAGTTCAGGTTCTCATCGGCCTTTCCTTAGATCCTTGCAAGTAACTTCTTAGTTGGTCTCCCTGTCTCTCATCTCTGCAATCCATCCTCCAACATAGCTCCCAAAGTACATGTAAGACCATAGCACTCATTTACTCAATAAACTCCAGTACTCCCTATTGTAACCAGGATCAAATACAACCTCCTCTGGACGACATTAAAAGCTCTTCATGACCTCATTATAATCTACCTTTCCAGGTTTATTAGATATTGTTCCCCTTCAGACACTGCACAGTTCAGTCAAAATGGCCTTCTTCCTGGTTCTCACATAAAAGACTCCATTGCTCACCTTTGTGACTTTATGCAGGCTGTTCTTCATTTCTAGAATGCACTTCTTCCTCATTCTACCTCTTCTGTCAAAGCTCAACCCAAGGACTAGTTTCTATGTGAACCTTTTTCTGGTTTGCCACCCCCCTAGCTAACTTTTAGTACCCTTCCTCCCAAATTCCTGGTAGATGCTGTGTATATTTTGTGTATATGCTTAGAGAAAAGGAAAGAGAGAGAGAGTAGAGAGATAGAAAGATAGATTAGATAGATGATGACAGATAGATTAGATAGCTAATAGACAGATGGATAGATAGATAAATACATACATACACAGATGGATAGATAGAAAAGTAGGTAGATAAGTAGATAGATGGATGAATAGATAAACAAATAGGTAGACAGACAGACAGATGGACATACAGATGGACAGATGGGTAGATAGATAGATAGATACATACATACATACATACATACATACACAGATGGATAGATAGAAAAATGGGTAGATAAGTAGATAGAGGAATAGTTGGATAGATGGCTAGATAGATAGATAGACATACGTAAAATGTACATATTTTCTTTCATAAACTATAAACCTATTGAGGGTAAGACATTTCTGTGCTTAGCACATAGTGAATCCTTAACCCTGTACTTACTGGCTACTCACTAGATCACAGGTTTAAAACTGAAAGGAACTTCAGGGGTCATGGAGTACAGACCCCTCATTTTATAGACAAGGAAACTGAGGGTCAAGGATATTAAATGACTTTCCCAAGGAAATATACGGGAATAATGGGGTTTGAACTAAAATCTTCCATTCCAAATCCAGCACTTTTTTCAACTGTACACACCATGCTGCCTCTGGTTTACCCACATCAATGAAATATGAATCATGATCCACTGCAGATTCATATTACAATTTCACACACATTCTCTTTTATGCTCTATAAGATAGGACAATGAGGTATGCCTCATTTTAAACATACTCAAAATATGAGAGCCTATATTTATATTAAAGATAAATTAGGGGGCAATTACTTTCTCTACAAAATGATTTACCACATAATTCTTGTAAGTAGCAATTTTAAATTGAATTCAACACACAAAAGTTCAGTTGACACACAATTTTTCAGGAACATATGTACCTTGTAAAGTGAGACACACTCCTTCCATGTGAGATATTTTTGCTAAAACACAGCCATTTCTGGATGTCACGACTCTCTTGTATGCGGCACATGATGAGAGTGTTCTGTACAAAATATTCTGGTCATATTTCTGTGGTCTAGCCACCACCTCCCTCACAGTTCTCAGATTTCTAACCCAGCCCTTGGTGAGCATTTGCCACAACTAGCCCTACCCAGATGTGTTGTGCTATTTCTATCACTCCCTGACTGTCTTCATGCCATGCGGCTGCACATATGCAATCACCCCATCTCATCCCCTTCCTCTCTGGGAACAGTAATCAAATTCATACTACTGTTCCTGGAAAGAAAATGTCTAATAATTGCCCTTCCGCTGCAACCACCATTCCTGTGACATCCCTATCCTGGCTACCTCTCCTCTATTCATGTCGTCTGTGTTGTTTTGTGGTTGTTGTCATTACTTCTTTTCAAGAACAAAGAATGGACATCACAATGTTGGCATCTCCCATTGGAATGTAAGCTCCCTGAAGGTAAGGATTTTAGGGGGGTTGTTTTTGAATCCCCAGAATGTGCATGATAGGCTGCCTCCAACTCAGGAAGATGCCTCTGACATGTATACAGACTGGCTATATGTCCCTGGGCAAGCTACTTAACCTCTGAGTGCACTAGGCGGTCTTGCAAGCCTGTGGGTTGCAGAGAAGTTGCTGACTTGCATTAAGGAGATTAGTCACCTGGGAGTTAGTTGCCTTCAATGAAATCACAGGTTCATCCCTTATCCTTGTTCCAAACATTTGGCACAGCATATAGCACATGTTCTTGTTCAGTCATTTCCAGTTATGTCCAACTCTCTGTGATCCCATTTGGGGTTTTCTTGGCAAAAATACTGGAGTCATTTGCCATTCCTTCTCCAGCTCATTTTACAGATGAGGAAACTGAGGCAAGAAGGGTTAAATGACTAGCCTGGAGCTAGTAAGTGTCTGAGGCTAAATTTTATTTTGCCTAGACTTTCCAAAAGTATGAGAAAATGAGTCTAATAAAAAGAATAGTTTTGAGTGGTTACTAATTACAGTTCAATTTGTCAAGAATTTAGAATTGGAAGGGACTTTCAGAATTAGCCATTCCACCATTTTACAGATGAGGAAATCAAGACCCAGAGAAGGAAAATAATGCCCAAAGTAAAATGACAAATCTGGGGTTTGAAGTCACATTCATTGGCTACCATTAACTTTCTTATGACCTTGGAATAGGTCATATTAAATGACTTGCCCCAGGTATCCCCTTTCTAGAGCTGGGTTTCTTATCTGGAAGATAAGCATATCAGAATGTAAGATGTCTGAGGTCTCCAGCAGCTCTAAAATGCTATAATAATATAGAACTGTGCATCAATTTGTCAAAAGGTCTTCATAGAAATAAAGCTAAAAGAAATTATTGGAAGGAAAGACATACCCCATAAAAGTTACCTACAGGGAAAAGTAAAATGAATATCTTGAGAATGTTTCCAATATTTGATTAAGCATATTGCCTTTATTCAAAGGGTTCAATTTCATGTGTAAATAGTCTGGCTATGAAGGAAGATCTATTTAACTCCATTAAACTAACAGGATTATTTCAACATTTAAAGAGTAGTATTTGACACACGTTTCCTTTTGTGCCCTCTGAGATCAGCACAAATTGGTCGTAGATAGATAGAGAGAGAGAGAGAGAGAGATAGACAGACAGATAGACAGACAGACAGACAGACAGACAGACAGATAGATAGATAGATGGATAGATAGATGGATGGATGGATAGATGGATAGATAGGTGGATGGATGGATGGATGGATGGATGGATGGATGATGAATAGATGGATAAAGGGGGAGATAGAGAGATAGAGAAAGATAAAAATTCAAAGTGTCACATGTGAAATGTTTAAACAAATACAGAGTTATTCTCTCATCCATCTATCTAGAGAGGAGGAAAGATCCCTCCCCTTTTTAAATCTCCCTAGTGCAAACAAAGAGGTATGTTGCCATTCATTTGAATTAGATGTAATAATTCCTGAAGTGAAATTTGAGATAGCAGGAGAAAGGTTAGCTAACAAAATGACAGAGAAGGGCAAGTTTCAGAATGTCATTTTCCTAAAGGAGATGGAAGGGAAGCCTTTGGGCCAGCAGCAAAGCCAGTGAGGACAGTCTGGAGGAGAAACAAGCAAACTCATGGATTAGAGATAAGTGAGGAAGTGTGAGCAAATTAGGGCAGCATGGGAAATAGGGACTAAGAAAGAGACCCCCCAGCAGGAAAGGGGATGAGCTCTCAGATTACTAACCTATTTCCCTCTTCCCCAAAGATTTCTTCCTTTTCTCTACTTTTTTGATTTTTACTTATTGATAACCCTGAGTTCTCTTCAGTTAGTTGGCCCTCTGCATTACTCCACATTTGCTCCCAATTGTCCCTGATGAGGCAGGACCAAAAAGTCACCTCATTATCCCTGAGGGCTTCCTGACTCTTTAGCACATTCACAGCTGAAAACCACAGTGATGATGGCCCCTGTGCCCCCTGTGCAGAGTAAGACCAACATCCAGCTCTGCTCTCCTCTCCTCATTCTAGGGCTAGATATCAAAAGGTAAGGTTAGGACATCAGAGAGGCTGAAGAGGTCAGGCTTTGGTTCTCCCAAGGGTCTGAAAGAATTAAAGAAAAGAACAGCTCTCCATCTAGGTAAATGGCCAGGAAAAAAGTGTTACATCTTATACTGCCATTTGTAAAGCTTGGCTTGATTTTAACCCTTCCATAACTTGGTTAGATAAAGGGAACAAAGCAGTACAGACTTTTGTTCCTTACCTAGCCAAAAGAGCTAAGGAGAATCCAGGTAACCAAGAAGCAACACCTAGGAGCAAAGACAGAGGGCTACCACCCCAGGAGATTTGGGGTGAACATCTCTTACAAGGAGGAAGGGAGACCTCCCAGAAAATGTCTGAGGAACTAGGAATGCCAGTTCCCTTAATGCCTACAAAGTCATTTATTATGGGAAGACCTGGGGTACTCAGTGATCCCAAGTATTTCTCCAGCCCTCAACCTGGGGCATCCACAGTGCCTCCCTCATGCTACTCTCAGACAAAGATATAGAAAATCCTAAGAATATCCTGTATTCAAGAAGGCAGAATGTTCCTAGAGTTATTTCTTCATCCCAAGGCTCTCTACACCTGCAAATATGCAGGCATGAAATAAGAGAAAGACAACCTGCAAGGCGCCATTTAACTGTGTGGTCTTGAGTAAATAGCTTCCCCTCTGAGCCTCAGAATCCTCAGATTTAAAACAAAAAAGATTGAACTAAAACAAATAAACTCTAAAGTCCCTTCTAAATCTTGTTAGTGTTGGTGTTGACTCACGTCCAACCCCTCATGACGCCATATGGGGTTTTCTTGGCAAAGACACTAGACTGGTTTGCCATTTCCTTCTCCAGTGGCTTAGACAAACAGAGGTTAAGTGTCCTGTCCAGGGTCACATAGCTAGTGAGTATCTGAGGCTGGATTTGAATTCAGGCCTTCCTGACTCCAGGCCCAGTGCTCTATCCACTGAGCCATTTGGCTGTCCATTAAATCTCAGACCCTTTCAATGTCAGTTTTCTCATCTGTTAAATGGGGTCATAATAACATCGACCTCCCAGGATTCCTGTAAGGTCCAAATGAGATAACACGTGTAAAGTACTTTACAAAGCTAAAAGCACTAGAGAAATGGTAACTCATTACTATTATTCCTCTAAGCCCTGTGATTCTAGACTAGTTTCCCTAATTTATGTTAGTCATAGACTATATGTTGGGTAACTGCCATACCACACTTTGTTTTTGTGTCAGGCCTATCTATGATTTCACTGGTGAAGACAATGTACCAGTGAGGCTTATCTCCTCTAGGAATTCCAGCTGGAGCCTCATGGAGTTGCTTGGAACACTGAAAGGTTAAGTGTCTTGCTCAGGGTCAGTCAACCAATATGGATTACAGGTGGGACTTGAACCCAGGTCTTTCTTGACTTAGAAGCCAGAACCCCATCCCCTATACCACACAATCTCTAATGAGTCTATGCAGCATAGTGGAAAGACTCAGAGATGTCCGAGTGAGGAAAGAGTCAAGAGTTTACACTAAGGGAGCACACTGAGGAGCAGGAAATGAATCCTAGATCTTTGGGGACACTACAGTGTCGATTCTTTTTTAATTCCTCCTGACATCTCCAAATAGAGAGACCTCGAATCGTGAGCGCCCTGTGAGTGCTCCCCACTCCAAGAAACCAGACCCTGGGAGAAAATAGGAGTGTAAAGAAGCCTCAGTTATCACTGAAATGAAAAGTTCAAATAATTCCATATTAGTCCCAGGTTTGGGGTTTTATTTATGTGAATGAGACAGGCCAAGACTATATTTACAAAGGAGCAGCCACCAATTGTGGCAGGCAGTCTTTGAATATGTTTATATATAAATTTCTATTGAGCTAAGAACAAAATGAGATGGAGTAAAAGAAGAGTAAATATGGAGTAAAATACAAATAATAGAATAAAAAGAAAATGAGTTCTAGAGCTAGAACAGAACCCTATTACTCTAATCTCCCTTACTACATAGACAGTGAAACCAAGACCCAAGAGGCAATGGGATTTGACCAAGGTTACACAGGACTAAGATTAGGGTCTCTTGGATGCCCATCAGGTCTATAACAAACGCTTTTTAAGTCCGGGGCATAGGGCACAAAGTATGCTCTCAATTCAAGTGGAGCCTGTAAGGCACCTCAGGACAACCACTGGGAGAACATGGAGGATGGAAGTGGAATAGGGCAGGTTTGGGGGCATGGCTGGTGAGAGGTGAGCCATCAAGTAGTTAGCAGTTTTCAATAATTAGTCTTGCAAACTAGTCAGTTTTTTCCTAAGCTGTTGATTGCACCCCAAACAGATCTCTGGTCACCCCCACCCTAGTTACGGCTTTGTTCTCACTCCATAATCTTTGCTCCCTGGAAGAAGTGCCATCTTTAAATCGGTAGCTTTCAACTATATGCATTGGCAGAAAACTTACTGTCTCACTGACTCTTGTGAGAGGTATGCTGATCTTTCCATCCTGTTAAGAATATAAGTGTTAACATACACAATAACTAAAACAATGAAAATGGAAAGAAAAGTTACACATCAAAAGAATCAAAAGAAAATGTAACAAAATTGTGACGATCAAGCAGGACTCAAATGAAGAGATGGGAGAAGACACATTCAACCCACCTGTTTAGGAAGATGGGAGGTCTACAGGTGTTATACATGGCACAGGTGTTCAGTCTTTTCCAAGTTATTGATCAATTGTGTCTATTTTTACCTCTCCAAAAAAAAATGCTATTTGTTATATGGGATGGTTCTCTAAGACACGTGTGATCCAGACCAGCCTTCCTGCTTCTGTAGGCTTTCAGTAACAGCTAAGCTTCTTAGAGCCATAGAAGACCCAACAGCACTGACCACTCTTAATGGATATTGCGTTTGTCCTTCATTTTTAAAGAGGACCATGACATAAAGATGATGGTATGACTTGCAGTTGACTTAGATTGTAAGGGAGGGCTGTGTAAGGTCACCAGCCTCACTTTCTCCTCCAAAGCCATCTGGGTCCAGTGGCCAGATATTCATTAGGGAGACCCTGGCCATTTTAGGCTAAGGTCTTATCAGATTCTCACTTTGAATGAAATACACCCATTCAATGAATAGGCCTCTTTAAGGGTGGCCCCTTTAAAAAAAAATCAAACTGGGAGGGGAAGATCCTCAGGGTTCCTGTATGAAAGAGAAACAGCTACTATTTAGTATTTACATGTAAATACTAAATAGTGGTAATGGATATTATTGCTTTGATGACAGAACTACAGCTGTTAGTTATGGTGGTTGGTTAGAAAGAAGCTAGTTAATGGCATGGAAAGCCCATGAACCTTGGAGCTCCCAAACTTAGACTCCACTCCCACCTATGGCATTTACCAGTTGTGTGACCAAAAGCAAGACACTATATTCTTCATCAATGAAATGAGGGTGATAATGCTAACATCTGTGCACCAGGACGTTATTATCAAAGGTTTCATAAACTACTATATTAGTGTGAACGATTATCATGGCTGCATTAAGTCCTGCAATGGGGACTTGGGGTTTCCTGGAGGTGACCCAGATTTTGAAAGGCAACTCCACTAGAATGCAACTCCTATCTGGCAGGTCCTGTCAAGCTGAAATAGCTTCCAGGATAGGTGCAATAACCCATTGCAAATCTGTTATCCAGGAAGCAGCTCAGCTGAGTTCAGAGATACTAAAGGTTTCAATCTATATTTGAGAAGAGACTACCCATATCCATGGAGTCACATTTCCTTAAGTACTGAAGATTTGCATAGACATAATAGATTTACATATATTGCTTATTAATATAAATAACGTTCACATTTGAGCATAATTAATCATCTCCCTTGTGAGCACACTTTTTAATCTCTAGGAATCCTGAGCAGCCAAGTGTTACATATGGTCACAAAGTCAGTACCTTTCAGAGATGGGGCTTGAACTTAATCTGTTCTAGAACTGTCTCTAAGAATCTATGTCCAGGGGAGCTTTGATCCCCAAAAACCCTCAGCCAATGTACTCGGCTGGGCAGCAACTCAGCAGCCACAAGGTGAGTCAGAAAGAGACCAGATGTTAAGACTGAGTCTCAGAGCCATGCATGAAGGAAAACACATTAAAAATTGAAAGGGGAAAGTCTGACACTCCTACCAACTCTTCTTGCTTCTATCCTCCTGTTGTTACAAGGATAAACATTTGGACAGCTCTAGATAAATAGAACCCTGTGTGTATGTGTGTGAGTGTGTGTGTGTGTGTGTGTGTGTGTGTGTGTGAGAGAGAGAGAGAGAGAGAGAGAGAGAGAGGGAGAGAGAGAGAGAGAGAGAGAGAGAGAAGCAGTATGTCTGAAAAAAAATGCCTCCTGCCCTCTTGCCAAGACCTCCACAGAAATTCATTTCTCAATTCACAACAAAAACTTGCCTTCTTTTAAGACAGGGATTCTTAACCTGGGACACATTGACCCATGTTTATATTTCAAAGAGTCTGTGAATTTGCAAAGGAAAAATGTGACATCTTAACTTTCACTAACATCAAACTAAAATTTAGCATTTCTTTCAATTCTTTAAAATCACGTTCCTGAGAAGGGGTTCAGATTCTTAACTTCCCTAGGCCTCAGTTTTCTCATCTGGAAAATGAGGAGTTTGAAATGGATAAGCACTGGGGTTCCTTCTAACTCTAAATCTGCAATAGTAGGATTTTGTCTCCTGGGCACTGTACTCAGTTCAGAGGCACCCCATATAGGAAGAAGATAATATTGTACAGTAGGAGACCAGTCTGAGAGTCAGGAGATGTGAGTCCTAGTCTTGGCTTGGACTTGAGCCAACTATGTGACTTTGGCCAAATCGTATACTATTTCTAGGCTTTGGTTTCCCAATTTGTAAATATGATAGGATTAGACTAGATAAACTCTAAGGTTTTGTCTTTATTGAAAGTTTACAATTCTATGATCTTAAGTTCCCGTATAGCTATGATTCTGTGAACTACCCAGGAACAAAAGATTTGGCCGATGTAGAATTTTTTCCAAAGAGACCAGCTGGCAGATTAGGTAATAGTGAACCTGGACATGAGGGCAGGCAATGTCTGTGCAAGCAAATATTAAGAGTCAGGCCAAAAAGCCACAGGACCTAATTAGTTTAAAGCAAAGTAATGTCAAAATACCACAGCCAAGATCCCAGTCCCTGACGAGGAAACAGGTTGTAAGAGATGTTTGTGTAGGAGAGGGATGGAATGTGGAAGGGAGAGACAGTATTGAACTAGTAGATTAAAAAAAAAGAAATAAAACTGACTTCTAGTTCTGACTGTAATAAATCTAGTGTATGCCTTTAGGTACCTCTCCTCATTTTGAAATGGGAATCAACACTTACGAAAGACCATTGTAGCCATGGAGTCAAGAATGGATTTAAGAGGATAAAGTCTGTTAGGAGGTGCTTGCAATGGTGCAGGCAAATTGAATGCGCAATAGCTGTAAGGACAAAGAAAAAGGAAAATCAACAAAACCTAGTAATTCGTTGGATCTGAGAAGGAAGAGTTGACTGACTCTAAAATTATAGACATGGCAGACCTTCACAATAAATCCTAGCCTATCTTTTCAGCATTGTCATACATGACTCCCTTGCCTTAACTCTGTGGTTCGGATTGGCTTTCTTGGATACTCCATATTCTGTTTTCCTGCTTTTATACTGACTTTCCCAATGCCTAGAATTCCCTTTTTCCTCACTTTTCACTCATAAAATCCCTTACTTCAGAAATTATCTCAAATGCCACCTTCTACATAAATCCTTTTCAGATTCCCCAGTTATTTATGTCCTTTCCTCAAAAAGTATTTTCACCATTGGAAAGCAGTTTGGCAGAAATTAGGCATAGCTCAACACCTCACATTGTGTACCAATATATGGTCAAATGACTAAATGATTTAGACATAAAGGGTGATATAAGTAAATTAGGGGGTCATGGAAAAATGTGTCTGTCAGAGCTATGGAAAAAGGAATAGTTTATAAGAGATAGAACCACAGAAATAAAATGTACAATTTTGACTACATGAAATTAAAAAGGTTTGGCACAAATGAAACTAATGTAGACAAGATTAGAAGGAAATCAGGGAATAAGGGGGAAATTTTTATATCAAGTTGCTCTGATAAAGACTTCATTTCTCAAATATATACAGTACTGAGCCAAATTTATATTAAAAATGAGCCATTCGCCAATTGATAATGGTGAAAGGATATGAACAGTCAGTTTTCAGAAGAAGAAATTAAAGCTATTAATAGTCACATAAAAATGTTCTAAATCACTATTGATTTAAGAAGTATCAATTCAAAGAGCTCACATCAATCAGACTAAGACAGAAAAAAGACAATGACAGATGCTAGATGGGATGTGGAAAAATTGAGACACTAATGCACTACTGGTAGAGTTTTAAACTGGTCAAACCATTTTGGAGAACAATTTGGGACTATGGCCACAGGGTTATAAAACTACATACCCTTTTCCTAGCAACACTACTACTACATCTACATCCCAAAGAGATTTTTAAAAGGGTTTCAAAAAGGAGCTAGTTGTACAAAAAAAAAATTCTAGCAGCTCTTTTTGTAGTGGCAAAGAATTGGAAACTGAAGGGATGCCTATCAATTGGGGAATAGCTAGATTGTGATTGTGATGATACTTATGTGCTATAAGGAATGACAAGCAGGATGGTTTCAGAAAAACCTGGGAATCCTTATATGAACAAAGGCAAAGTGAAACGAGCAGAATCAGATCACTGCACATAGTCATAGCAATATTGTAATTATTTTTAGCTGTGAAAGACAGATATTGTGATCAATACAATAGTCCAAGACAATTTTGAAGGACCCATTATGAAATATGCTATCTATCTCCAGAGAGATGAATTCTGAGCAGATTAAAGCATACTTTTTAACTTTACTTTTCTTGTTTTGTGTGTGTGTGTGCTCATGCATATATGTGTATTTTCTCTCCTGGCTAAAATGGAAATGTACTTTGCATGACTTCCTCATATTGCTTTGTTTAAATAAGTGTTTAACAAAATAAATTTTTAAATATTTTAATGACTTTCACTTCTGATACATATCAGCTGTGTGACCATGAACAAGTTATTTAACTTCCAAGTACTAGAGACAACTCTCTAAGACTACTATTTGCAAAGAAGGTGCTAAACTGCTTTGGTAAAGGAAGTTTCCTCATCTGGGATTTCCTACAGTAATAAACCACCGTTCCAGTGTCTCTCTGCCTATGTTTCAAACCTATTTTATTGTACATTTCTCTTCTGGTGGGATGGAAGTTCCTGAAATCAAGGATTAAGTCATTTTTCTTTTTGTGTTCTCAGTACCTGGCACATAGTAGGAGCATAATAAATGTCTGTTGATAAACTGATTGATTTTAGTGCCACAAAAAGAAATAGTAAAAAAGGAGGAGTTTTAGGAGAAATAACTTTTGGTTTCAGATTTGTTGAGTTTGAGTTACTGGAGGAACACCCAGAGGATGTGTCCCAAAGGTAATTAGAGATAGAGTCTATAGCTCTGAAGAGAAGTTAGAAAAAGAAAAATAATTTGTTACAAAATGAGAGTGATTAACTTTGATCCAGAGGAGGATTGACAAGAAGGCACTTCCCTAATTTCTATAAACTGCAAACATAGGGAGGGATCAAGCGACCACCAATCACAATAATAGAAAATAGGAGGTTTGGTGTAAATGGGAGCATAAAAGGTAGAAGAATCAAAAGAACGATTTTAATTGTTGTTGTTGGAGAATTTTTAAAGCTTAGGACCTTGAGATTCTGTGAGATGATGGGATCTA
This sequence comes from Potorous gilbertii, assembly GCA_028658325.1. Lineage (NCBI taxonomy): Eukaryota > Metazoa > Chordata > Mammalia > Diprotodontia > Potoroidae > Potorous > Potorous gilbertii. The sequence continues at coordinate 508,135,361 of CM053769.1, forward strand.
AGATGTCACCATCAGTGGGTAAAGTGAAAGGAATTTAAAGCACTTTCAGTATTAACTAGCCCAACTCTTAGGTGAAATAAAAAAAAAATCACCTCTATAACATTCCTGACACGTGGTAAATGAGTCATTGTTTGAACAATTCCAGGGCTAGGGAACTCATTACTCATTATGATCTGAAGAAGGCCAGTCTACGTTTGTGGCTGGTCTAACTTTTAGGAGACCCAAATCTGCCTCTCTGCTGCTTCTACATCTTAGTCTTCATTCTGTCCTCTAGAGGTGCATAAGATATTTATTAATTCATTTTTCCACAAAATAATCCTTTGAATGGTTGAAGGCAGTGATCATGCCCCTGTTAAGCCATCTATTCCCCATGCTGAGTATCTCCATTTCCTTCCAATGGTCCTCACATGATCTAGTTTCAAGTCACCTTGATGTCCTAGAGGACTTCCCTGCAGGACTTTCCAGTCCATAGTCATCTCTTCTTCCTCTGAGATTCTTTAGAGTAAATGAATGAGAACCAGAGTTGAGAGAGACTTTAGGAATGATCTAATCTGATTTCCTCATCTTATAGATTCAGAAACCATCAGTCAGATAGGAGACCTGAGACCTGTATATTCAACTCACCTGAATTCAAAGAAAAGAGATTACAAAATAGGCAAATGAAGCTAGCACAAGGCAAATGAGACCTCTTTAAGTAGCAGAAAGTGTAAATGACTCTCTCAAGTCAAAATACAGATAGAGAGAAATGCCATTCCCATTAAGTCTTGCCTTTACTATTCCACAAGTTATAGCTGTCTTGAGCCCCAGAAGACTTCCAGCCCTGTGGTGATTTTCTTTGCTTTTCCTTTCATTTTTTGGACTGTTTTTATCCACTTTTCATGAGGGAAAGAAGCAAAGGAAGGAGGGATCTGAGGCACCAGCTGTGACTGCTACAAAGCAGATTATTCTGGAGCCTATTTTCTATGAATTCCCTTGAAAAGTATCAAGACTCCTGTTCTTCAAACACAGAAAAGGAGGCCACTTTAGAAAAACAGCAAGGACACCACATCTTCTTGAAGAAAATACAAAGTATCCCTCGCCTTTGTCAGTATCTTACCACTACCCATCAGAAAACACAAGAATGCCTGGGGCGGATACTCAGAATATAGTTTACCATGGGAAAAAAGAATCATTCTTAAAACAACAAAAGCAGTAGATAATCATTGCAAAAGGCAAAAAAAAATTGAGTGGAGGGTTAGGAGCCTTACCAGGACTCTGCCAGTTAATGTCTGGGCAGATATCATCACTCCCGCCCAGTCTTTCACAGAGGTCATCCAGCCAACTTCTGCTGCCACTGCCTCCTCTTTTTCATCCACTGGTTTGAGGGTGCCATCTGCCTGAGTAGCGCCATTGTTAATCTTCTGGGCCTCCTAACAACATAGAAAACAGAAGATGGAAACATTGAGCCAAGTAGGAAAAAAGGGGAAAACCTGATGGGTGGGATCAGATTCAGGTGACCCTAGCTTGTGCATGACTAAAAGAAAATATTTGATATAGCTCCATTGACTTGATATGGTAGTTTGACAGAACCCCATGACCCCTTATCATCAGGAATACTAGATAAATCAACATACTGATGTGATGTTAAATGTGTATATATATATATATATATATATATATATATATATTCATTGCCATTGGCAGTCCTACAGATACAGACCACAGTGGTCTAAAAACACTCATCTATAAACAATTGTCCACTCATCAAGATGCAAAGTGAAAAGAATATCCCAACGGTCATGTCCCTTCTAAGGTCAGCAAAAGTAACCTACTCTGGATATAGGGAAGGAAAATCGTGTGTTCTTGCCTGCTCTCTGTATATGCCCAACATCCAGACTAGGAAGAAGAAACACTAAAAGTAGCAAAGCAAGAGAGAACTACTATTTGCAGGTTTCTAAATAGAGAACATGTACTAAGACCACATGAGTTTCCTTAAGGGTAGACTTTACCAAGAAAGCAATACAGTAACTCCTTTGATTTTTTTCTTGACTATATTTATATGTCCTTGAACGAGCCTTAACCTGTCTTAATTTCAGTTTTCTCATCAATACAGTAAGGTGGTTGGGATTAGGGGATCCTTGAGGTCCCCACTAACTCTGAATCCTATAACCCAAAGCTGTCTAAAATGGGTTTGTCTCAGGAAATTTTAATTTACTCTAGACCTTGGATTCTGTTCCCGAGCTACCAAGGGCCTCTGTTCCAACTCTATACCACATTGAATCAATCATTCAATCCACAATTTTTTCTCCTGTGTGTCAGGTCAGGTATCCTACTAGATGTTAGGGATACAGAAATAAAAATAAAAGTCCCTACTCCATATTCTATCAGGGACATAAGCTAACATACCTTCAGTCTCTAAGCTACTCTGACACTGGGAACAAACTTTGTTCTGACAAGGAACAGATAAGGAACTCTGAATTGGGTCAAAAGTTTTCACCTCTGGTGGGGTCACCTTCATGGTATTCATAGCCTCCCTGTCTCCCATTGAATCATGCTCTCCATGGTCCTGAATTCCTGAGCTACGCCCTGCTCTGAACCTCTGGTAATTGCTTTATCATAGATCCCCTCCCCACTTGCTTATCTCCCCTAGTACTAGCACCTTCCTGGTAACTCCTTCAGAGATATGCCTTTCCTTTTTCCCAGGGCTGAGGGTAATGATCAAATGAGATCATGGATATTAGAGCAGCTGCTACAGAAACAGACCTGTTTATTATGAATACACTCCTAGAAAGCTCTCTCAATGGAAAACAGTACACAAGGCTTGGTCTGTGGGTTTTTTCCCTCTTCACATTGATTTTAATATTTTATAAGGTTATATTGCACTTACAATAGAAAGATTCCCTAACCACTCTGTTGTTTCAGGATGGGAGAGGAAAAACAGAAAAAATGAACAATAGGAGTCAGAAGGATGAGCACAACCTAAAAACAGTGCTATTGTGAGCAGGTAGTGCGGGTATACTGGGTATACTCTGTCCCAGGATAGGGAACAATAGCTCTGTATCCAGTACTGCCAAGGTATAACCATACTAACCAGCAAACACTTGCAGCCTGAAAGTCAGGGGACTGGAATATAACCTGGAACCTACAAACATGGTTCATGGACTTCCTAATTTGTTTAAGTTATTATAATGATAGCTGATATTTTAGAGAACTTTAAAGGCTACAAGTACTTTACATAAATTTTCTCATTAAGATAACACTTTGAGATAGACCATACATACCATTCAACCAATCAAATCAATAAGTATTTATTAAGCCCCTAATATGTGTAAGACATTGTGTTAGGCACTGGAGAAACAAAGATAAAGATTGAAATGATCTCTACTCATAATGAGCTTATATTCTGGTGGAAGAGACAAGTATTATGAGTGTATATATACATATATATATATATATATATATATATATATATATATATATATATAATATAAAGGGGATAAATACGAGTACATACAAAAAAGTCAAATATAAAGTAGTTTGGGAGGGAGGGCATTTGCAGGGGGTGTAGGGGGGATCAGGAAAGATCCATGAAGAAGATAGTACATGAGCATCATCTACAGGAAGAGGGGAGGACTCTGTGAGGGGGGAGTAAGAAGGGAGTACATTCCAGGCATTGAGGGTAGTTGGAGGAGGTCTTATTACCCTCATCCTATAGACAAGGAAGCTGAGGTTCAGAAAAGTAAAACGGCAGCTCATCAATTACAAAGATGAGATTCCAACCTAAGTCTCCCCTGACTCCAAGATCAGAATCCTTTCCACTGCCTCATTTCACACTGCAGCTAGGTGGCACAACAGATAGAGTGCTGGGTTTGAGGTCAGGAAGACCCAAATTCAAATCCATCCTCAGACACTTACTAGCTATGTGACTCTGACCTTCATTGTCATTTCATTGCTGTTTAGCTCAGTTTCCTCAACTGTAAAATGGAAATAATGATAGCACCTACCTCTCAGAGTGGTTGTAAGGATCAAATAAGATAATGGTTGTGCACAAGTAGGCACTACATAAATGCTTATTCCCTTCCCTTCATGTTCATATGAGAACCAATGTGACATAGTAGGTAAAGAACATGACTGGATTAAGTCCTGCCTCTGACCCTGGACAAATAATTTAACCCTACAGTGCCCAAGGCAACTCTATGAAACTATAGGGAATATATTTGTATTGGAGAAGAGAATTTCCTCACCAAGCCTTCTATGAACCAATGAATTCTTAGGGCCTCTCTGAAAAAAAAAAGAATCTCAGAGCTTGAAAAGATTTTTAAAGCATTTCCTTCAGAAAAGGTGATACAATGGTCAAGCAAAGGAGTGCAGCCGAAAAAACCCTGGGGTGTCAGAGGAAGTCAAGAAATCCAGGTTCTCATCCCAGCTCTGATCCTTAATTAGAACTGGAATAGCAAAGTACTTCACAGCTCCAGACCTTAGTTGCTTAATTTGTAAAATAAGGAGTTTGGATTAGAAGAACCTTAAAGTTCTTTCCAGCTCTAAAATGTTAAGGAATTATTAAACCCCATTTTATGGATGAGGTGGCACAGTGGATAGAATTCTGAGTCTGAAGTCAGAAAGACTCATCTTCCTGAGTTCAAATGCTGCCTCAGATACATTTATGTCTATATGATCCTGGACAAGTCACTTAACCCTGTTTGCCTCAGTTTCCTCCTTTGTAAAATGAACTGGAGAAGGAAATGGCAAGCCATGCCATTATCTTTGCCAAGAAAATGTCCCCAAATGGGGACTAACTGAAATGAGTGAACAGCAAAATTTTACAGCTGAAGCAAGTTAGATCCAGAAAGACAAAGCTCAACAAAGATCAACTAAAAGATTAGGTAGGTGGCACAATAGATGGAAGATCTGAGTTCAAATCCACCCTCAGTCTCTTACTATCTGTATGACCCTAAGCAAATCAATTAAACTCTGCCTCAGTTTCCTCAACTGTAAAATGGACACAATAATGGTATCTGCTGTCAGAGGTTTTTGGGAGGATATAATAAGGTATTTGTGAAGCATTTTGCAAGCCTTAAAGTGACATAAAAATACTTCTTGTTGTTAGAAGGAAAGGGACCCAGGTGTGTTGCCTCTTAATGCAATGCCTCTTTCCACTGCATAGTTGTACAGAGTCTATGAAGTTTCAGAACGGAGGGAAGTCACCCCCAGTGAGTATTAAAGGGCGTGGGCATCTCATGAAGCCAAGAGATTGCCTCTCCTTTGAGACAACTTATCAAGTGATAGAGGACTCTGGATCTGCCTTGGGGAAAGGAAAACCCATAGCGATAAAATTATAGGTTCTAGATTTTGAGCAATAAGTTGTCCTAGAGGCTCTATTGTTATACGATTTAAGAATAACTACGTGTTGGTAAACAAACATAATGACTCTTTCTTCTTAATAATAAATAATATTCTTCCAAAATATCCTTCCTCAACCTATTCTATGGGAAAGCAAGGCCACGACGACATTTCTCCATTTCACAAACTAGGAAATAGGCTCACAGCATAGTGTAGTTAGTATACTTAAGAGTCAGGAGATATGAGTTCAAATTCCTCCTTAGGCACTAGTTGTGTGATTTGAGCCAAATCAGCCTCTCAAAGGTTCAGTTTTCCTCATCTGTAAAATGGGCATCATAACAACTTCACAATATACCTCGCAAGGTTGATGTGAGCAAAGTGTTTTGTGAACTTTGTAGCCTATAAAAAGGTGATTCTCTCTCTCTCTCTCTCTCTCTCTCTCTCTCTCTCTCTCTCTCTCACACACACACACACACACACACACACACACAAAGACTTTAAGTGACTTTTCCAAGGTTACCTAGCAAATTGGATAAAAAGTCAGGTCCAGAAGTTCAGTCCCTGCCTTAAAGACCTCTTAGGCCCTTCCATCACACACATGCTGTGACTCTAAGTAAAAGCTTAGAGAGGGGAGAACTCGGCAAGTTTTCTCCTCCTGGGCAGTGACTGCTACTGACGTTTAGGTTAGCTGGCTACCTCCCTCTTCTCTTCCACTCACTTAATTCAATTTAATTCAATAAATGCTGGCTCCCTGGAAATGCAGTAAGAACTGGGGGTGGGGTAGACTGGGGGCAGACAGGAAAGTAGGGGGAGGACACCCGGGATTCCTCACAAACCAAACAGATTTTTAATTAGTGAATAATTCACAAGCAACAGAGGTATATGACAGATAATACTATCTTTCCAGCCCTCTTACCTATTGTTTTACAAGGCATTCATTATTTTAATTAGTTTATGATAGGCAAGGAAAAACACAGACTAAGAAGAGATAATGCATTTGTTATTATTTAGTTACATGGAGTCATTGAAAGCCTAATTACTAAGTAGAGGAACCAGGGCTTCAGGAAATGCTGGGGGGGCTCCAGACAAAGCCCAGTTGGTTCTTGCTCCATGATGGCAATGACTTGCAAATCCTCCACTACAGCGGAGATAGCAGCTCTCTACACCAGGGGCTCCCAACTCTCTCACATGTATTTATCTTACCTTGGCTCACACGTGCCCCCTCCAGTGAAAATAAGCATTGTAATAATCCCTTTTATAGACAAAGACAAGTGACTCAGAGAGGCTCTGATCTACCTGAGGCCACACAGCAAAGCAGAGGTAGTAACCAGTCTAAGGAACTACTTTCTACCAAACTCTTGCCTGGCTGCTGAAAGTCCTTTCATAGAATCATAATGTAATATCGCTGGAAGCAACTTTTGAAGTTGTCTTGCTAGACGGCCGATATGGCATGTCAAAGAATGGGCTAGGCTTGGAGTCAGGAAAGTTTGAATCTAAGTCCTATTTCCCAGTCTGGGTGACCCAAAGCAAGTCAATTAAGTGTATCAGTTACGAAGATAATAAGATCTTAAATAATTGTGAAAATCTGAGATAGTCTAGGTGAAATGCTTTATAAATTTTAAAGTACTCTAGCTGGGTTCCTAACCTTCATGTGTGTCATAGACATTTTGGCCTACGGACCCCTCCTGAGAATAATATTTTTAAATGCATAAAACATAGAATACAGAGGAAATCAATTATATTGAAATTAAGTTATCTAAATATATGAGAAAAGAAAAGTTCATGGATAACCTGTCTTACTTGTTAAGCTGAAAACAACTAAGCTGTCTTGTATTTTGTCAAAAACTTTTTCTGCATCTGTTGAGATAATCCTATTAAGTCTTTAAGTTAAGACTTCTGTACTACATGAATATCAGTTATTAGTATCGCCTAATCCCAAAATTTTACAAATGAGGAAACTGAGATCCAGAACTGAAAGTATTGTCCAAGGTTATTCAGTTAATTGGTGGCAGAGTCAGGGATGAAGCTTGAGTTTTTTGACTTCCAGTCCAATGCTCTTTCTGCTAATCCCTGCATTAAACTGTAGGAAATATAAACCGCATCTAATTCCAGATGACAAAGAGAAGTTCTCTCCTCGAATCCAGTAATCACCAAACCATTCTGAAATAACACCCCTCCCCTCCCAACCCCATAAAGAAATTAAGGGAAGTTATAGTAACAAGAAAAGAGAGTGAAAAAGGAGACTCTACATGATAGGATCAAGGAACCAATCCGGGATGAGAGCTGTAATCAAGGGCTGCCTATTTTGCATATACTTACTGTGTGACCCTGAGAAAGTCACTTAACACCCTCAGTACTCTGGTCAACTCTCTAGGCTACAGAGAGGATGCTGACTTGCATCAGTAGAGGCTGTTTCCATTACTAATTAAAATCACAGCAGTCTTATCCCTATAACAAAAATACCAGCAGAAGCTTGAAAAGATGCTTAGGATTGTAGATGTCTACGTGGCAAAGCACCATGGTAGGGACAAAGAAAGTGCATAGTACGAGTAATAAACAAAAGGAGCTTGAGATTTTAAGGCAAGGAGATAGATAACTATGATGGAAGGAAAGGCAAGGGAAGAGATTATTTTCTCCATTGAAACTGAAGCAAACAGGTTAAGTAACTTGTCCACAAACACAGCTAGTCGTGTCTGAGGCTTGACTTGAACTCAAGTCTTCCTGGCTTCGTGCCCAGCACTCTCTGTGCACTATACCATCCAGCTGCCTTAAGGACCAGGAAGACTCAAGGAAACAGCAGTTATGACTCTATTATGACAATAGGAATGTTGTTTAGTGCCCCAAAGTTGTGAGGTAGGTGCCTTTTATAGATGTGAAAACTGAGGTTCAGAGATGCCAGTCACTTGCCCAGGGATACACAGCAGGATTCAAACCCATGTCTTCTTGACTCCCAGTTCAGCGCTCTATCTACTATCCTTTATTGCCCTTTTATGAAAGGGCATGATAACTGGATCATTGTCACAGATACAAAGCTGGAAAGGACCCTAGGGATTTCTAGTTCAATTGTCTCATTTTGCAGATAAGGGAAAAGCCTAGAGAGGTAAAGGAACAGACCTCATATTCACACAGAGAGTAAGCACCAGACCTGGGATCTGAACTCAGGTCCTGTAACTCCAAACTCAGCCTTCTTTCCACCACCCTGTTCTTTTCTGGTCTCTGACACCCTACTTGTCTCTGAAACACAATCTCCCTTTTCTTCCTCTTCAGTCATATATTCCAGACCACAAGTATGTAAGAGAGATTCTATTACAAGCCATACGGGTCTTAAGCATCAAGGTAGGATTCAAACCTGAGTCCAGTGACTAAATCCAGTGTTCTTTCCCCTCTCCCATTGTTGATGACAATGGTTTTCTCAAACCTAGTCAATCAACTCACAAACATTTAATAAGCACTTACTAGGTACCAGGGGTTGGGAAACCATCCATGCTCCCTCCTCCTGACTTTCCTGTACTCAATCACATTTTGGCAGCCTCCACACACCTGAGCTGAGGCAGACAGGCTTCAGGAGAGACAAATGCCTGATTTGCATGCCATTTCTCAGACCAGTTGACCAGAGCTCATCCTGATTGTGCCAAACACAACAAGCCATTGGCTGGACAGGAAGCACTGCTCCCTGTTTCCAAGGCAGCTTCAGGGGCTGTGGTTCATGGCTTAGGAAGCCAGTCCAGCATCATTCATGAGACAATCATCCAGGCCTAGCCTCTAAAAGCAGGGGCTGCCCCAACCTGGATAAAGTGACTATCATGAAGCCTTTACTAGTAGTGTGTCTCTCTCTGGAACTTGACTGGCAGCAAAGCAGAAGTGTCTTCTTCCTTTCAGTCCCCTTCCCAGCTATTTACAATGTCATATGGAGGTCCCAAGACTGAAAGTCAGAAGGCCTGAATCTTTGTCCCAACTTTCCCAGTGACTAGCTGTATGGCCTTTGTCAATTTGCTTCGCTTTTTTTTGTCAAGTCTCTTTAAGTCTCAGTTTCCTTAGTGGATTGGTGTGAGGTTCCAATGAAATAATGAATATAAAAATACATTGAAAAATATAACGTCACTCCTTTGTTTAAAATGCCTCAATGGCTCCCTAAAGTCCTTAAAATGGGGAGGGAGGGGAAGCAAGATGAGAATTAACATTTGAATATAATGTGCCAGGCTGTGCTAAGCACTTTTTATAAATAGCTCATTTCATTCTTATAACAATCCTGAAAGGTAGGTGCTGCTATTATCCCCACTTTATAGTTGAGGAAACTGAGGCAGACAGCAGCTAAGAGACTTGCACAGTCATACAGCTAGTCAGTGGCCCAGCATGGATTTGAACTCAAGGTTTCCTGCCTCCAGGCATGGCACAGTATCCATTATACCACCTATTTGCCACCAAACTCCAGGATTGGACACTTAAAAGGCCTCCACAGTCTGATTCCAATCCATGTTTCCAGACTGACTTCCCAACATTCCTCCTGGTGCAGGCCATGCTCTAGACCACGTGGCTGACTTTGTACCCTACACATCTCCCATATCCAAAGATGCCCTGTCTGCTTGTGTGGGCTGTGTGGAATCCCCGGCTTCCTTCCAGGTAATGCTGCCCCTGGAATAAGACCTTTCCTGTCCCCTACTCCCCACCAGGAACTGAGTGCTCTCTCCAAAGCATTAAATCACGCTCATTTTTGATGGCATTTCTTATTGAAATATCTGTATAAATGCTACATCTCTCAAGTAAAATGTGACTGCCTTGGGGTTGAAAATGATTTCAGTTTTGTCTTTATATTCTCAGAGTCCCGAGCAGCATAGGCATGTAATAATGTGCAGGAATGATGAAGGGATGAATGAAGGAATGCATGAAAATGTGTAGTGTTCCTGAAGCATCATCACATCTTGTTTTACAGGATCTGTGATTTTGCTTAAGTATGCTGCTCCTGATGAGAAATTCGTCCCAAGCAGCTTGGGTACTGCATTGAAACCTAGTCGGAGAGGATTTTCTAGTCTTGTGATGTTAGTGACTTGCCTGAATCACATCATTAATATATGGTAGAGGCAAGACTGTTGATCCAAGAATTGCCAATTGCCCCTAGCACATGGTCTAATGGGAGTATCTCGAAGATAGGGGGAAGTGGGGAGACTTAGAATTCCTAGAGAAATTAGGAATTTCCCATTCCCAACTCACAGATTCCCAGCACAAACCCAAGCTGACCTTTCATCTCAGAACACAGGACCTGGGGGATTCCTTTATTCCACCTGAACAGGGATGTCTGGATTTCTGGCTGAGAGGTCCTTCAGGCCTGGCACACCTGCTCTTCAACCCATATCCTGATCGGCTCAGCCTGATGGGTGTCCCCTACACACACACACACACACACACTTACTCAACACCTGCCAGGCTGAGCTGTGTGCCAAGGTCGTTGAAGTCACACATTTCTGCAGAGCAGCTGCATCGGAAAGAGGAGGACTTGTTCCCCAGTCAAGGAGGAAGCTGACTGGCATAAGGGGGAACGTGCCAGGAGTGGGGAAATTCCAAAGCTGCATTTGCCAAGGTTCCCCAATGTAGGCCTCCAGACTTTTTGGTTGCCCAGGTAACTTTCATGTTCTTGGATATCAGATCTCTTACCTTGGACAGTGTGAGGTTAACAGGATTGTTAGCAGGATAAGAAGGGCAGGGAAACATTTCTTTTCTAGTGAGAATGTGGCATGAGGGGAGGGAGGGCCATCCCTGTGGCAGAAGCATTGAGGGATTTGACTTAGACTCCTCTGACTTCCAGAGGAAAATATTTTCAGGCTGCTGGGGAAAGTGTGACAATTGCAAATTTGACAAGATTAGGAGAGGCAGGAGAAGAAAGAAATTTTCTCTCCTACCAGCTTTTCTCCCTCCCTTTCCTTCCAAGCAGGACCAAGGACTCAGTGGGACTTCAGTTCATAATAAGGGAATCATTGGTGTGTGCCCTAACTAGGCTGGATAAGGAACATGAAAAAAGGAGGAAAATTCATTCTCTCTCTCTCTCTCTCTCTCTCTCTCTCTCTCTCTCTCTCTCTCTCTCTCTCCCCCCCTCTCTCTCTCTCTCTTTTCTAATAGACCCAGTGGAAGGGGTGGCAGATCCTTTCATAGGACCACAGATATAGAAATAGAAAAGACATCTATAGAATCCAACTTTTTTATTTTACACATAAGGAAAGTGAGTCCCAGATGAGCTAAATGACTTGTCCCAGGTCACAAAGGGATTAAGTGGAAGAACCAGGATTTGAATCAAGAGCCTATGAGCCCAGATGCAGGTGGGCAACTCATCAGTCCTTAACTTTTCTTTCCATTTTACCATCCTCACTGTCTTTTCTTTCTTTAATTTTTTAAAGTATTTTTCCTTTTCATCCTATGTCTCCTTCCACCCATCCTCACATGCATCTTTTACCCTATCAAAAGTAGTGTCTACTGTGTTCAGAGCAGGAAGAAAACTGAAAGAGAAGACTCTGATTCAAGTTGGGGGGGTCTGCTGTTAATTGGTTGTGTGATCTTGGGTAAATTACCTTCTTCCCTGGCTTTATTTTCCCATCTATCGAATGATTACAATATTGATCCTACAAGCACAGAGGAAGTCTAGTGATAAGCAAACTTGAAAATGTACTGGAAAGAGTGAGAATCAAACATAGAAAACAAATCCAGAACCAGGGTTCAAGAGGCTTGAAAAGTCAGAAGACTGTACAAGCATCATGCTAATTCTATTTTCATTCAGATAATTCAATATAGCTAGAGATGAGACCTTGATGTCAGGGTGATCTGGGTGGGAGTCCTTTGACTGATACATACTAGCTGTAACCCTAGGCAAGTCATTTAATCTTTATCTGCCCCAAGCTAGGGAGTAATGAGTCACCTGCCTATATCAGAGGAGGGAATTCCCCACACTTATTGTTCCCCAAACCACATGCCCAGGTTTAAAAAAAAAAAAAAGACTTCTGGCCACTCTCTCAAGATCAAGAGCAACTAGATGGTGCAGTGGATAGAGCTGGAGTCATGAAGACCTGAGCTGAAATCCAGCTTCAGACACTTACTGGCTGTGTGACCCTGGGCAAGGCACTTAGCCTCAATTTGCCTCAGTTTCCTTATCTGTAAAATGGGTATCATAATAGCACCTGCTTCTCAAGGTTGTTAGGAGAATAAAACGAGATATTTGTAAAAAGAACTTAGCACAATGCCTGGCACTTAGTGACGTGAATGTTCACTGTTACCATTAACTATTATAATGGCTACTCCCCTAGAAGCAAAGGATAAAGGCTCAAGCCCCATCTAATCCAGTCCTCCATCCTCACCTCAGGTCCCTCATCTATAAAAATGATCTTGAGAAAGTCACTTCAGCAGGTGCAAACTCTTCCAGGTATTGTGCCAGGGGATCTGAATTATAAACTGTTTCAACAGCCCAGCAAAGGGACTCAAACATGTTACCTTGTTCGATGATACAAGCCACCCAGGTTCAAATCCCAGCTCTCTTCAAAGACAACACTTTCCAATCACAAAGCATTTTTCATGCCATAGGGCTAGTGTCACAGAGATGATAGGTAGCCTGTCTCCAAGCCAGGAAGACCTGAGTTCAAGTTCTGACTCTTACACATACTGTCAGTGTGACTCTTGTTAAGTCTCTTAATTTAACCTGTTGGTGCATATTACAGCTATCTAAGTGGCAGACCTGCTTTGAAAGAGATTCAGTTCACAGTCTCTATCCCTTTCAGCCAAAATGACTATACCAGGGGAAGATGGAAATGGTGTCTGGCTCTGCAGATTTCAAAAATCTGTTTGTTGTTCAGTCATTTTCAGTCATGTCCAACTCTCCGTGACCTCATTTGGATTTTTCTTGGTAAAAGTACTGGAGAGGTTTGACATTTCCTTCTCCAGCTCATTTTACAGATGAGAAAACTGATACAAACAGGGTTAAGTGACTTGCCCAAGGTCACACAGCTACTCTGTCTGAGGTCAGATTTAAACCCAGGAAGATGAGTTTTCCTAACTCCAGGCTGGGCACTCTATGCCCTATGGTACCACCTAGTTGCTCACCTCGATTCCTGAACAGCATCACACAAGGGTACCTTGCAATATGGTGCACCTAACACAGTGCCTATACAGAGAAGCCTTGTGATGCTATGGCAAAGAGGTAAACATGGCTCCATGAGTACCAGTGAAATCTGATGTAACCTTTATTTGATATCATGGTAATACCATCAGTTAATAAGCATTTACTGAGAACCAGCTATGCACTGATAGGCAAACCAAGGTTCAAGCTCCGCCTCTTAGGCATAATTGCTATGTGATCCTAGGTACATCTCTTACCATCTCAGTATTCCACAAAATTCTGAGAATTCTTAACCTTTGTACTTTGTTTTGTTCTGTCATGGACCCCTTTGGAAAACCTATGGATCCCTGCTCCGATTAATGTTTTTAAATGTACAAAATAAAATACAAAAGATTACAAGGGAGATAAATTCTATTGAAATATAATCATCAAAATATATTGTTCTTGTGATGTCTATTTGGTCACGTCTAAGTCTTTGTGACCTCATTGGGGTTTTCTTGGCAAGGGTACTGGAATGACTTACCCTTTCCTTCTCTAGTTCATGAGAAAACTGAGACAAATAGGGTTAAGCGATTTGCCCAGGGTTACACAAACTAGTAAGTATTTGAGGTTAAATTTGAACTCAAGTCTTCCTAACTTGGAGCTCTATCCACTGCACCACCTAGTTTCTCCCATCATCTATACACGCATGTATGCATGATATGTATATATTTATATATAACATATACACGTATACATGTATGTGCAGTGTTTATGCATGTGTATACACATTGTGCATATATGTATTTTTTTAAGTCCAAGGATATCAGGTTAAGAACTCCTTCTCTAAGACTACAAGTTAATTATGAGAGAGTTTCCTTACTTGAGAGTTCCTTATAGCAATGAAATTAAAGGTCTGGTCCCTAAAGCCTCTCCATACATTATTTCGTTTGCTCTTCCCCAAAACACTGAGATGGGTAGTGCAAGTATATTATGCTAATTTTCCTAATGGAGGCCTTGAGGTTTTACAAGCTAAATGACTTTCCTATAGTCACACAGCTGGCAGGTGCCAGGGTTAGGCCTCATTCCCAGGTCTTCATCCCCAGTAGCAATACTCTTCCTCCTACATCTAAGAACAATTATTGCCTCACCAATAAATGGGAACTTTGTCTTTCTGAAAGAGTTAGAGAGGTAAGAGTCAGCTTATTTTATTTTATTCGTCCTTTCTCACCCTTAAGCACTTGTCTTAACTCTGCCCAGCAATCCCCAGGGTGTTGAAAAAAGGGAGTGGAGAGAATCAGTCAGGTGCCCTGAGTGTTGAGTGGGGAAGTGAACCCATGATAGGGTGAAGTAAGTTTGAAGGGCATCGTTCTGCTAGAATTCTACTCCATGGTGCTCATGGTGTACCCCTTTTCTATTTCCTTTTCTAGATGTGTGTTGCCTCCCAAAAATGGAATGGGAGGATCCTGAGGGGTAAGATGGCTGCACATTTGCTTCCATCTGTTAATGCCCAGCCCAGAGCCCAGCACTGGATGCACAATGTTGAGTTGGTTCAGGTCATAAGAGCAGAGGCCTAAAACTGGAAAGGAGCTTAGAAGCCACCTCCTTCAATTCCCTTATTTTACAGATGAGGAAACTGAGGACCAGAGACATGAAGAGACTTGGTCAAGGTCACCTAACAAATGACAATGTAAGTCTAATGTGGCAGAGACAGGATTAGAACCCATTTCCTCTGATTCCAAATACAATGCCTTTTTCCTATACCAGGGGTATCCAGGTCTACAATGTGAAAGAACAGAAAGAAAAGCAACAGGAGGATCTGGGTGGTGATAACCGATCTGTCCCTGATCCTCCACAGTCCAACAACAATGTTATAGACCCATATCACATTAGAACTAGAAGGGAAGGACTTGATAAAGGGAGAAAGAGAGAGAGAAAGAGAGAGACGGAGAGACACAAAGACAGAGACACAGAAAGAGATAGAGACAGTGATAGAGACAGAGATACAAAGATAGAGACACAGAAACAAACAGAGAGAAACAGTGATGGAGACAAGTGGGGAGGGAGAGAAAGAGAGAGGGAGACAGAGAGACAAAGAAGCCGGGAAAAAGAAACAAAGACAGGGAGAAAGAGAGAAACAGATAGAGACACATGAGGGAGAGGAGGAGAGTGTTCCCCATTTTATTGTTGAGGGAATTGAGGCAGACAGAGGTCAAATAATTAGCCCAGGATCACATAGCTATTATGTGAGGGCTGGATTTGAACTCAGGTATTCCTGACACCATGCCCAGCACTATCCACCATATCATATAACTTCTTCTAATTAGGCTGAAGTCAGAGGGCTGGACAAGATGACCTCTGAAGATCTCTCCCAGTTTCATTAGTTAAAGGTTCATCAAACATAAATTCCCCAAAGGGTGACAAATGTGTAAATAGCAAATCTTCTGCTGAAAATTAGAAGGAAAAAACCATTTTAAAAAATCTGCACTAATGCACATCTTAGCTAATATACCACATGTACAAAATAACAATCTCCTTCAATTAGTCTAAACAGAAAAAAAAATTGAGTGATTGTATATGGTTTTTATGATATAATAATTTTTATGATTAACTAATGCCCCTTCTCCCAAACAGGCACTGAACTAAGTGACAGGGAGCTAGGACTGGAATTCACTGCTAAGATTATCACAGGTAATGTCAGAACCAAAGTAACCCATCTTGGAGGAGATGAGACAATTCAGTTTCCACATCTGCAAGGCAACCCTCCCTCCCCGAAGGGAAACACTCTCTGAACCTACTAACCCAAGAGCAAAACCATTGCAAGTATCCAAAAGTGAGGCAAAACACAAAAGGAAACAAAATCTGCATTCAGGCCACAATTCTTGAGAAAAGTTAAGGGATGATTAGGGGAGTAGAAAGAAGGAGGAAGGATAGAGAGAGGCTGATCCACAAACCCACATTTCTTTCAACACTTTAATGCTTGCAGCACCCTATTCTCGCAACGACTTGATGCGATGAGATATATAGTGTTAGTATCATACGCCCACGTTCCAGAGAAGAAAATTGAGATTCAGGGAAATCAAGTGACTTGCTTATAGGGAGCAACAGAAGAAGGGAAAAATCTAATTGAGGCAGTTTAGGGAATGGGAAAACACACTGGATTTGGTTTGAGTCGTGACACCAACTTGTACTGTGTGTCTGGGGCAAGTCACGGAACCTCTCTGAATCTCAGGAAATGGAGAGACAAACACACAATCTGCCTCAGAGTAATAGGATGAGAAATCTCTCTCCTCCCTCTGCTTTGCAAGACAAAAGAAACACCACAGTAACATGAGTCCCTCTAATTTTCCATTAGTTCTCTCTGACCCAGGCATAGAATGACTGAAAAACAGATAACTAAAATCCACACAACATCCCTGAATTCAATAGGAAAAGATAGTAGTTGAATCAGTCAAACTGCTTTGGGGGATGTGTTCCACCCCTGTACAATGGTGCCATCTCCAAGTGCCTTCCCTTCACTCTCTGGAGGTCCCAGTTTCCTCATCTCAAAATGAGGAGGTTATTCTGAATGGCCTCCGAGTTCCCTTTCAGCTCCAAATCCACTCTCCTAAGGAATTTATTCTGAACTCTCTTTCTCAAGAATTTCTCTCGGTGACCCATAGATTTGACTATAATTTCTATGCAAATGACTCATAGATTTATATGTCCCTAGTCCTAGTAGCTCTCCTAAACAACAATCTCACAGCACAGTGCCAGGCACTTAGTTGCTGAATCTAGTAACAGGCACTTAAATGATGAATCTAGCAATAGGCATTTAATAAATGCTTGCTGAATCCAATAGTAGGTATTTAATAAATGTGTGCTTAATTCAGTTGAATTGACCATCCAGCCTTCACTTAAAGATGGCTCTTATCCTTGGGACTATGTATTTTTTTCATGTTTTGATAACTGTATTTTAATATAATTGGTTTCCTTTTTAATTCTGTGTATTTTACTTTATGCATGTAAAAACATTATTCTTAGAAGGAATCCATGAGTTTCTCCACAATTCCAAAGGTGTCCAAGAAACTTTGACTTATAACCATGGGGACCTCATTTCCTTCTGAGGTAACCTATTCCTTGCTTCTGACCCTTATTATATGGGTGACCTTGAGCAAATTACTTAACCTTCCTCGTTTTCCTCATTATCCCCATCTGTAAAACAACAGGGTTGGACTTGATTGCTCCTGAGTTCCCTTTCTGCTCTGTACCTATGTATGCTCCCTTTGGGGAGGCTCTACACTAAATCTGCTTTATCCTTACACTAAATCTGCTTGCCTGAAGTTCTAATCTATCGTTCCTGGCTATGCATGGAGCTGGACAGTGCCATTCCCCCTCCACTTCCAATGAACAGGCCTTCCATAGCCCATTCCAGACTTAGGTCCTAATCCAAGAAGCAGCTCCCTTTGACTCTGCCCAGCTGACCCACCACAGCCAGGATCTCAAGAGTCCAAGGACTGAGTTACCCAGACGTCTTTGGTTCAAATTTTATAACCCATGGAAGAACAAGTATTGTCAAAGTCTTTTTTTTAAGAAAGAAAAAAAAACTCTTCTAATTATTTTACTGGTGTATAATTATAGCCCAGCCACAATTATTACAGTGGCTCTGAATTAATATTCAGTAAGCAAATAGGTAGGAATGATTCACCAACACAAGCTGTCTAGGAGAATACATTTTTCTAAGTTGGATTTGTTTCTTGTATTGCCTACAAGAGTAATGGCAGAATACAATCTAAGTATATAAGCACCCACTATGTGCCTGGCACTGGCCTAGGTTTTCAGGGGGCAATGACGAAATGCAAACAGTTCCTGCCTTTAAGGGCCTTACATTCTACTGGAAATAAAATGGAATAAAATTAGGAGCGAATGCTGACCAAAACCAAGTAATGTTCCTCTATCATTCAGAAACATACCCCAACCTGAGTTTTCTTCAAGTTGCTCAAAAACTGTTACTGGTTTTCAAGTATTCACAGGATAAAATCCGAACTTCCTAAGTTGGCATTTAAGGCCCTCTATGATCTGGTCCCAGTTGACCTTAAGCAAATCATTTAATCCTTCTTAAGGCTCAGTTTCCTCATCTGTAAAATGAGGGGGTTGGAACAACTGACCTCTAATGTCTTTTTCCAGCTCTAAATTCTATTACTGTATAATAGAATCCCCTTGTGGAGGCAGAGCACAGGACTAAATGACCTCTCAAGGCCTCTCTCAGTCCCCATCATTTAATGTCCCATTAAACATAATGCTACAAAATGGTGTGTGTGTGTGTAAATAGCCAAATTTTCTGCTTCAAATTAAGTAAAGTGCAAAGCCATCAATACTGAAGCATACCCACATTAGCAAAATAGTGATCTCCTTCTCCCTTCAATAAACTTAATTAAATGAAAAAAAAGTCCTTCATTTACTTCCCTGAACCTCAGTTCGCTCATCTGTAAAAAAAAAAAAAAGGGGGGGGGGGGAAATAATCCTGGCACTGCCAACCTTGAAAGGTTGTTGTCAGAAAGGGTTTTGGAGACCTTAAAACTCTCCAGAAATTCGGGCTTTACTATAGTAGAGGACCCTGCACATAGTAGGTGCTCAATCAATATCTGTGAAGGTCTAGCTAATCCAGAGCCCTACTGGAGATTAGTCACCAAAGCAGAATTTGGGACAACCATGCTCAAATTCATTGCCAAAATTTATTTCAGAGGCAAAGGATCCAAGCTCAAGGATGATAGGAGACTTGTCCATGGCCCTACAGGAAACCTTCCATGACTTTGCCTTGGTCCTAAGAGCTCCTTCCTTGCAGTTCCTCAGAATGGCCAAATTTTCCCATCCAAGAAGTGCTATGAGACATCACGGGTTTCCAAGGTGCATAGACATCATCAAACATGTCAGTCAGAAGAAAGATAAAGCATCTTGTTTATAAAAGGATTTCTCCATTCCAGGAAAATGTCCGCTGTGATTTAACTCCCAATTCAGTGTGCATCTACAAACATCCAGGCCCCCAAATTCAGCAGAACTTTTAAGACCTTGGATGACTCTTGGCTTCCCACCAAGGAAGCTGTTGCAACTAAATCTTGGACTCACTTTTTACAATGGAGTGAGTTTCACAATATTCAGGCCCATAAAAAGCTTGGCAAAGCTCGATATTTTTAGATAGATATCCACCTGCAGGAAAAGAGGGAGCAGCCCAAGTCCAACTCAGAAGAAGAGGAAGGAAATCCATCTTTTACCCACAATCTGTCCATTCTTATTAATAATAATGAGGAGGAGGAGAAGGGGAAGGAATAAAATTATTAAGCAGCAGAAAGAAAAAGAAGAGGAAGAAGAGGTGAAAGACAGGCAAAAAAGAGAAGAGGAAAAGAAGAAAGGAAGGAAGGAAGGAAGGAAGGAAGGAAGGAAGGAAGGAAGGAAGGAAGGAAGGAAGGAAGGGAAGGAAGGAAGGAAGGAAGGAAGGAAGGAAGGGAAGGAAGGAAGGAAGGAAGGAAGGAAGGAAGGAAGGAAGGAAAGGAAGGAAAGGAAGGAAAGGAAGGAAGAAGAGGAGAAGAAGGAGGAGGAGAAGAAGTCACATTTCTAAATCAACTGTAATTCCACAAAGTTCTTTCCATCATGACACCAATGTGACGCAGGTACAGGTACTATAAGATCTGTTATTTCCATTTGAAATACCACGGGAGCAGAATCCTATGGGACCACACATTTAGAGCTAGAAGAGGCCTTAGAGGTTGTCTAGTCCAAACTCCTCATTTTAAAGATGAGGAAACTGAGGCCCCAAAAGACTGACAGCTTCATAGAACCAGTGGAGAGAGGGATGGACTTGGAGTTAGAGAGACGTGAATTCAAATATTGCTTCAGACTTCAGTTCAAATTTTGAAGCCCTGGGTATATTTGTGTAATCCTCAGCACATTACCTAACCCCTCTTAGTCTTACTTTCATCATCTATGAAAAAGGAAAAATAACAGCACCCACTTTACAAAGTTGTAATGAGGATCAAAGACAACATATGTAAGTGCCCTTCAAACCTTAAATCACTATATAAACACTGATTATTATTAAGTGACTTGCCCAAGGTCACTCACGAAGAAAACAACAGAACTCACAGAAGGTCAGAGAAGCAAAAAAAAAAAAAAAAGAAACCCTGATATTTATAGAAGGCTCTTATGTTTACAAAGTGCTTGACATATATGACATACACTCTTTGATCCTCACGATCACCCAGGAATCTAAGGCTCCAGAAGGTCAAGTGACTTGACCAGGGTCACACAGCCAAGACTTCTCTGAGGGTGGATAAAAAACAGGTCTGTTTCTCCCGTTCCAGTGTTCTAGCTCCCATTCATCAATTAGCATTTGTATATTGCTTTAGAGTTACAAATTGCTTTACATGCTTCTTGTCACTTGATCCTTCCAATAGCCTGGTGCAGACTACATTACAGGTAATTACTATAACCTATTCACAGGTGAAAAACACTGAGCTTCCTAGGGGTTATTTGTCCTAGGAAGCATCATAACCAGGGTACAAATGTAAGTCTCAAAGACCAGCACTGTGTTATCCCTACCCCATGCTAGCCTTCCTCACTGGACCCAATGTTCATTTGTACACTGTTTTCAAACCCCTCTCAATCCATTATCTCATAACAGCTTTGTACAGTAGGAAAGGCAGTTATTTCCATTTTACAGATTGGGAAGCTGACACTGAGAGATTAAGTGATGAGCCCAACATCAAATAGCGAATTAGCAGTAGGCACGAGACCAGGATGGCCCAGTTCTTTCCATTACTGAGGTCAGTGTGCTCTACTGCAGAGATCGCAGCACTACTCCACTCCTAAGTTCCCACATACCTCCCTGTTGTGCATCTGCGTTTCCAACACAACAGCCAAAGCAAAAGAGTTTTGGCTGGCTCATTGATTTGAAATAATAACAAAAAATAACAATAATTCAAGGGGTGGTTCTATTTCTACTTGCTCGGAATGGATTATTCTGTTTTCTTTCTGAAACCTTGGAATTGGGAGCAACCCACAGAACTATGCTGCTTTGGTTCCTACTCCTTGGCTCTCCTGTGTTCCATCAATCTTCTGTCTCTTTATGCAGGGCCCCTTCTACCATGGCAAGCAGGCCAGAGAATTAACTCCCTCCAAGCTCAGCTATGAGAACTCCTCTCCAGAAAGGCTTTTTTTTCCAGAGTTATATCAGGTTTCCTCCCACCCAGAGTCGCCGGGTGGTGGATGATTTTGCCTAACATGGTTGAGGAATGTCTTAGAAACTGGTGTGATTCAATCTGCCTTTAGCCTCAGTTTTTCCATCCAGACAGAACACACCGTGTGTCTAGGAGATGAAGGCCAATCCACCCAATTTAACCCCACCCCCACCCACTAGCCTGACATCAGTTATGAGGTCACACTTAGAGGTCCAGAACGCCGATGAAGTACGAAATAAAGGACAATCCAACAGGACATAAAAAGTCCTTATATGACAGAAATAGACTGACATGTCTATTTCCCTCTTTCTAAATGCCCTTGGCTTTCTGCCTTTGTAAATCCAGCTAAAACACAGTGTAGATATCTGAGGAACTGTCGACATGAGAAGTGGTTAATAATTAGAATCTCTACAGTCACATACTTCCTTCCTCCGAATTCAAACCCTTTCCAATTTTCTCCAAAATGAGGAATGCTTCAGGGGTAGTCCTCTGAAAAGGAAAAGGAGGGGCACCAAATGCAAAGTCTGCCAAGCTTTAGCCAAAGAAGATGCTAGGACTCCTATCAGCAAATGCAGCCTACACTATCAGCTGTAATGCAATTGGAGTGTTTAATAAGCATGTTTAAAAATTAATTACTCCTATGCAATAAATATTGCCATGTTCCCCTCTCCTTCCAATCCCCAAGGACCTGTAATCTCCCTTGGACCACTACAGAAGTGGCATTCTTTAATTACAAGCTCCTCACACCTCACCCTGTTTTCTAAAAGGGCAAAAAGGGTCACGCTGAGATAAGGCTTTCCCAGGAGATCCTGAGAGGAAGCTATTAGAGGCATGGGCATGGGTGGGTGTAGGAAGTCTCCTTTCAAAGATCAAATGTTTGTCCTTCTTTATTTTTTAAATCATAATCATGAGCTATTTACTCTAATGTGAGAGAAACAAGAGAGCATGGGACCCCCTTCTATCTTCCTGAGGGATTCTTCTATAAAATGCAAGAAATTGTAGGATAGAGTGGGATCTAACTTTTGAGTTCACAGATTTAGTGTTGGAAGAGACCTGAAAAAGGTCACTGAGTTCAACCTCTTTCTTTTCCTGATAAGAAACCTGAGGCCCAGAGAGAATGATTGACTTTTCCAGGGTCACACAGCTAGTAAGCATCTGAGGTGAGATTCAAATCCCAGGTCTCCCAAACTAAGTCGAGCACTCTATCTGTCCCTATACCACACAGCCTCTTGTATCTCCAGAGCAAACATCAAGTTGCTGATGGAGATTATGATGCCCCTTTTTATGATGGTAATCCGTAGAATTCCTAAACTAATGATGCTGTATTAAATTACCTTGTCTTTATTTTTTATTTGTCTTGCATGTGTTTTTTATATTTACATGTTGTTTCCTCCAAAGAATGTAAATTTCTCAAAGCAGGGATTGTTTCCTTTTTTTAATATTCTCAACACTCAGGAAATATAGTCAACAGTCAGTCGGCAAGAATTTTTTAAGTGCCTACTATGTACCAGGCGTTGTGCTAAATTCTAGGGATACAAAGAAGGGCAAAGGATAGTCCCTGTTCTCAAGAAACCTACAGTCTAATGGGCACTTAATTCATGCTTGTTGATTGATCAATTGATTGATTAGTTAGCCTCCTCCATGGATGCCTCATTGTGGCATGTGGGTTACTACTGACTTCCCAAAGGCTTTACCAGTCACCTTGCATGTCCTACCAAGTTGAAAAAGCTTCAATTACAAGCATCATAATAGGTTATGAATCTGTTTTCTAAAGGAGCAACCTAGCTAAACTGAGAGAGGCTCAACTCCAAGTTGACTGTGGGGAAATGCATTTCTTGGACATAGAAAGTGTAATAAGCCATAAAATAAAATGTAATAAGCCATCCCCTTGGCTGTAGAGAAGTTATAGTCAGGGTCAGGGGAGAGAACCGACACTCTAGTGCAAGGACAAATGCTTAGAAAAATCTCTCCAAAATAACCCCTCTTTGCTTGGAGGACTCCTACCCATTCTTTTTCCCTCCTCCGTGAAGTTTTTCCTGATCACTACAGCCCACAGTGCTCTCTCTCCCTTCTCAGAACTCCTACTATGCCCACTGTCTACATGACTCATTTGACATTCAGTAGGGACTGCCTTGTTCTAGTTACTTCTCATCTCATATGTATGTATCTTGCCTTCCTAACTAGATTGGAAGTATCTTGAGGACAGCCTGTGCCTGGCCCTTCTATATCTCCTCAAATTCTAGAACACCATTAAGAATTATTGGAGGATCAGAGGCCATGTACAGAAAACCCTTAGGAAACTTTCCAGCAATATAGAAATATCACTTGTTTCTTAGTATACTTTTTATTTTTATCTATATTTTTTCTTTTTCTGTCACCTACATTTTCTGATATTCCTCCCCACTGCCCCTCCCAGAGATTCATCCCTTATAATAAAGGAAAAAAGAGAAAATTCAGCAAAGCTGACCAATATAGCAACTAAATCAAATATGCAGTGTGTCACACTTCATTTATTATTATTTTTAATATTAATAGAGAGCACATGGCATAGTGGATTGAGATCTAGCTTTTTAAGAGTCAGAAAGATGTGAGTTCAAGTCCTCCTTCTGAAAACACGACTTCTCAGTGTCCTCGTGAAACTCTAAGGCTATCAGTTTCAGAGTAGAGGTCCAATAACAACAAAAATGAATGACAGTAATAGTGTTATTATACTTCAGTGCTTCCCTGCTTATATGGCTCTGTGATCCCATCATTGCGGGTACCCTCACTCAGCGATGCGTATCAAAGCCAAGCCATTCCTTCTCCAAGTTTTTTCATGTTTTCTCATTAGTCCACCATGGATTTTCCATCCAGTATGTTAAGAACCTTACTCTAATTCTCTGACGTTACATGGATACCAATGGAACACTGATCATTCCTCGTTCTGACCCCATAACAAGCCCATGTTCTCTTTTATCTTTCTGATGAAGAAGGAAGGGAGGGAGGAAAGAGAGAGGGAGAGAGGGAGAGAAGGAGGAAGGGAGGAAGGGAGGGAGGGAGGAAAGAACATTTATTAAGCACTTATTATGTGCCAAACACTGTATTAAGCACTTTACAAATATTATCTACCTCAAAGAGAAAGTTACCAAGATTATAATCACCATCAGGAGAAGGAGGAAAAGAAAGAAGAGAGAAAAGGGAGAAATTGCAGAGGGAATGAGAAGAGAAAGAAAGGGAGTGGCGAGAAGGAAGAGAACAAAAAAGAAAAGGAAGGAGATGAGGAGGGGAAGAAGGAGAAGGAAAAAGAGAAAGAGAAGAAGGAAGAGGAGGAGAAAGAAGAAGACTCTATAATTTTAAAAACCAGTAAAAAAAATTACCAACCAAATTGGTTAAATACCAGGCAATTCAGCCTTCATGATAAGGAATCATCTGGCCCATTCTGCAGACGAGGAAAATTAGGTCTAGAAAGGGAAAGAGATTTGCTTAATGCCACACAAATAATTAATGTTGATTGATTGAATTTGGCATAAACATAAAGGTTGTAGGGGAAAGGGCAGGAGAAGTCAATGGTAAAGTAGATGGCTGATATTTCTATGAAATGAAAAGTTCTTAGATGATGAAGCATAGGGAGGTGTTCCAGACTTAAAGTCAAGAGCTGGGCTCTAATCTCAGCTTAGATCTTCATCACTGGCATGTATTCCTACTAACCTGGCCTGGACCTTCTTTACAATTTAGTCTAAGGTTTCAGAAAGCTGCCTTGTCCAAAAGAATTCATCACCTTGGACTCAGTCTAGTGAGAAACCTCCCTGAACTCATGTGGGTTGGTCCTCAGAAAATAAAAGGTTTCCTATCCATCACTAAGTCTGTACTGAAAGCTTTTTAATCATAATAGAAACTGAAAGAATTTTAATTCCGTCGGCATAAACCGCCTTCCAGAACGCAGAAGTCATCTCCATGCTAAAGGTAGGTATCAGAAGTAAAGTGTCTGTCCCTTCCCTTTCTGAGTCACCTCACAAATGGGAATCATGATCGCCATTACTCACTAAATCTCACATAACACTTTGGTCTACACCTCTCTAAAGCACACATCATTCAATATCATGGAAGGTTTCATCCCTCTATTGAAATGTAAATTCCACAAGGGTAAGGATTAGAACTTCTTTAAACACTGTATCTTCATCATCACCTGACACAGTATTCTATCCAAAGTAGGAGGTGCTTAATAGATGTTGAGTGAATGAATGAATAGATATGTCATGCTCTGGCTTTTTCTCCCCTTCAATCCTAATGCCAGACTAAAAAGCCCTGGTCATATTTGAATGAAAGAGCAAGATTATGACTCAAAATAGTATCTTAAAAGAGCTGAGGGAAAATCCACCACTCCCAGGGCAAACTGCCAAAGGCTTGAAATAAATATAGAAGGGTCAAGGGTTAGGACCAAACTCAGCTAAGCTACCTTGGAAACATGGTCACATGGGCAATCCTTTAGTCTAAAGCATGTTTTCCCTTCCAATAGTCTCATCTCCCAGGATGAAATGTTCTACTGGACACCTAGAAGTTAGCACAGGGAGAAAAGAAAAGTATTAAAATTAAAAATTAGAAGACCTGGGTTCTACTCTGTTTTCTCTGCCAAGGAGAATAATCTTGGCCTAGAATAGACAGAACAAAAGTGGCTAAGAGGGAGATGAAACCAAAAATGAGTAAGGAGTTAATATGGCAGCACTGAGATGTCCTTCATGAGTTTGTCAAAAGACAGAGGTGAATAAATCATTTTCTGAAAGAAAAATGGCAGATGTAATTTCTGAGCCACTGGCAATGACCTCTGAAAAACTAAGGTGACTGAGGGAAATGTCCAGGACTAGTGATGAGTAAATGTCCCACAGAGAAAGGTGGAGGGGAGAGGGAGGTGGGGAGAGTGAGGAAGGGAGAAAAAGAGAATGAGGGAGAGAAAAAGAAAGGGGGAAACAGAGAAAGAAAAAGGGAGTGAAGGAGGAAGGGGAGAAGGGAAGGGAAGGAGGGGAAGAAAAGGAGGGAAAGAGAGAGGGAGGAGAAAGAGAGAGGGAGGAGAAAGAGACAGAGGCTGAGACAGAGATCTGAAAATTATAGACCAGTGAATGGCTTTGTTTTCTTGCAAAACTGTATCAGAAGGGTAAGGGTGGGGCCAAAAGCACCCCACCGCATTTTAGCCTTTGATACCTGAACAAGATAAACTTGGTGAAAAGTCCTTCAAACTGGAGTGAATCGTTCAGATAGGCTGAGGAAGCTTGTCCTTGTGCCAGAGGTCATCTATAAATTACCAAGCTAGTAAGAACTGGAATTATTCAAAAATTTGGCATAGCATTTAGCTAATTCTCCCAGAGAAAGAATTGCTGAGAGGAAGGAGGGAAGGAGAGTCCTCAGCTCCAGTCACAGAAGGACCTTGAGAGTTTTGAAAGACTTGGGACTTTGGATATTCTCGGTGGCATTCTAGATGAACCCCTGAACGGTTCTTAGTAGCATCATGAGCCTATGACCCACGGACCTAGATTCACAGCTTCACCCAGGAGCCCAGAAAGGATGACAAAATGCCAGACCTAAGGGGGAACTTCTTCCCACTACCAGGAGTTGTGGATGCCCCTGTTGCCACCTATGCTTTCCAAGCTTGAGTTCACTTTCCCCTGGACTCTGTATACACTAACGGAAGAGTATGTTTCAGACTCTGGGGGCTGGGGGGATGTTTTGTACCAACTTTCTTCATCTACCACTTTAAACTTTCTAAAAATCTCAACTGCTAATTTTTAGGGGGAAGCATATCCGGGAGTCTCAAACCAAAGGAATTAGAGAATCACCCCTGACTTTTCAGGTATATACCTAAGGGGAGAGGTCTAGACTTCTTTCCATGATTTGATTTATGAAAACAAGAATTGGGATAAAAATCCTCATAGCTTATAAGGATTGTAGAAGGATGGCAAACCAGCATCTAGAAATGCAAATAACAATCCCAATATCATATATTTAAAGCTGGAAGGGACCTTAAAGACCTTAAGTAGAACACAAAAAATCAGACTGACTTTAATGAGAACAGATGTGTCATGTTATAATAATGTAATTTCCCTTTTTTACAGAGTTATTGTTGTTCAGTCATGTCTGACTTCAAGAATCCATTTGGGGGTTTTCGTGGTTTGCCATTTCCTTCTCCAGTTCATTTTACAGATGAGGAAACTGAGGCAAAAAGGGTTAAGTAATTTGCCTGGGGTCACTCAGCTAATAAGTATCTGAGGCCAGATTTGAACTCAGGTTTTCCTGACTCCAGGTCCAGCACTCTATCCATTGAACCACCTAATTAATTACTAACGAAGGCAACATGGCATCTTAGAGTACTGAAATTGGCACAAGGAAAGCTTGGCTCCAATCCCATTTATAATACTTACAAGTGTTATGACTCCCCACATGGAGTCAGTCAACTCCCTAGGACCCATCTATGTTAAAAGTTCCTTAAACTTCCCACAAATTTTGTCTTAGACTTAACCCAACATTCTAGCCTGTTGGGATCTTTTTAGCTCCAATGTATTATTTATCCTTCTTATCTTTGTATCATATTAAAACTTAATACCAATACTATCTCTGCTTTTATTCAAGTTATTGATAACTTTGCTTATGTTAAAAATCCCTTTCATACTTCATGGGGTCATGGGGTCATCATTCTCTTCTGAGAAGTCCAATAGCAGTAGAGGCTTCGATATTCTCTATCTCCCCACTGTTCTTTGAGATTTTTCACATCAAGGGGCAGTCAATGCCCTGATGGGGTGAGGCTGAAAGGAGCATAATATTAAAGATCAGATGCTACTTAAAATAGATGATGCTTTAAATTAGAAACTATCAGAAAAATAAGGATAAGGGGAAATGATCAACAATCCCATTTCCTTGATGAGAAAGTAAGACCCTAGACAAGGGGTTGCCAAACTACAATCTGAAGGTCAAATCTGGACTACCATGAGCTGAGAAGGCTTTTTACATTTTTAATCCAATAAAATTTTATTCAAAAATGTAAAAAAAATATAACCCACTCACTATTATAGCAGAAAAAACTGGCAGTTGGACTAGATATGGCCCATAGTTTGCTACCCCCAACCCTATGATAGTTAGTCTAATCTGCAGGTAAACTTTTGGAAGAATTTCTTCATGTGACTTAGGTAACTAAGAGAAATGTGCTTTTTAAAGTCTCAACATGTGGAAGAAATATCAGTTGAATAAATATCAAAAGACCCAGGTCCTAATCCTATCTCTGCTATGCAGTACCAGTGTTTCCTTGGCCAACTCACTTTCCCTTTCTGAGCCTCCATTTTCTAACCCATAGAATAAGGGAGTTGGACCACCTAGATCTCCTAGGTCTTATGTATTTCTTACTTTTTAGGATTCTGTGATTTTCTGTGCCCATGCTTTCTCTCAAAGACACTTTCTATGAAGAAGCATTAGCTTAGCTTGACAGAACACTAGCAGCATGGCTGTTAGCACATCAACATGGCCCTGAACACTTTGACCCAAACATGCTTCCCCAATGAGGACAACAAGACCATGCATTGTGCTCCCAGGGGTCCACTGCCATCCTGATTATAGACTTGGAGGATCATCCGCCTAGAGCAGGAAAGAAATCTAGAACCCAACTCTCTCAATTTATAGATGAAGAAACCAAAGCCTATGGATGTTAAATGACTTTCCTAAGTTCTCATAGGTAGAAAGCAGCAAAACTTGAATTTTTAGTGGACCCCATGACTCTGAGCTCAGCATTCCAAATTCAGAACTCATGTGAACTAACGGAGGTGTACCTTCAAGATACAACCATGGAATCACTTAGCTTTTTCTCTTTCCAGATCAGGAGTTCCTGCCTTGCCTTTTTCTGTGATTCAAGGTCTCTACTTACTGTCTCACAATCCAAAGGAACTTCAACATCTGATCCCTCAGCTCCCCTTCCATTCTGATTTTGTCATTTTACTATCTCTACCCTCATGGAAGAAACTTATTTCTTCACTTTCTGAAACTGAGCTCTTCATTGCCTTCCCAAAGTCATCATCTTGTACCTACTCTCCTTATCACATTCATAGGCATTACTGGAAGGTGAACTTAGAATCACTTTCAATCATATTTCTTTGCCTCCCATATCCAGAAGGTTACGAGGTCTGGTTCATTCATTCCCTCTAAGATCTTTCTGGCCTCTTCCCTTCTCTCCATTCTTAAAACCGCAGTTCCAGACCAGATATTGAATATCTATAGTTAGGCAATGCAATCCATTATGTGATGGACTGTGAATAAATCACAATTGTGGTTTGTGCTACAGGGGTACAAATCCATTGGAAATGTAAGCTATTCCCTGACCTCAAGTCATCAGGAAGCCTTACTCTTATATTTATTAGATTACTCCCATCCATGACATCTCTTCCCACCAAAGTCCCTAGGAGTATGGGATCCAAATAAACTCTGTGTTTGTTAAATAGCAGAGGGATGTACAGATAGAGTAGTAGACAAGAGCAATGAACAAGGAATCAAGGCATATAGGTATCATAGTCCTAAGTAACCTGGGACAAATCATCTCATTTTTCTTTGTTCTTCTTTTGGGACATTGGGTCTCCCTATTTCATGCAGGTTGGGAGTCCAGGGGCCACTCACAAGCCTCATATAATATTGACCAGCTTCTACTCCCATTTTTTTAACCTGGACTGAGTGCCCCCTTCCTAAGGCAATCAATGGCCTTCTGTTCCTGGTGAGCCCCCATATTGGTACCAGATAGTGTAGATAGTCATTTGGATTCAGACCTACTCCAGTTCAGACCTCCCAGACTCACTCAATACACCAACCTCAAGTTCTCCACCAGTAGCAAGGGTTGTAGTATTGGCTACCACCTGAGGCCAAGTCATTTCATATTTCTAAGTCTAAGCTTCTTTTTTTGCGCTGGGTTGAATGATATTTAAGACACTTTCTAGACCGTTGGTGTTAAACTCAAATAGAAATGAGGCCACTAAACTATGTATGTATGCATGTATGTAGGAATATATATATATACACATATACATATATACATGTATACACATATATACATACATACATATAAATAATATATTATATATAACATGTACATCCCTATGGATGAAATATTGACTTAGAAAACAATAAACTAACATCATCTATGTTCTACTGTATTTCATTTCTTTTGCCAAATATTTCTCAATTACATTTTAATCTAGTTAAGGCCTAGCTTGGAAGTGTTGTAAACCGAAGTGAGCTGCCAGCCACATATTTGACCCCTCTGTTCTAGCTCTTTAATAGTTGTATGATTTTCAAACTAACAGCTTTCACAGTCAAGTATGTGTTGGGCTAGGATTTCACTGCCTGCCTCACTAGACAGATAAGAGTAAACTGCTTTCCAAATCTTCTTTATATATATATGTGTATATTATTATTATGTAGAGATGATTGTACTAATAGATGACATTTAAATAATGACAAGGATTCTCACAGCAACCTTCAAGATTTAATGTAATATCCTCTGTTAGTGGTTCAAAGCCCTTAAATACCTGCCCCCTGCCACTGCCTTTCCAGTCTTCTTAAACCAGATTCTCCTACCCCCCACTTAGTGGTCCAGTGACACTGGCCTATTTGCTGTTCTTCTAACAAGACCCTCCATCTCCAGACTCTGAGCATTTTCTCTGGCTGTTCCCCCCTCCCATGCCTCCTCCTCTGTTTCCTGGCCTTTCTTTCTTTCTTCAAGTTCCAACCAAATCTGACCTTTTACAGAAAGCCTTTTCTGATCCCCCTAATTCTAGCGCCTTCCCTCTACTGATTCACTCCAATGTATCTTGTAAATAGTTTATATGTGATTGTTTACATGTTGTTTCCCCCATTAGAACATGAGCTACCTATGATCAGGGACTATCCTTTATCTTTCTTTGCATCCGACCATCTAGCACAGTGCCTAGCACATAGTAGGAGCTTAACTAAAAGTTTATGGATTGACTAATTGATCTTGTCAGATAGGTAATAAAGATATTAATATCCTTTGACATACACCCTCATTAGAGGCCTAATTTGTAACAATTGCCAGCATTTATATAACACTTTAAAGTTTGCAAATTGCTTCGTAAATATTATCTCATAGTATTCTAACAACAACCCTGGGAGATAGGTGATATGATAATCCCCATTTTATAGATGAGGAAACCGAATCAGGCAGAAGTTAAGTGAAAGATCTAGCAAGTCCTATTAAACTGGAAAGTCTTAACTGGACTGACTTGGAGATGGACTATATACCTATCTTCCCAGGACCAAGCTAGCTAACTTTGAAAAGGCTCATCACCAGATTAGTTGGAGAAAAATGAATTTTTCAGCCATAATAATTCTATCTAAAGTTGGAAGGAAACAGCAGCAGTGTAATCCAACTGCCCATTTTATGATGAGGAATCCGAGTCCCAGGGAGGTCCTAACTTGCCCAAAGTTATGCAATTTGTGACAGAAATTATATTTTTAACTAGTTTTTTTTAATCCTGAATCCAGTGCCCCATTCTCTATACCATCTATTAAGACATGGAAAGGCTATGATCTATGATCTGTGTTAGTGGAGGTGGTGTCTATACTGACAAAATCAAAGATTCCAGAAGCTGAGGACACTAGTAGAATTTAAAGAAGGTCAGTGACTTCCTTAAGGTCATACAACTCGTAACAGGCAGAACCTCAATTTGAACCTAGTTTCCAAATCTAAGCAGCATTTCTGGTCTGTGGCCACTGACTGACTCCAAGCAAATGGTGCCATTCATTCATACCTGTTATGAACTTGGAATTAACTCTGATTCTTCCCTCTCCCACATCCCCCATATCCTTTTAAGTGTCCTGCTGGTTCTCCATTTGTCATGTTTTTTATATCTTGTCTTTCCATTTCATCTGGAAATCCAAGCTCTTATCAGATCATGCCCCCAACCTCTTAAGTAGTCTTCCTGGCTCTAATTTAATCACTCCTCCTTCCTGCGTCCTAAATACCATATCATTATCTTCTCAAAAACCTTCAAGAGTTCCTCAATGCCTACAAAAAGTCCAAATTACTTAGCATTTAAGGCCCCAGCAGATAACCCTTAACAGATGCTTCTAATTCCTCCTCCATTAGTACACAAAATAAACAGCCTGTCCCATCAGAACTCCAGTGACTCTGGAGATGAGAGTGAGGCTGATGATTTTGAACAACTCTGCCTTATTTAAATCCAATTCACTTGCAAGTCAAGCCATCACCTTCCTAATATCCTTGGTCCTCTTTGAGAATGAAGGATGAACAACAATTGTTCCCCTGAAGACACAATATATTTCCCACTACCAAACATTTGCTAACAAAGATCTTTCATTCTTTCCCAAACCTATTTGTCCACATTCTTAACCTATCCAAAATTCTCTCCCTAATTTGTTCATATGCTTAACTCATCCAAATCCATATCCTTAACATAGCTAACCTATCCAAATTCAAGATCCAGTTTGAGTCTGATCTCCTCCATTAAGATTTTTCTGGACCACTCTAACCCACAGTGACCTCCCCTTCCCCTGGAACCCTAGAGCTCCCATTGTCTGATCTATCCAATGGGCAATTAATCAAGTGCTGCCTTGTGACAGCTCTTTATTGTGGCATTATTTCAATCTTTCACTAAATTTAACTTTTCCTGTATTTCATAGAATTTCAGATTTTTAGAGATGGAAGCAAACCTGGGGATCTCCAAGTCTATCCCAAATTTTAAAAAAAATCTCTCTATAACATACCCAGATCAGAGTCATCCTCTTTGCTGAAAGATTTCCATGGAAGGGAAATCCACTCTATCTGGGGGTAGTCCATTCCTTTTAGGATTGCTTTAATTATTAGGAAGTTGTTTGTTTTTCTGACATTAACTCTAGATTTATTTATCTCTTTGCAACTTCCACTCATGGCTACCTTCTGTGGCTCAGGAGAATAACGACCTGTGTGAACCTGGGCAAATCACTTCAATTCTTTGGGATTCAGTTTCCTCATCTTTAAAAAG
Source organism: Potorous gilbertii (assembly GCA_028658325.1). Classification (NCBI taxonomy): domain Eukaryota; kingdom Metazoa; phylum Chordata; class Mammalia; order Diprotodontia; family Potoroidae; genus Potorous; species Potorous gilbertii. The sequence goes on from CM053769.1 coordinate 508,168,966, forward strand.
GGGGTTTGGACCGCAAAGCCTCTGAGGTTTCTTTCAATTTTAGATTGATTATTCCATGATCTTAACCCGAATAAGATTTCTTTCTTCAAATACTAGAAGCAGATGGCATAATGAATAGAGTGTACAGGAAGACTTGAGTTCAAATATGGCTTCAGGCAGTTACTAGATGTGTGACCATGGGCAAGTCACTTAACCTCTATTTGCCTCAGTTTCCTCATCTGTAAAATGAGGGTGATAATAGCACCTACATCCCAGAATTATTATGAGGATAAATAAGTTAACATACATAAATAGCATTTTGCAGACCTTAAGTTGCTATATAAACTCTAGCTATCCATATTATTATTTGAAGACACTATCAATGCAGTCTACTCTTCTCTAATTTAAACATAATTTTTTTTGTTTTCCCACCTAAATTTCAAGCTTCTTGGGAATAAAGATTTCTTTTATATATTTCTGTAACTCCTTAAAACCTAGGATACATGTGGGAAGAAAGGAAAACAAAAACAAAAGATAAAAATTTTTAAAATAATTTTAAAGCATTATAAAAATGTGACATTAGTATTTTACATGTGAGCAAAATGAAGCAGGTGAGATGGTTTTTCCAAGGCCATGCCTTGTCAGGAATAAAGTTGGGGTTAGAATTCAGGTCTCTACATTCCACTGTTATCCAACTTGAGCAACAGCCTCTGAGGTTAAGAAGTCTCCTTAATTAAATAATTCATATTCCTGAGGATAAGCTGGAAGAGTTGGATGGGTTTTCTGTCCCTTGGCTTAAAGCCAGCATGGAGCATCCTGGTCCTATCCACATGGGGACTCTGGGAAGTCCACTGATCTTCCACATTTCAGACAAATTATTAACAGGTCCCTGAGGGTAAGCAGGGGAAGAGGGAGAGTCATTCTTGGTGAGATGAATGAAAACAAAGCAAAGGGCAGAGGGTAGCTAGAAAAGCTGTGGCATGATTTCCCCAAAGCTGTTCACAGGAAAATTCATTTCCATAAAGGACTAATTAGTCATGACATACCTTGCATTAACAGTAATTGCACCCAAAGCTCATTAGTGGCTCTTTGGGTAAACCTATGATGGAATTTCCATTTGGTATCTTGTTTTGGTCACGGGAGAAAAATGTACAAATTGGTTTTCTTTTTATTGAATGTAATGAATAGTTTTAATCAGTTGGAGCAACTTAAGTGTCTAAGAAAAAGTCTGTGATTCAAAATTTTCATAAAAAGGGAATAGTATGTCTGATGTGTAAGCCAGAGGAATGCTCTCAGAAACTTTGCCTGGGCTAGGTGTTTATGGGGAAGTGTTCCCTTACTGACTGTGAGCTTTGAAATGGGAGCATTTCAGAAGACAACAGAGCTAGCTGCCTCAATCTGACCCTGAGATGGCCTAGGAAAAAGATGACAGGATCGCATGGGAAAGCCAGAAGGATCCTCAGCCCTATCCCCTCATCTAACACAGGAGGAAACTGAGGCCCAGAAAAGGTAAGGAAGAAAACCTCTGCTTGTCCACACTTCAGTCCCCGGAAGCACCTCATCTTCTCCTGAACTAGAAAGAACTGGTTAGATTTTTTGAATCTCAGTTCTTATTTTTGTATCTCTCTCTAGCCTTAGGCCAGGACTCTTCAGCCATAGGAAGCAAGGCAACATATGGTTTGATTTCCTTGGACTCTTTAGGATGGAGAAGGGAAAAGAAAATCTTACCCAGACTGGATGCATTTGATAAATTCACCAAATAGTTGTCAACTTTTACTATGTTACCTACACTCTGAGCCCAAATCAATATACAAAGCTAATTTAGAGCTAATAAATAGTAAAAGCTAGAAGGACCTTTGAGGATATCTCATCTAAATCTCTTATTCTATAGATGAGTAAACTGAGACTCAGAGAAAGCACATGACTTGTCCAAAGTCACATGGCCAGTTAGTTGCAGAGCAAGGAATCCTTTGATTCCCAGTCAAAAGCTCTTACCAACATACCACCCTACTCTCCTTGTGATACAAAGACAATATAAGGGATCAGCTTGATTTTTATTGGACAAGCTCCCAGGACATTGGCATACAGCCTAAGCAAAGCTTCCTGAAAATTACCCTGAAAGTTCTAGAACCATAAAATCATGAGATTCCCTAAGACACCATGCCAGTATAGGATAAAGGAATCTGAACTGGGAGCCAGAAAACCTCCATTCAATTTGTTTCTCCCATATACTTTCTCCTAATACAACCATAAACAAGTCACTTCCCCCAGGACTCAGTTTCCTCCTCTGTACAAGAAGGGGGTTAAACTAGATTAAGTCCAAGATCCCTTCTAGCTTAGGTTTTTATGGCCCTGGGGCAAAAAAAGCAGTTTGTATGTAAATAGGCATTCTACTTTGCCTCAAATGATCTCTCTCCCCTATCAGGAGTTGCCCTAGCACCAGAAACTCCAACAAGTTTCAGCTAAGGCAGCTAGGTAATGCAGTAGACTTGGAGTCAGGAAATGGAGTTTTAATACAGCCTCAATCACTCCCATGGTAAGTCATATAACTTCTCTGTTCCTCAATTTCCTCATCTTTAAAATGGGAGTTAATAATGGCACCTACTTTCCCAGGTTGTTATGAGGATCAAACGAGATAGCTATACATAAAACTCTTTGCAAACCTCAAAGCAATATGTAAATGCTAGCAAGTGGTGGTGGTGGTAGTGGTGGTGGTGGTAGTAGTAGTAGTAGTAGTAGTAGTAGTAGTAGTAGTGGTGGTGGTGGTGGTGGTGGTGGTGGTAGTGGTGGTGGTGGTGGTGGCATTTTAGGAGATTAATCATTAAGCCAAAGGCATAATCTCTAGGAGACCCTTATTAAAATGTCCAAATCACTGGCAAGATAGAAAAGAGTAGCTCATCATATTAAGCAGTTGTCTCTGTGAGGCCAGGGGAAATGAGCTGTTAGTTTCACCCTGGTGGGTAATTCTTAACAAGTTAGCCTGGGCTGGCAAAGGACAATGGACCAAGAATTACAAGTCATGATGCCTTTATTGCAAGTCAGAGGGACAAAGGGGGTCCCAATTCTCAGAACTCCCCCATCCCCTCCAACTGTTAAAATTCTTTATTTCCACTAAAACTCAGATCAATACCACCTTCTGAAGCCCTAAAGCTACTAGTACCCTCCCTTTAGCTCCATCTGGCTCAAGAAAGCTGATTGTAAAATTTTCAGTGAGCAGTTATACCTTGGAAATCAGAAAATGCTGCAAATCAGAGCTTGATTTATTATTTTGTTGATTGTCTGGACTTCAGTGATGGAGAAAATGTTAGTAATGTAAATTGGACTTAAAAGTAGTTCCTGCATATTTTTTTCCTCCCAGAGAGCCAGTTGCTAAACACTCACCAGCACACCCCTGTATCCCTCCCGAAACATATGTGTATGTGCCTGCCTATACACATATGTACACATATGTGTGTGCCTGGATGTGCATGTATACACATATGCATACATACACATTATAAATATATGTAGGTATGTATAGTGTCTTGCCCAACAGAACAATGAGCAATAACTGTTTCACTTTTCCTGCTTATCTCCGGTGTCTAATACAGAGTCTGGCACATTTAATAAATTCTCGTGGTTTGATTTGCTTGGAAGGGACACTGTGAACCAACCTCACCTACATTTTGCTACCATCTAATCGCAAAGGCAAAGATCTAGGAGACACTGGCCCAGAGATGGCAGCTGTGAGGATCCAGAGCCGGAATGGACCTCAGAGGCCTTCTAAGCCAACCCCCTCATTTTACAGATAAGGATACTTCGACTCAGGAACAGCAAGTGACTTGTCCAAGGTATACATAAAAAGTAAGCATCAGAGAGAGGATCTGAACCCAGGTTTTCTGACTCTTCTATCCATCGCACTTTCTTGCTTCACTTTCCATCAATTATATACTATAAAGCAGCAGCAGATTGCATAAGTTCAGAATTAATTTTTCATCTTTTCTCAAATGAAAAAGTCTAATCTTTATATTTTAAAGTTTCTGCCCCTCCCCCTTTTCATCTCAACTCCTTTTCCAGCTTCAAGACAATAGATCAGAGTCTACCACTGAGCAGGGTACCAGAAGCTCCCACCCCACCAAAGCCAAAGGGGCTATTTGACTGTTACTCAAAGGAGCTCTGGATAAAGGGCAGCATCTTCCTTCTTTAAAAGCCACCCAACCCTACTCTGGCAGGGTCTCTGCTGCCAAAAGTCTTAGCCTCAAACATGTGGCTTTTCAAGCACTAGAGAGATTCTGGTTGATTTCCATTCTTTTGCTAGATTTGAGCTGGCAATGGGGGCAAGGGGAAAACCTTAGAATTCATCAGATCCAAACCCCCTTTTTACAAAGGATAAACATGAGGGTCTACCACACAGTCACACAGGTGGCTGAGCCTCTAACCTAGCACACCAGTGTAATCCCACCACTGTACCACACCACCTCCCCAGCTAGCCCCCACTTGCCTTTAAAGTTTCTGAAGACGAAACTTCTCCATTTAAGCCTCCTCCACTCACTGTAGTCTCCCTTCCCCTCCCTCACCTTTTTAAAATAGCTGTGATCGTCATCCTCGTAATCAATTGGGCTGCTAAGTTTAATTAGCCTTTTGTCACAAGTTGTCTCTTTGGAGGAACCCCTCCAGCATGCAGGCCCCTCTCATCTCCCTGATTACTAATTTTACTCAGTGATTCATTCCTTTCTCCATGCCACCAGCAACTCCATCTTTGAAGCAATAAATTAAGGCAGGGGTCCAGCAGGCTCATTAGCCCAGAGCCTCGTTGATCATTCCAGCCAGGAGGTGAGCAGCTGTAGACAATATTTCCTCTGTTCTCGCACTTCCAGCCGGATCTCCAGCCCCTCAACTTGAAGAATCAAGACTGGCAATCATGACCAATTGTTGGCCCTGCCATCTTAGCCTCAGCAGGGGACGGGCTCCTTTCAAAGCTCAGTTGGGCCAGGTGTGCAGATAATGCCAGTGTCACCTCTTTCTGGAAGAATGCTGAGGTCAGACTTACCCCACTATTGACCTCTGTCCACCAAAAAGTTCTCTGAAGTTTTCAGATGTCTATGTTTAACGTGCAGGTGCCACAGTGGATAGACTCTCTGGGTTGCAAGTTGGAAGACCTTGGCTCAAACTCTGCCTCTGTCACTATGGGATACCTCCAACCAAGTCCTACGACTCAACTAAGTCAGAGATGTGTTGCTATCTAGCGTAATGGAGGCCGTTCCCATACCAGGAGTTTCCCAGGTGGATGAAACCACCAAGGTATTGTTGGTAAGTCATTATCTATTAAACAGCCAAGTGAGGGAATTAAGTTTCTAGACAGTTAAAAAGTTAAAAAGCTACCTTTTGTATCACTTTCACCTCTGCAAAACTGTTCAAGTACCAACTTTTATGTCTTTTCCTGATTCCCATCCCCAAGCCCCAGGCCTCAAGTGCTAGTGCCTTCCCTCCAAATAGTTACTTTGTTTATAATTTGTATATCATTTAACTTATGTGCATATTGCCTTCCTTCCCTCTCATTAGAATGTAAACACCTTGAAGTTAGAAAATGTTTCACTTGTGTCTTTGTATCCAAAATGCCTACTACAATATGTAGCCCATAGTCAACACTTAATAAATACTTTCTTGTTGATCCACTGATCTCTCAGGAGTTGCTAGAAAAAGCCCTTTGTTCATAGTAGATATTTAATAACTCCCTTCAAGTGAAAAGAAAGATTTCTTATGGGTGGGAAGTGCAACTCAGTGACCCTTAAGATCTCTTTCAATCCTTTCTAAGAAAACAAAAACATACAATAAATATGTTGTAGGATTACAGATTTAAAACTAGAAGAGACCTCAGAGATTTCAAATCCAACCTCTTCATTTTAAAAACCAGAAAACAGATAATAAGCATTAGAGACAGGATTTAGACTCAGTTCTTTCTACCTCCAAGACTATGCATTGCAAATCAGTTCACACGCTGCCTGTAATTAAAATTCTACCACGAAGACTTCACACTTTCTTTGGTGATTGGAAATCCACTATCAGTGTCTTAGAGGCATCACTATGAATGTATTGCTACTATCCAGCATGCCAGAGGTGGATAAAAAAAAATACCAATTCTTTGATTCATAAAATATCGACTAAAAAAGTTTTTACTGAATTATATTTTTAAAACTGATTTGATGAATCTGTGGTTTCATTGATGTGATTACTCCTTCCCATAGAATAAATCGGAACTTATCCACTCTGCCTCATTCTTTGCGATTCTTGTTCAAGTCCTCCCCAAATCCTCCAAACTTGATCTGCCCAAGGCACTGGAGGCATCTCTCTAGAATGGCCTTTTATTTATTCGTTTGTTTGTTCATTAGTTCATTCATTCATTCATTTGTTTGTTTATTTTCGGATGGCCTTTTAAAATTGGGTGGTGGATGCCAATGAAATACTAAGACTTGCAATGCCCTCAGTCTTGCTACAAGACCAGCCCATCTTTTTCCACTCAGAAGTCCTTGATACTTTTCATGTCATTTTTTTGAATACAAGTCATCATTAAAAATAAGTTTCAGAATTATTGATGTATAAACAAAGTCTTCTGGTTTGCAGAACTAAGAACATTAGGTAGCACCTCCCATCAAAGGCATCTGCTGATCTCATTCATTGGTGCTTTCCACCCCCACCTCTGAAATTACTTCTAACTTGTATATATCTTATATATACTTATCTATATTCATATTGTTTTCCCCCAGTAGAATGTACCTTTCCTGACATACATAACTACTTACTATCTCCTCCTTGAAAGCAGGGGCCATTTCAGAGTTGTTTGCCCATGACTTTGTATCCTCAGAGACCCGCTTTGTGCCTGGCATGTGGAAACAATTAACAAATGTTGAATGACTGATTGATTGATCACTGAAAATTAGCACTAATAGTTTGGCAGTTTCCAAACAACTGAAGAAAACTGGCTACCAATGAAACAGCATTTCTATTTCAGTAATATTATGCATGGCTCACATATAAAATGATGGCAGACACTTGTAGATCTCTTTACGGTTTTCAAAGTTATTGGCCACATTTTATGGTGACTGAGGAACATGAGGCTTGGAGGTTTTGGTTGACAGGTTACATAGCATCTTGGATAGGGTATGGGACTTATAGTCCAGAAGATCTGGCTTCAAATTCTGTCTCAGAGACTAGTTATTTGACCCAGGACAAGTCACCAAACTTCACCTAGACTTCACTTTTGTCTCCAGAAACTCAAGCTCAAATTAACTCTGGAACATAGGCTTTATCACTGTCCCCTAACCCTGGGGCCATTCCTTCCCTCTGCTAGAAGGGGGTGAAGGGTAGGCATTGGAGAGCTCCTCTCAGATATTCCATTTAAGGAAGACACCCATGACAGATACCTCATAATTCCCTACCTGGCTTAAGGACTTCATCACAAACCCCCACCCCCACTTGTGTGTTATCTCTCCCATTAGATTGGGAGTTCCTTAAAGACAATGATTGTCTTTTGCTTTTCTTTATATCCCCAGAATTTAGCACAGTGTCTGGCATCAAGTAGGCCCTTAATAGATATTTACTGACTGACTGACTCTGTGACTCAGTTTCCTCATCTACAAAAAAATAAGGATAGAGTTAGACTTAATGGCTCCTTGCAGCTCTAATCTATGATCCCATGACTTATCCATGGTTACACAGCTATTAAATGTCAGAGGTGGAATTTCAACCCAGATCTTCCTTACTCCATGCCCTGCACTCTTTCCACAATACCACACTGCTGAAATACCTGATTTGCTTAGAACACAGATGTCATTTAATATGATGTAAACCTGGGGAAAAGAGAGGAGGAGGGAAGGGAGGATATAGTTTAACACATTCAAGAATCAAAACATTTTCTATACGTGCCAGACTAAAGTGAGAGGGCTTACCTTCCTTCTTCATACGTATTGCCACTACATGGTGTTTTTGAGCAAAAGGCTCTATATGAAAGCTTCAGTCTTAATACTGGCAGGAAGGATGAGTGGAAGAGGTCATCTTACGTCTTGTACCAAGATGTCCCACTCTTCTATTCTGTCTATTCTATGGGATTTAGAAATTCCTTGGTCAATCCAGAAGAAAAAGAGAGAGTTCTATGAAGATGAATACAAGGGATTTTTTTTGGTGAAAAGGTGCCAAGTAGAGATGCAGTAGCCACAGAGGCATACTTGGGATAAATGAAAGGAGGCATTGTTTTATACACCGGATAGTAAATGCTATGATTCTAGGCTGAAAAAAAAAATTAAAATTTTTAAAAGCTTGAGATCTACTCATGAGTTACAGGTGTTCAAGGATCACTAAAGAAAGCTAGAGTACTTCAAGTAAATGACTACCCTCAAAGATGGGTGTGGAGTGAGACAGACAAGCCATCCCCCGCAAAACAGGGAACTAGGGAATGACCCATGACGGCATGGTTCCTGTGCTCTTATACAGATTGAGTGGGATTATCAGTGAAGATGCAGAGACACTGAAAACTCTGAAGTCTGAGCAGGGCTCCTTATCCAATTTTCAAATATATAGTATGTACGACTTTGAAACTGGAGGCTTCTTCAATTTTTTATTCGTCACAGTAGATTCCAGGATTAATCCCATAAGATTACGAAATGCAATTGCAAACCCCTTGCTTGCAAGTAGCTTGAGAAAAATGGATGTTTTAAATAGTACCAACATCATCAGAGGAGAGAAAGTTTGGCAGAGGCCTAAGCACTTGGGAGAGGAATCCGTAAAGAGTATCAGGGAGGTAGAAGAGTAGTGTTCTGTCCCATTCCCTTTCCACCAATGTATGCTCCTTTGAAAATAAGACATATCACCAGTGAATAAGGTTTGATCAATATCTTCCTTAAGTAGGAATTGTAACTGATACTTAATATTCAGAGATGAAGTCGGTCTTTTTATGAAGGAGAATTTGAGTTTCCTTGACCTACCCTTTTCCTTCTTGGTACTTCCAACTTCCAAATTACAAAGTGTCACTATTGACTCCCAACACACAAAGAGAGAGAGAGAAGGAGAGAGAGAGAGAGAGAGAGAGAGAGAGAGAGAGAGAGAAAATTAACATTTCCCAATGTTAATAATTCTGGTTTGCAGGATCCTATATTGAAATAACTTGGAAGTCCTACATGATTGTATAATACTATTTTTAAAAGAAACCAAATATAATCCACAAAGAATACAAAGAGAAGCAAAACCAAAGATGTCTATACTTATGAACTTTATGGGAACGGGACCTTGAGGCTAAATCTAGATCCTTTTGGTGGAGGAAGGAGAGATAGAAGGGCACTGCGGGAAATCACCTTAGGGGATAGATTTGGGGAACTGGAAGGAATAAGTGGTCCATCTGATAGCTTTTTATTTTAACTGAGTATGATTACTAAGGAGGTGCTAAGTTCAGTTGCGCTGAAAGACTATAAGTGCTGTCAGAGCCCATTAATGCTGATGTTTTGGGGGCAAACAAAAGTTGACTCATCCCAGTTAATGGCTCAGTCTGCAAGACAACTCTAGTCCCATTTAAGAAGCCCCAAGAACTCAGACCCTTCCTTTCAATTGCCTAATCCTTCTGTAATTCAACTTTCTAACTGGATGCTAGGTATTTAGTGTTTGGGGTTCTTTCCCTCAAGCAAGAGAACTCTGAGATTCTGACACTAAAAATGGAAAGGAAGATGCTTTGGTCTAAGCCACACCTAAGAAGCCCCTCTGTGACATCCCCATCAAGCTCCATTTGAAAACCTCTAGCAAGGAAGAATCCCACATGCCCAGTGGCAGCCCACTCCACTTTGGGTAGTTCTCGTTGTTAGAAAGTTTTTTCCTTGCATCAAGCCGAAATCTGCCTCTTAGCAGCTGCTTTCTACCCTTTGCTCCATGTTGTCTGCTGAGGCCAAGAAGAACAAACCTAATCCTTCTTCCACATGCCAGCCCTTGAAATACTTGAAATGCTGATGGTTCCTCACTGCCATGTAGGAGTCAGGTCTCCCTCAGGAGGGCCTCCGCAGTCAACAACAACGGAGCCAGAGACTTTCACACTGAACTAAGATTCCCAACTGGCCCCCATAGGTTTTAGAAATGAGAAATGAGACATGAGAAATGTAGAATGAGATGTTATACATATTTCACACTGATTCCAGTTGGAGCATGCTGTCCACAGCCCTCCCTGGGTCGTTTAAGGGGCAGAATTCAGAGTCTCCTCCAAACCAATAATAATCACCAGTGAATCAAGTTTAGGAAGAATAGATAAGGGTCTCACCCCACAGTCATGGGGCAGCAATAGTCTTGCAGAGAAGAGCAGACCAGGGAAGAGCGAAGTGGGTGAAATTTCCATGTCCATTTACTAATGAGCCTTTGCTGGGGTCAAAACAACTCCTGCTTTAGAATCAGAAAACTGAATGAATTAAAAGAACCTTAGAGAGCCTGCTGGCCCATGGGCCACTGCCTTCCTCTTCTCCTAACAAGCCCTTGCATCTTACTCAGTGGCACTCCTTGTGGATTTTTCTCATTGTCACTATCTTGCCTCCCTTTCCCGAGCCCCTCCCAAATACAGTTTAGGATGGAGGAGAGAATACAGGACTTTTTCTCCTCTGTTTTGCCTTGCCTCCCACCCAAAGAGTCACCAGTCCTACCTAGGGTTTCTTTGCCTTTTTAAAGGGATTTCTGCTGCATACAACTAAGAGGCACACACTGGTAGATGCACAACATTGGGGTTAGACAGAGTCAGTCTTTGAGTCAGGAAGACCTGGGTCCATGCTTTGCCTCTGAGTGACCCTGCATAAATCATTTAATCTGTCAGGACTCCAAGAAGCTGTCTAAGATAGTTGTTCAGCCAAATTGCTTGGGTCTCCTGATCCCTTCTCCCCAATAAAACAAATAAGGAACTTCTTAAAGGGGTTGAAAATAAGAGGAACATTTACAATGATCTTAAGGATAAATTCTGGTTTTATAGAGTGACTTAATGGAGCTAGACCTTGTTTTACATAGTTCTCTCTGTCTTCCTGACTATTCTCTTTCACCACATGGTTCTACTTGGTTGATTTGGTTTAGCAAGACTATTAAGGTTTCATCCATAATCAGTCTTCCCCCCACCCCTTTTCAGGTGTAGATATATAAACTTGAGGAAATCAAATCTCTCCTCCAATCTTCCAATTTAAACCCTCTTCCTGGGTTTCCATCTTGGAGTAGTCACCCCTTTTCTCTCTCTGGATCCCAAATAAAAAAGGCTTTTCCATCTTGACTTTCCAAGTTGTCTTACCCCAGGGCTTGAGGCATGTGAAGATTTTCAGAGCTCTCACAAGCTAGGTAGTGCAGTGGGTGAATATAGAATTTGGAGTCAAGGAGATTGGAATTCAAATCCTGTCTCAGACACTCACCCTAGGAAAGTCACTTAACTTTTCTCAAATGCAGTTTTCTCATATATAAAATAAGGGTAGTAATAGCACCTATCTCACAAGGTGGTTGTAAAAAAGAAATGAGGGAACATATGTTCAGTGCTTTTCAAACCTGAAGATGATATATAAATGTTATTTTTGCTGTTGCTGCTGTTGTTTTCCCAGGATTTAGAGCTGGAAAGTGATTTAGACAATATCTAGGTAATTCTCCTCATTGTATGAATGGATACAAAACAGAACTAGAGACTTGCTCAGGCCTACACAGGTAGTAAGAGATAGAGCTGGGATTTGAACTCACAGCCTCTGATGTCAAAGCTAGAATGCTTTACACTAGTTATGCTACCCACCTTTCTCCTAGAAATCTCTGTAATTGGGCCTCAGATGTTCTCTCTCTATCCCATTTCTTTCTGGTTGGTAGATATCAAGTAAATTTCCCCTAGAAAGATTGTAGTATTTGGCTGTGCTTTAGGTGATTACATTGCATCTTCTAGACTGCATTCTAGATTGGCATTGGATCCTAGAGCCCCAGGCCCAAAGGGATAGGCCTTTATGACCCTCCTTCCTTCATAAACCTGGTTTTCCTCTATGTTGTTTCTAACATAAAGTTTCCTCCAAAACTGAAATTTTAGTCTAGTTCTTACTTTGTGCTGTTTTTTTTGCTTCCTACTCACTGTCTGACCTAAGGGTTTTGAAAATGTTTAGAATCTGGAATGAATACCCATTCCTTAATCTTAATTATCAATTCATCTCTTTGCTGCTCTAAGCATGATGTAAATAGCTCATGCCCTTCCCCAATTCCCTGGAGCATATCTCAAATAGATCTCAGATAGAGAAAAAAAAACCTTCAAAAATATGACATCAACAGAACATTTTTTCCACTATTTCTCACCCAAAGTGGTAGAGTTAGGCACCAAGGGACCATAGAAATAATCTGGTCTAATCTCCCCATTCTACAAAGGAAAACTGAGGTCAAAGTAATGACTTGCCCAAGGTCGCATAATTATTGTACTTATGGCAGAACTGGAAGTGGTGCCAGGTCTCTTAATTCTTGGTCTGGTGTTTCTCCTCTCCATCATGCTTGTTCTGCCTACTCATTCACCCATTAGTCACACACCCTTAAACAGTTCCTTGACCAATCACCAGATTTATCCCAGGCTCAAATCAGGCTGGTTCAAAGAAAATGTTCAATCACTTCTGTAATGGAAGCACAGGACCAGAGGGTCCTGGGAATCCAATCTCTATCTCATCACCCGATTGGCTTCCCCCAAAATTTCCCTCAGATTCTTTGATGTGTGCAGCCATGACCCATTCTACCACTAATACCTTTGAAAGTTTTATCCTTTGGCTTCCTTTGAAAGCTAGCCACTAAGATGCTTTAGAAGCTTAGCTCAGACATTGCAATTTCGGGGTTAGAAATAGCTTGGTATCTCCTGGAGCCATCTCAAGCCATGGCTTAGAACTCAGGAAGCTAGGGACTGGGGAGAAGGAGGGAGTGACCTTGGAACAAGTATGTCCATCAGGACAGCAAGGATTTCACCCGGACCTCTCATATTCACCCAGCTAGGGAGCAATAAGGGAATTGGAATTTAGGAACAAACTGTCAACTTGTAACACTGAGTTAGGCAGAGACCATTTAGGAAATTAGCCAGGCAGCAACAGCATGGTGAGAACTAGCCACAGAGTCTAGAAGATCTGAGTTTAAGATCCGCCTCTTGTATCTAGGGTCTGTATGAGCCTGGACAAAGTGACTTAATCTCTCTGTGTGCTAGGCATATTTCTATGATTGTAAACTGAAGAGAAGTTGTCTTATCTGGGAATTTCCAGTTTTAATCACAAATCAATCCCTAACCTCATCTTCATCACCCAAGGAGGAGGGAGGAAGGTAAGAAAGAAAAGGGCCTTTGGCAAGGCTTATGGAAACCTTTTGGGGGCGGGGGAAGAGGACAGAAAGAAGCATTTATTAAGCACCTATCATGTGCTAAATGTTTTACAAATACCACCTTATTTGATTTCTCACCACTCTGGGAGGCAAGTGTTTTTATTACCTCGTTTTATTTTTAACAACAACTCTGGAAGGTAGAGGCTATTATTACCCAATGAAAAAACTGAGGCAAGCAGACAGAATTTAACTTTAATTTGACTTGCCCTGGGTCACGCAGATAGTAAGTGTCTGAGGTTGGATATGAACTCAAGTCTTCCTGACTTCAGACCTAGCACTCTGCCCTCTGTGTCTTCTAGCTGTCCCAAATAATTCAATAAAGTAAAAAGTGATGAACCCGAAATTAAGAGACATGGATTGATATCCTATATATGATGCTGAAAACTGGGTGAACAGGGCAGCTAGGGGTTGCAGACGATAGAGCATTAGCCCTGGAATGAGGAGGACCTGAGTTCATATCCAAACTCACAAACTTACTGTGTGACCCTGGGCAAGTCACTTAACCTCTGATTGCCTCAAAACAACAACAACTGGTTGACCTTGGGTGAGTCACTTAAGAAATTCAATCAACATTAACCTCTCTGAGCCTCTGTTTCTTAATCTCTAAAATAGGAATAATAATATTTATTCTATAGAAATCACAGAATGGCTATAAGGAAAGCATATTGAGGCTATATGAATGTGAAATTTTATTATTAGAGGAAAATTCCTTAGAGGAGCAGTCAAAACATGTGGCTTCCATCTAATCCTGGGTTTACCACACTAACTGTAATCCTGGGAAAGTCACTCAATTGTTTCTTCATGTATACCATGGAAATGACACTAACACCAGCCTCCTCAGATGGGTGAAGATCAATGAGGCAATGTCTGTAAAATTCTTTGTAAATCATAAAGTACCAAATAAACATGGGTTATTGTTAGTCTCATTCTGTTCCCTGGACTTAAAGTCTAAATTCACAGATATATGAAAAGTACAAGACAACAGCAACAAAAACTCCCACTTAGGGAAACAATGGAGGATATAAGGTACTCCAACATTAACTGCCAAACAAAGGGGATTGACAATTAAGGGTAGAAGAGTTTGGAAGAAAAAGGCATCACTCATGTTGTGCTAAGGTGATCAGGGATAGCTTCACAAAGAAGTAGCTCTTGAACTTTAAAGAATACTAGAATTTAGATAGAGAGAAAGGAGAAGGAATGGTGTTCCAGGTTGGTGGAACAACCTGGGTAAAAGCCCAGAGGTAGGAGACTATTAAGACCAACTCCTTAGACCAGAACTATAACTAGCCCAGGTCACATGGGACTTTGTCTTTAGGTGCTGATATCCAGGACTAGGAAGGATAGCATGCTTCCCCTCCCAAAGCATAGTTCCCATGCCTCACTTCTGCCAGCCCAAGCTACCAGTAATAAATGACTGTAGGTAGTTGCCTCCAAAGTTCATTCCAGCCCCCATCAACTGCTTGTACACCCTGATGAATTTTAGTTCCATCTGAGACTTCAAACAAGCCAGTTTATCTGAAATAGAGGACTCAGAAAAGTACATAGTTGGAGATGAGGCTGGAACCAAGGATCTATTATAAAGAACTTTGAATGCCGAGCTAGGGAGTTGAGACTTTGTCCTGCACGCAACAGAAAGCTGCTGAAGGTCTGACCTCAGGAAAGTGACAGCACCAACGTAATATTTAAGAAGGTCTGGCAGCAATGGATAGAAGAGAGGCAGGAAGATTGTGATGCAGTTTCAAGGAGCTCATATTCCTAACTCATATGTCTTTGGGACAAAAAAAGAAAACAGAAAGTAGCAAAATGGAGTCATGATTTGGAGTCTGGGATTCAGGAAGATATGAGTTCAAATGCTGCCTCAGCCACTTACTGTATGACTTCAGGAAAAATTATTTAACTCCTCTCAACTTCAGTTTCCTTATCTATGCAATGGGGATAGTAACAGCACCTTCTTAGAAAGTTGTTTTGTGGACCAAATGAAATAACATTGGTAAAATTCTTGAAGGGTTACATAGCTGCTGCAACCACTGTTTTCCAGATGAAGCTACAAGGCGACTGATGTGTCTGAGTGGGTCTTCCTTTGAGGTCGGCAGACCTTTCCCATGACCTCAGATAGGATTCAGATGTAACAGGAGGAGCAATAGAATGGGAGTCAGAAGACCTGGGACGAAAGCCCCCCTCAGATACAACAATTCAATTCCACAAACAACAAAGCACCTACTATGTGCATGGACCTTTTCTAAGTGCTGAGAAGACAGCAACCAGATCCTTCCTACCTTTAGGGAGCTGGTGTTGTTTCACTTACTCTCTTTATGACTTTGGATAAGTCACTGGACCTCATGGGGCCTCTGTTTCCTCATTTGTAACACGATCCCTCATCAGAATACATGACTTCTAGGATCCCTTAAAATTCCAGCAAGCTATAATCCTATGACCCAAAGACTATCCAAGTCTGGGGTCCTTAATGTTTTCTGGGTCATGGACCCCTCAGGTAGCATGGTAAAGCCTATAGACCCCTTTTCAAACTAATTTTTATAAATGCAGCAAGCAAAACATATGGAATTATAAAGAAAAACCACTTATATTGAAATACTATACATACATACATATATATGAATACATATATCTATTTGTGTCTAATGGCAGTCCTCTCTGAGAGGGGGAGAAAAAAAGGAAAAAAGAAATTTACATGATAACTTGGTTGTATATTTGAAGAGAATAGCAAGGTTTACATGACAGAATTGCAGTTTCATGTGCAATATTTTTTATTGTATTGTGCTATGGAAATGCTTATTTTGTTCTGAGAATTGAAAATAAAATAAATTTTTAATAAAAAAAACTCATCCTACTTCTATTTTTTAAAAATACAATCCTCCAAATTATTTTTTTAAATGAGCAAGTTCACGGCCCCCAAGTTAAGAACCCCTGTTCTAGGGTCTGATGCAGGGAAGAACAAAATGTTATTTTTAATTCCTCTGTTGATCAAAATCAAACTGCAAAGTCTTAGTGGAAACTCAAAAAAAAAAAACCAAAAACCCTCCCATCTTCATCTACTCCTATTAACCAAGCAGCTGACCTCATAGACTCACCCTAGAACTCGCCAACCTTCATCCCCCTTCTGATCCCTGAAGATTTGATTTGCTTAATTATTTGGTTGCTATAAATAGAAATGTTTGACAATCATCTCGGATTTTTCCAGTCGAGAAAACAATGTCAGTATCCCTGGTGTGCACAGCACACACACAGACACACAGACACACACACACACACACAGACACACACACAGACACACACACACACACAGACACACACACACAGACACACACACACACACAGACACACACACACGCACACAGACACACACACATAGACACACACACACACACAGACACGCACACACACACACAGACACACACACACAGCACACACACAGACACACACACAGCACACACACAGCACACGCACACACACACACACATTAGGATGATCTGAATTTCACCTCTTTGAGCCTGAATATCTTCCCTGCCTCCACCTGAGTCAGGTCTCCCCCCATTCTGAGGAGCCCACGTGGCCTTGGCGGCTGCCATAGAAACAGCCTGGGCCTGCTTCAGAGCTCATTTCTTCCTTCAGAGCTGTCAGGCTGGGACCCTCTGGATCCACTCACAGCTCCTAAAAGGAGATTTGTCATAGCAGGAAAATAGCCAGCACCACTGAAGTCACACATTTGGGTTATTTTTTAAGAGCTTTATAGTTCTTTTAAAGATTAAGCCCAAATTCCATGGCCTGGCATTTAAGGTCCTTCCCAACCTTGTAACTATATACAAACATAAACACACACACACACACACACACACACACATAAAACATATGTATATATGTGTATGTATGTGTGCATGTGTGTATATGTATACATACCTACATATGTGTGTATATATAATCTTGTTTGCTCCTCCCAACAACTCTGGGAGATAGGTGTCATTATGACCATCTTACAGATGAGGAAACTGAGGCTGAGAAAGGTAAAGGATTTGTCTGGGGTCACATAGCTAGCATCTCTGACAGGATTTGAACTCAGATCCAACAGTCTATCCACTCTTCCACCTAACTGCTTCCACATGCTTTGTACATAAAAACAATAAGGGATACTTGGTATATGAATGATTAATTGATTAATTTCATTGTTTACACTACCCTTTCGTCCCTATTGTACACACTGCTCCCCTCCCCCATTACCACAACCCAGCTGTTACGAATCTGAAGGGAAGAGTAACCAGGTAGCCAAGAAGGATGATAGTCAGTCACCTCTGTCTTCAGCAGCTGGTCAAATTAAATGCACTAGAGCCGTACTTGCACAGCGGTCCCAATCTTCAGCAAAGGCAAAAACCAAACAGGTTTAGCCAGGTTCACACCTGCTGCTTGTTCCTCAGAAGAGCTGGAACCTGTAATGTAGGACCAGCAGGTCTTCCTCTATCCCCCTGCCCACAGGAAGCAGAGGCACTGGTGCTGATCAAGGCTCCCTCCCCTCCAAGGATACATTTGTTTTTAATCCTGTTGTGTGTTTGCCTGGATATCTAGATACCATGGTGATGGGCGCCTCTGAGATAAGGAGAGAGGTCTGGGGGGATAGAGAGAGAGCATCTGGGCTCGCCTAACTACGGAAGGAAGAAAACCTCTGTGGCCATTAATCTTCAGTAGGAAAATAGAGGGGTTAAAACAAAGGTTCTTAAAGGTTGGTGGATTGATCAGGTCTATGGTCCCCTTCTTCTCAGAATCATGTTTTTAAATAATTGCAAGAAATGCTAGATTTGACTTTGAGGCTGGTTGAAATAAAGATGTCAATTTTTTCCCACACAAGTTCATGGACTCCCTGAAATCTATCCATGAACTCCTTGGGGGTTGGGGATCCTGTGGATGCCAGTAGAGGGTATATTCCTTGAGACTATGCTCCAAGATAAGCAAGATATATATTATCTTTCAGATTTTAAAGATGACAGCCATAGGCCAGAGAAGTTAAATAACTTTCTTGTGATCATAAAGCTAGAAAGTACTGGTACTTTACTCCAAATCTCCTATTCTAGGTCTAGGGCTCTTTCCCCTACATCATGTTATCTTAACACTGGTCTTAGACATTGCCCCGACCCTCAAGAAACTTACAGATTAGAGAGGCAAACTAAACCATACATACTTAAGTATTAAATTATGTGAGCATAATGGATGGCGCTCAAGGAAAAGAAGTAGTCAGAGTACACTGTATAAGGGACGTGGGACCTGAATTGAACCTTGAAGGACAGATGCAGCCTGTTAGCTGCCAGGCAAAAGGATGATGTTTGAGGAAAGGGTAATAACATGAGCACAGGTTCATGGAGGTAAGAAAGATCATGACATGATACTAATAATCTCTAGAATTTATATAGCAATGTAAGCTTTCTAAAACATTTTATAGGAGTGATCTCATTTGACCACAACAGCAACAACCTTGGGAGATAGATGCTATTATTAACTCCATTTTTACAGATGAGGAAACTGAGGCTGAAAGTGATTAGATGACTTGCCCAGAGTAACAAAGCTAATAAGGGTCTAAAGCAAGATTGAAACTTAGGTCTTCCTTATTATAAGTCCACCATCCTATGAAGTAGATCACCTAATTGCCTTGAACTACATAGTGAGCCCAGGACCAAACAGAAGATCAGGCTCGGGAATAAGAAGACAGGTCTGGTTACATTGGAAGGGAAAAGATGAGAGAAAATGGGCAATCATGTTGGGTTGGCAGGGCAGGGTCAGATGGGGGAAGGGTGGCAGTGCACCTCCCCCAGCCTCACATAAGCAAATCTACCCTGGCTCTCATTCTCTGAATGGTTTTGCCTCTCTTCCCTAAATGTGTGTGAGGCCTCTGAAAATGAATCTTCATCAGAGACAAGAACCTAAGAAGCTATAATAAGTAAAGTTATGTCATCTATCTCACTGTATTCTCCTAATTAAACAATTTGAACCTCATGGTAGCTGTGCTGAAATTTTCTTCGGGAAGGACAGGAAAAGAAATTGCCAGCTGGGATGAGTAACCTAACATGCCCGGTGCATTCTACTTTCATTTCAGAATGGAGAAAAATTCAAGTACCAAAGAAAAATCATTCCACAGCAATTCATATTAATAACAGTAGCTGTAGTAGTTACTAAGATTTATATAGACTTTTAAGGATTACAAAACTCTTTACAGATACTTTAGCATTTGACCTTCCCAACAACTCTGGGGGGCTTGAAGGGAAGATGCTATTATTAACCCCATCTTACAGAAGAGCAAACTGAGGCTGAAAGAGATTAAATTATTTGCCCACAGTCATAAGGCTGTCCGACAAAGGATTTGAATACAGGTCTTTCTGCCTTCAAGTCCAGCACTCTAACCACTGAACCAACTTGCTCCCTATCTTTGTTCATTGTACTTGCTAATCTTAGAAGCCAAGGGCAGGGTAATATAATATGAGGATCCATATTCTAGAAATCATTAGTCCTCCCAGGAAGAAACCATACCAGCCTCCACTCGCATAGCCAACAAAGGAAGGTTGTCCTTTCCCTGGCTTCTTGTTACTGGTCTATGCAATCTCCAGACACAGAGGTGGCTCTTTGGAGTTAGGGCTGGTCTTCTCTGACCTTATCTTCCCTGAAGAAGCTTGTGGTCCCTAGGGCCATGTTCCTACTGCTGCTGTCACATACACACCCACCCTCCTACCCCACTTCTTGCAGAAGTAAACCCACAAAGGAAAGAAAAGAAATAGAAACTCTCTTTCTCTATCTTCCCCCAAATGCTACATGCAGCCAAATGAAGGCTAGTGTAGGTGGCCCAGCAGTGGGAAACCTTAAATAGCTCCTGATCTGCTTGATCGGAGTTGTTAATAATGAAATGGCACCTGTTAACTAACTTTGAGCCGAATTAATTTGCCACACAGCAATTATATCCACTATCAGCTGATTCGTGAGATTTTAAATGCCATGAGATATGTCGTTGGTGTTCCCAGCAATAGGAAGGTGAGAGGTTTTAATCAGGAATAACGGTAGTGCTCATCATTATTCATGTCATTGCTCACAGCCACCGAGAATGGCACGTCAGGTGGGCCTCCGAAGGCTTTCCTGGCATTCGCAACTACTCCTGAAGTCCCAGCATGATGGAAATGCCATCTCCTCAGAGAATGACAGAGAAGCAACTGAGACCCAGAGAGGGCAAGAGTTTTGCCCCATTCCGGAGGTTCTCTCAGGGAAAGAGCCCAGCTCTGTGGGTTCTCAGAACTCACAGCCGAATTTAGAATCACTCTCCTCCTACAGCATAGAGAGGGATGGGGGATGGGGGGTTGGGGGTTTCTCTTGTCATATGTCATTTTGTTTGGCAGTATATTGTTGTTCCATCCATCACAGAATGATAAAATCAGATCATCTCAGAGACGGAAGGGACTTCTAAAGACATTCGGTCAAGGTCACAATTGACTCCTAAAGCATCCCAATTAGGTGGCCAACTAATTTCTGCCAGAAGATCTCCAGTGATGGGGAACTCAATACCTCCTGGTAGAGCTCATTCTACTTTCAGACTACTAAAGTTGTAAAAAAGTTTTTCCTCATTTTGTGCCAAAATATATCATCTCTCTGAAACATCTAACCCATTTATCAACAGAATCTTCAGATTTTTAGATCTGAAAAAGACCTTTAAGAACGTCTAATTCAACCTCCCTCCTGGGTAATCAGAGGCCCAGAAAAGTTAAGCAATTTAACCAATCAATCAACAAGCATGTATTCCATGCAGAGGCCCAGAAAAGTTAAACAATTTAACCAATCAATCAACAAGCATGTATTCCATGCTTACTATGTGCCAAGTGCTGTGCTAGCCCCAGAGAATACTAGTGTCACAAAGGCAGTAAGTGCAGCAAACAAGTCTTTGGGTCTTCATCTGTAAAATGGGATCACTGATGTTTACATGATCTATTTTACAAGATTGTCATGAGGAAAATACTTTCTAAATCTTAAAACCAGTTTCCTTGTTTTTAAAATAAGTATTTTGCCCACTTAAATGAGGCAAAACAGGTCTTATTTCTCTTGCTCACAATATCCTAGTAGTCAAGAAT
Organism: Potorous gilbertii; assembly: GCA_028658325.1. NCBI lineage: Eukaryota > Metazoa > Chordata > Mammalia > Diprotodontia > Potoroidae > Potorous > Potorous gilbertii. Next base: position 508,190,394 of record CM053769.1, read on the forward strand.
CTACTGAGTGCCTACTATATGCTAAAAGCTATCACCAATAAGGGCAGATTTATGAGTGTCCAACAGCAGAGACCCAACAGGGCTTGGAGACAGAAAACTAGTTGTTCTTGTATACCGAGAACTCTAATAAGACAAGAGGAAAGCAGCTAGCAAAATCTTTTCTGATTCAGTCATAAAGACCATCTGGAAGATTTTGATTACATTGTAGAGGAAGAAACTCTTTAATCACCAGAGCTGTCCAATGGGACATAGGATGCCTCAGCATGTAATGGACTCCCCTTCAGTGTAGATCTTCAACCAGAGACTAGATGACCATGTATTGGACATGGTGCAGACCAGAATACTGATCTAGAATGGGTTGGTTGTAGAGGGACCTTCTTGATTGAGCCTCTATGATTCTGCAACATACACATGTGGGTAGCAGCCCAAGGGTGGATAGTTGAAAGAACCTTAAGATAACCAAGGAGACATCTTCTCAATCCTTAGAGCCTTTAATCTAACTCGGTCAAAGGAAAATCTGACATGGAAAGTTGTTCTCTATAGACCATCTAAATCTTTTCTTTCCTCCTTTCTTTCCCTTACATACAACTATACAAATGCAAACTTGTTTTTAAAAATCTTATGCAGCCCTAAGAACAGTCAGGAACTTAGAAACCATCAAGTTCAATTCTCTCTATTTGACAGGTGAAAAAACTAAAATCCCCATAAATTAATACTGTTGAGGTGCCCAAAGGACTCATTTTTTAGTTTTCAGGACTCAGGAAAGCATCTCTGAATAACTTAAGTCAATCAGCCCTTCCAGTGAGAATTCTTAGATATGAAACTTTCTCCCTACTGTGCCCTTCATATTGCCTAATATCCAAACATTCTAAGAAACAACACAAAACTATGTAAAAAAGAAAAAAGTCATTAAACTATTCATACTGTGTGCCCATAGGTAGCTAGATAGCACAGTGAACAGAGCACTGTGCTCACACCTTCTTTTCATTCCTTCCTTTGTTTCTTCCCCAATGAGCATTCCATGGTGTATATTTCCCAGAAAGTAAGGTTCCATATATAGCAAAATATTCATAGCAGCACTCTTTGTGGTAGCAAAAAAACTAGCAACAAAATTGGTACCTATGAATTGAGAAATAGCTGAACAAATTGTCATATCCTTTACATCAGTCTTCCATTGGAGAAGGGCACCAACAAAGAAATTAAAGAAGGAAGAGCAAAAAATCAAAAAAGGTGGTCCAATTGAATTAAAAAGGTTGGCTGTTAACTTTTAACCTGTTTGACCCTCTGGTACCCACACAATGTCAAAAGAGTGGGAGAAAGGACCCTAGCATGGAAGATATGTTGAATTTAGGGGAATTCACAGAAGTCACATAGGATGGGCTTGCATGATTGGGTTTAAAAGAAACAAAGTAATAAGAGCATGGAGTAAAAAATTATGAATACAAAAAATTTAGAAAAATTTAGGAAGACGTATAAATTAATGCAGAGCAAAGTAAGCAGAACTCAGAGAACAAAATATAAAAGAAAGGAAAACATGGCAGACAAATATAATGAGTGCTCTTGACTCTAGAAGACTTGATAAAATATACATCTCTCCTTTCAGTAAAGAGATTGAATAGGGCAGAGAGTCAATAACACTTTATTAAATATCTACTGTGCCAGGCGCTGTGCCAAGCACATTCCATTGGGCCAAAGCTATCAGGCATGATGTTGGCTTGTTTTGCTGACCTAATCTTCTTGGTTTGGAAGATTCTATGGATGGGGTACCAAGTGATGGGGTACCAAGGTGTATTTTCCAACATAAAAAGAGCATCACTAAAATTTTTTTGATTATGAAAGAAATACTGCCTATGAGAACTCAGGAGAATAGTGATAAATAAGTAAACAAATACAAGGATAAGCAAATAAATGAATCAATAGATAAATACATAGATGATAGATAGATAGACAGATAGAATGACAGACAGACAGACAGATAGATAGGAGCTGGCAGTCCCGAAATATCAAGTCAGCACTGGGAGTGAGTTCAGTACAATTAGCACTCAGTGATATAGCTACTTGGATGCCAATATGGAATAACTCTGGCCCACAGAGGAAATTCAATCACCAGCAGAGTTGCCCCAACAAGCTGCTTACTGTCTACAGATATCGCCACAGTCAACAGTCATTAGTCACGGATAAGGAAGGCTATGCAGTGCCAGGTCACGTGCACTGGTCACTCTCAGTAACTGTTTGAAATACAAGGGTGAGGGAGCATCTTTTGAATAATAATAACTCTCATTTCTTTAGCTCCTGAACATTAGCAAAGCGCTTTCTTCCCTACTATTCTATGAGGCAGGTGGAGCAAACATAATTATCCATATTGTATTAAAGAGTATTCTAGCCAAAGCCTTGGATTCTAAATCAATTGCCTTCTTTTTTTATTTTTTCTTGTTCCTTTGTTTATTGACTGAATGGGGTTAAAGGGAAAAGATGTTAGGATACTTTACATGTTGAAATTAATACATATAAATTATAAGTAGATTCTAACAAGAGGAAATATGAGCTAGGGGAAAGGACACTAAAAACTATTTTTGGAAGGGTCCCAAGAGGCTTTGCTTCACTACCAACTCCACTCTTCACATTTCTTTTCCTTTTCCTCTTAAGCTGCATTGCCACCCTGGAGAAATGCCCCACTCTCTGATAAGAGATGCCTTTCTATGTCCATCTCATCACTTCCATCTCCTCTTTATATCTTGTCTTCTCCCATTGTGAACTACCTTACTTGTATTCCTAGTACTTAGCATGGTGCCTACCACCTAGTAATTGATTAATAAATGGTCAATCCATCCATCCATCTATCCATCCATCCATATATCCATCATACAGAGTTAAGAGGAGCTGGGCTTAAATCCCAGACCTCTTCCTTACTTCCTGTGTGATCTTAGGGAAGTATCTTCATTTTTCTGGGTGAATCAGTTCCTAATATATAAAATAGGGAAGTCAGATGAAGAGCCCTGGGGTCCTTTCCAGCTCTAAATTGATGATCCTATATTTGTATTAAGTTCAATGTTAAGTTTCTAGTAAAAAACATTTATTTCTTTTTAATTTTCCCAAATTCTAAGAATGTACAGAATGAAAGGACAAGAACCTAGAAACTACTAGTTCATCTCTTTAAAGGAACATCTAAAGAGAAAGAAAACAAATGGAAGAAAGAGAAAAGAAAGAGGATGCACCCCTAGTAAGGAAACCCAGAGCTACATTTTGAGCAATAATCATCTTGGAGAAAATGGAGAAAACAGAAGCCATTTCCATCCTACTCCTCCGTAAAAGAGAAAACATGATTTCCTTTTTTTGTTTTGGTAGCCCCAGTCCTGAGCCCCATGCCTTGCACACAGTAGGTACTTTAAAACATACACTGAGCTAACTTACAAGCAAGGAGGAGGCTGACCACAAGGCTGAGAACAAAACATGTCTCATCTTCCCTCTGAGACTGCCCCCCATCATCTGGTATGGACCTGGTCATTTACATATTGTCTCCATTGTTAGAAGGTGAGCACTTTGAGGGCAGATTCCTTTCTCTGTATTCCTAGAGTTTAACACTGAGCCCAGAACATAGCAAGAACTTAAGAAATGACTGGTTGATTCTCAAGCCCTTATTCATGCAGAACATCATGTTCATACAACCTTTAAATAAGACCTTTTCTACCCTCAAAAAACTTTAGAGCATCTAACAGACCAGTTACAGATAACTTTAACAGGTGATAAGCACATTAGAGAGTTGCTAAACAAAGTGCCGGGTGTGGTGCAAGCAAGGAGTATGACGCAGCTGGCTTAGCCCCTCGCAGACTATTAAATTTTTGAGCATTTACACCTCAGAAATCCAATAATGCTCTAAATTAGGGATTGATTTATTGTTTCATTGATTGCCTGTATTTAATAAATTAATGGAGAAAAATGTTAATAATGCAGATTAAATTTAAAATGTGTGCTGGACAATGTGTGCATGTATATTTTTTGTTTTGAAGAGCCGGTTGTTAAACACTTACCAACACATCTCTGCCATTAATCCCAGGTTTAACAACCAACACATCCCTGCCTTTTATCCCAGGTTTCTTAGAGAAGGAGGCATTGAAACTGGATTTTAAATGCAGGGTGGGAATACAACTGATAAGGCCCACCTTCTTCAGTTCAGCCTCTTCCAATCCCCTAAGTCCCTTCATGGTTCAAGCTCCAGAGCTTCTTCCTCCTTTCTGAAGCCTTTCCTGATTCTCCTGGGGCTGATGCCCCTCCTCCCCAGTACCCTCCCCCCATTACCTTATGTTAATTTTGTAAATATTGTCTATAAACTTTACATGTTATAACTTCCTTGGCGGCAGGGACGTTTTCATTTTTGTCTTTCTAACCCATGTGCCAAGCACAGACCTAGGCACAGATCATTGATTGATTGACTGAAGAGAAGAAATGATGTCTTAAGCATAAGGAAAGGAAATACCTGAAGGCAGAAAAGCATATGATTTATTTCTAGGACTGACTGATAGTGGTTGAAATACAGAATAAATGTGATGATGATTACATTAATTTTCATTATAATAACAATACTAACTTGGTGGCACAGTGGATAGAGCTCTGGGGCTGGAGTCAGAAAGACTCATCTTCACGAATTCAAATCCAGACTCAGGCACCTGCTAATCATGTGACCCTGGGCAAGTCACTTCACCCCATTTGCCTCAGTTTCTTCATCTTTAAAATGAGCTGGAGAATGAAATGGCAAACCACTCCAGTATCTTTGCCAAGAAAACCTCCAAAGGAGTCATGAAGAGTCAGACACAACTAAACAATAAACAACGCATTATACTTTAAGAGGTACAAAGAATTTTACAAATGTCACTGCATTTGATCCTACAACAGACCTGAGACACAGGTACTATTGTTTTCCCCACTTTTCAGATAAGAAAACTGAAGCAAACAGAGGTTTATGCCTTGCCCCAGGTCACACAGCTAGTAAGTGTCTGAGGCAAGATTTGAACTCATGTTTTCTAAATCTAACACTCAAAGTGTGTTAAAAAGAGTTATATGAACTCAGACTGAAAGAGAAAAGTAGCCACCAGACTAGAGAAGACCTTCAGTGCTATACAAGGGAGTCTGAACCTCATTTGGTAGGTCATCCCTAATCCATTAAGAATTTTTCAGCAGAGTATGATCTGATCAAACTTTTGTGTTGTTTAAGGCAAATTATTTTGGCAGCCTCATTAAGAAGAAGAGAGGCAAGACTTCCTATTCAAAGACTATTGTGAAAATCCAGGCACATGGTAATAAGAACCTGGATTAGGGGTAGAAGGGGGAATATGGAAAAGAGGAAGAGGAAAGAAATTGGCCAAGAAATACCATCAAAGCTTGCTGCAGATACCATTATATTCTATTTAAAAACAAGTGATACACAAGCACATTTAGAAACACTGGTTCCTGGTTTCCTTTGGCCAAGAGCCATACCCCCTGCCTGGCACATAGTGGGTGCTTAATATATACTTGTTGGTTGATTCATCAGAAATAGTCTGGGAGGAAATTAAGAGTAGGAGAGACTCTCTCCCTGTTGTGAATGAATGAATGAAAAATCATTTATTGGATAAGCTGTCTTTTATCTTCCTCTTCTTTCCCACCAGAATTTAAAGTACAGTTCAGTGAAATTCAGAGGGGGATTCTGCCCCTGGGCCATGAAGGGTTAAGTGTATGAAAGCAAAATGCCAACTTTCTCTCCTAGCACTTAACACTCAGCCCAGATGCCAGGTACACAACACCACCCACCAAAAACACGTAGAATTGAGAAGCTGTTGTTGCAGGCTGCAGTGGAGGGGGTGGGAATAGACCCAGAAAACTTTCTTGGCTCCCAGAAGTAAAATGGAATCATTTGAACAATCCCTGTACAGAGAGGCTGGAGCTGGGAAGGGAGACACCCTCAACAGATATCCTTTGCTTACCACATTTGGTTTTGAGTGTTGATAGCTGTTTTGCTGGGGCTTCTAGGTAGCACCGTAGTGCACAGAGGATACATCTAGAGTCAGGAAGACTCTTTTCTGTTCAAATCTGACCTCAGACACTTGCTTTTTGACCCTGGACAAGTCATTTAACCCTGTTTGCCTCAGTTTTCGCATCTATAAAATGGCAAACCAATCCAGTATCTTTGCCAAGAACACTATAAATGAGTTCACAAAGAGTTGTAGATGTGTTTTGTCTAAATAGATACACACACACACACACACACACACACATTTCTGGGGAATCATATAATGGCAGTCTTTAGACTTGGGAGACGCTAGAGAGGTCCAACTAATCCAGCTCCCTCATTGATTTATTGTTACGTTTTCTATGTCACTGACTTTTTCCTAATTAATAATTTTAATGTGTAATTTTAACAAAAGAATCATTTCTGAATATATGATCCTCCACTGAGTACAACTCGACCAAAGAAATAACCGCACCTGATAAGAGATATAACATTCCATACCCATTGTCCTCTACTTCTATATAAAGAAGAAAGTATGGTTCTTTCTCTTTTTTGACCTCTGCCAGTAGCCCTATAAGAGAACAGTTTGTTGGAAAGTCCTCATAGTCAACTAATGATTCTGGTCTTTTCTGTCTTAGAAGGTCAGTTGCAGTGGTGCCTTCTCAACTGGGCATTAATCAAAAGAAGGCTTTGTGGCATTTAATTTCAATAGCATGACAGTAACGTGTTTTAAAAAAAGGTTATAATTAGTGATGCTGTTAATACAACCAAGGGTTTAGTGTTACTAAAGATATTTTGAGAGTTTAGTACAATATAAATAGAAGGGTTTATGGAGTCATGCCTAAAATTTTGAACAGGCTGATGGTTTATGTGGACACACAATGTCTGTTCAAGCAGGGACCTCTTGCTATTAACACATGGCCTTGTCTCCTGTCATTGTGTGCTGTTGATTTTATAATGCAGGGTGTGCCCTCCCTAACAAAGGGATTCTTTAGGTAATGTGGTGAGAATTCCCTGCTGTTAAATGTGCCTGGATGATACTCAGAGCTGGAGGCATCAGCAGCTGCTTCTAGAACTGCTAGTTACATTTTTCCCTAACTGAAGAAATCCATGTGGATGTGGTCCTAACTTAAAGCAACCTTGCAGGCAAGGCCAAGCATCTAACAGCCTGTTTTCTCAGGGGGACCTCATGGCAGGTCTTCCACTTTGTGTGACACAGAGAGGAAAATAATGATATGCCAGAGAAAGACTGGGAAACTTGACTTCTTTTTTCACAATGGAATCTAGGAGGTTAAACTTTAGAAAAGTTTGCTAGAGAATAAAGTAAGTGGGTTAATTTAATTGAAGTGTGAAAGTCATTTTGATGGTGAGGAGGAGGCGATGTGATGGTGTTGGCATAAGTTTATTTATAATCAACAATGTTGGAAATAAAAATATGGATGTGAGGTTATTTCCAATAACTGTGATATGAAAAAGGGGGTAGGGAGTCTCTTGGTACAATGTCATATTGGAGAATTTAGCCCCTGGAGGAAAAAAATAATAAAGCCCGAAACTTGGTATCAAAGTTTCCCCTATCACTAATAACTGCCCTTGTGAACATGCCCTATGATGAGTACATTAATGGTAATCCTCACATAATTTGGAGTCAGGATGATCTGAGTTCAAATCTTGCCTCAGATATAGTTGGGTCATTCTGGGCATTCTACTTTACTTCTCTCCACCTCAGTTTCCTCATCTGTAAAATGGAGATCAAATAGCACCTACCTCACAGGATTGCTGTAAGGATCAAATGATATAACATGTAAAGCACTTTTCAAACTTTGAAGTCCTATATAAATATTAGCTATTATAATGGCTATGTAACTTTAAGCAAAAAATTTCACTGCTCTGGACCTCAGTTTCCTCTACTGTAAAATGAGAGTGTTAGGTCCTATCCAGCTCTACTATTCTATGAAGTCCAGAATATATCTCAACTGTTCTCTGCTCTTTACAAAAAAAGGGAGACATAGATAGATAGTAGTTTGTCTGAAAAATATCTGAGGGATTTTTAGGGGACTCCAAGTTCCACTTGTACTTTTGACATCCAACCAAGAAAATTATGCAGTCTTAGAATGCATTGAGCAATACAGCATCCAGAGTTAAGCAGAGGATAGATAGTCCTACTCTACTCTGCCCTATTCATAGCTCTTCTTGAGTATTGTGGTTCAGTTCTGGGCTCACATTTCAGGAAGGACATTGATAAATTGAAGTGTTCAGAGTGAGAAAAACAGGATGGTGAAAGGGGTCTTGAGTTCATTTCATATGAGATTCAGGTGAAAAAACTAGAAATGTCTAACCTGGGAAAGAACACCTCCACAGCGGCTAAGCAAGAACCTAGGGATGAGATAGGAGACTTCGTATATATATATATATATATATATATATATATATATATATATATATATATATAGGGCATGAAAAAGAGAGACTTTATCTTCTTGTCACTAGGAAGATGTAGCAGTAGCAGATTTAGGTTCAATTTAAGGAAAAATTCCTAACAACTGGAATCAAGTAGAATGATAAATTTGGGGGTTGGCCTATACTTGGGGTCTCAATGTCCCCACTGGACTCAATGGCTACCAATGTTCTTTGCAACTCTGACATTCTGGGATTCTGATTCTGAGTATCGTGCTTGCTCCTAGGTACTACCCTTTAAAGGAAACTACAGAGTGCCTCAAGTAAGGTGTCCAGGTCATGAAAATGTCTGGAGACCGCATCAATCCTTGAGTATTTTGAATGATCCAAGATTTTGTCACTGGCATTTCAGATTTCACATCCACTAACACAAATAAAAATCCTCTGACTTTTCATCCTGTGAAATTCTTGTCCACATTTTCCATGGAACTGCTATAAAGAGAGTAAAATCAGTGGGACCTAGAGATATTTGGCTTGGAGAGAAGACTTAGGAGAGACATAGTAGCTGACTTTAAGTAGGTGAAGGATTATTGTATGGAAGAGGGGTTAGCTAGTTATTCTATGAGGTTCTAGGAGGCAGAACTAAAGCCAGTGAAGGTAAGAGATAAGGTGGTAGATTTGGTTTCAAAACAGGGAAAAACTGTCTACCAAATATAAATGTCTAGAGTTAGAAAGGGCTGCCCCACAAAGTTTCTACCAAGAAGAAACTTCCTCAGTGATAGAAGACAATGCAAAAACTGGTTGTCTACCCCATTGGAATGTAAGCTCTTTGGGAATATGAGTCATTTAATTTTTTGTATTCCTAGTACCTAGCACACTACCTGGAACATAGTAGGTGGTTTTTAAATGCCTGCTGATTGACTAGTGATTTTTTTTAATCTCTCTGAAGCCTCACAAGACCCTCATACACATACTATGTCCATAATATTCTCATAATCAACCCATCTAATTCACTACCATGTCAGGAACCTGTGATTGTGATAGTAAGAATAAACCATCAATAATTTAGTCTCGGAGACTCAGAAACGTTAACCACCTTAGATGGGATCACATAAATATGACAGAAATGGGAATATGTCTTTCTAACTCTAAAACCAGTATGCTATAGTACTCTGATATAATTAGTTTATTGAGAGAGAGAGACAGAGAGAGACAGAGAGAGAGAGAGAGACAGAGAGAGAGAGAGAGAGAGAAAGAGAGACAGAGAGAGACAGAGAGAGACGGAGAGAGAGAGAGAGAGAGAAAGAGAGAGAGAGAGAGAGAGAGAGAGAGAGAGAGAGAGAGAGAGAGAGATTAGTTCAGCGTGATTTAGACTCATACAACTCAAAGGACCTGAAAGATCACCATATCTGGTCCTCTCATTTTATAGATGGGGAAATTGAAGTCCAAAGAAATCAGAGTTGTAGTAAGTATTGTGTAATAAGAAAAGTAATGAGAATAAGTAATTAGAAATTACTGATAATAAGTAATTACTTATTACTTAGTAAGTAATAAGAAAACAAGTTGGGCATCGAATCCAAGCGGTCTCACTCCCCATATAGCTATCCCTCCATTGTCCCACACTGCCCATTTACTCAAAGGAGGTAATGTATATCAAGTACTTTGCAAACTTTAAAGCATCATGTAAACATGTTTTTATTACTATTAATTATTACTGAACTGATGCTGACTTTTAGTGACCAACGCTTTGTTTATGGATTATGCTTAATAATCCATTTTAAAATTAACTTCTGAAACATTTTCCCACTTAAAAATCCAGAACTTTCCTATTCTTATAGTATGGTTCCTAAATTCCATGATTTCTTAAAGATTATAGAGAAAGGTTTTGCAATAAAATGCCATGTCCTTTTGGCTCCCTAGCATATATTTGGGTCATCCTGGAACTCTAAACTTATATAAAATAATAGGTTCTTTCTAATTATCTTTTCTCACAGTTCAGACTTCAGTTATTTCTTAGTACCTATTCTGTCCTTTCACCTTTGAAATTCAGTCTTTTTGGTGGAAAAGATAGGGCAAAACAGGAATTGAGTAATTCTGTCTTCTCTGTCATATATTAATATCATATCATCTTTCCCAAGCAGTGGGCCTGCCTCTTCCGTGGCCTTTGTCCGAACATAACTTTCAAAATGTTTATCCCTCCTCCCAAAAAGTGGAAAAAAAACATTCCTTTTCATTGTCTTTGAAATATTTTGCCAACCTCAGCTATTTCTGGGCTTTAGTCTTCCTTTCCTTCCATATTCATGACATTCTTTTGAATTCACCCTTGGTTACATGCCCCTCCTATACTTTGTACATATTCTATTTAAACCCAGATTTATCACAGAGTTTCCTGTGCATCATACTGGTTTTTTCCTATATTCGTTATCAGGATTATTCTGAAGGATGTAGTCAGGACTTCACAGTTCACATTCCCTCCAAAGCCAGTGTTCTCTGTTTGGGTCCCAGAATTAACAACTGTCAAGAGCAGCTATGTGTGGAAGAAAAACATAAATAGGAACAGGTTTCTCAGGGTACTAATATATCTGTTATTCAAGTCTGAACTCTATGAAACATAATTTGTTCTGGACACTGATTTCCTTGCAGTGAGGACATCTGCTGGAAATACTGACATTTAGGATCTTTCATTGAAAGCTTGACTAAAAGAACTAATGCCTGTAGACACCAAATCTCTCACCTTTCTCCCTGGCACTTTCCTAAAGCATGAATCCTTCTAAGACTTAGGGTAAACAGAGACAACAATAGCTTACATCAGTTGAGCGTTACTCTTTTCAAGTTGCCTTCATGGACAGTGACCTAGTCCTGCAACAACCTGGTTAGGTAAACAGGGCAAGTACTACCAGATCTATTCTTAAAACGAGGAAATTGAGGTGCGAATCAAAAATTCTACCTCCTAAAGTCTATCTCATCTCCTCCTTTCTCCTCTCACTAAACCTTCTCTCTTCCCCTCCCTGATCCATCCTTCCCCCAGTCATCCAAATACTCTTCCCAATGCTCAGGTCTGCCCATGTCATCCTACTGTTCACAAACCGTCAGCAGCTCCCTACTGGTTAATGAGTACCAACCAAACTCAGTACAGCACTGAAAAAGGACCTTCTAGGATCTAATTCCAACAGACTCTCCCATTCATCTCACTTGTCTTTCCCTATTGCCAGTCAAATTAGGCTACTCATTATTCTCTGCTTTCTCCTACCATTTCCTACCTATGTCTTTATTCATTCACACCTGGACTGTCCTCCTCTAGCTTATTAAAACTTTTCTCCTGGCTCCAGGATCAGCTCAGATTCTACTTTCTCCTTGGAGCTTTTCATAATTGGCACTGCTCCCCACCCCCCCTTTAAATGCCTCATACCATTCTGTTCAGATCATCTTTCTGCCCTTATTACATTGGAACTTATCTGATGATCATCTGTATGTGTTGTATCCCCTCTATTTAATTTATAAGGTTCTTAAGAGCAAAAACTGTATTATTTCAACATTTGTATTCAACATTGTATGTATGTATTCAATGTGTATGTTTTCAATATACAACATGTATTTAACATTCAACATTATATGTATGTGAGTATATTATATAAATATATATATGAAATTGGCGCTTAAGAAATACATGTTTAGTTGAATTGATTGATTCATCTAAGGGTACAAATAGTACAGCAGAGACAGGGCCCAGTTCTTCTGACTTCAGTGTTTTGTTGGTTAAGCCAATGAGTCCAATCAATGGATAGCCTGAAAGGAACACTCAATCATCAAATATTATGTTTGATGTTTATGCATCAAACTTAATCTAATGGGAAAGATTTAATTAGGTGCTTCATGATTTTTAAAAAGAAAGCCTTCTTGTTTACTATTCAATTAAAATCAATTAAGCATTTATTAAGCACCTATGATATGCAAGGCACTCACTGGAGATGCAGTGACATAAAATAGTCATTGCTTTCACGTGAGCAGAGTGATGAAGGGACAAAGATATAATACGTACACAGATTAAGTCCACACACATCATCTACAGGACAAATTCAAAATAATTGGGAGAGAGAGCATTAACCCCTAAAAGACTTTCTGTAGGAGTTGTTAACATTTGCTAACTGAGCCTGAAAGAGTTAAGGGATTCCAAAAGGTAGAGGTGAGGAAGAAGAAGATTCCAGTGATGGAAGAAAGCCTTCACAAAGGCATAGAGGCAGGAAATGGTATCATGAACGGGGAACAATGAGTAGGCTACCTTCATGAAGATTGTTTCAACAGCTTTATGGAAAAGTCTCTCCCCTTCCTGGAAAGGGGTTGAGACTGGAAAGGAGAGAAGAGTGTTTAATTAAGAGTCTATAGCAGTTACCCAAGTGGAAAGTCATGAGGACCTGGACTTTGGGTGGGGGAGAGGAAGAAGAAGAAGAGAGGGTGATGGATATTACAGAAGCTGTAGCACCAGATGAGTAAGGTTTGGCAATGGATCAAATATAGGGGATGGAGTGGGGGGGTGGGGGGGTTAAGTGAAGGAATTAAAGATGGAAAGATTATGGTACCAGATACCACAAAAGAATCTCACTTATCTTTGTCTCGGTGCCTTTGTCCCAATTCCCAGGCTCCCCTATTTAGAAAGTCTTTGCTTTTCCTGGGAAGCCAGGGCATCATTTCCTCTTCCCAGCTCGCTGAAATTTGACAGGTTGCTAAAAAATTAACAGTATCTTCCCCTAAGTCATCATTTCTTGCCTCTAGCTGTATTCAAACTTAAATTACAGGAAATTTACCTGAGGCAACAGACCCTCAAACCCAACACTGTAGCAACATTCATCCAAGGAAGCAACATAGACAAGCTGTCATTCCGAGAGATTGCCCATCCCTCCCCTTTTTAACCTGCTCCCCCCACTTCTGCTGCCCCACAACCCAGAAGCTAAGAGTCCTTCCATTAAATATCTTTGACCCTGGAGCCCACTAGCTGAAAGGAACTCAAGAACCGAGTCCAAGTTCATTAGAGCAGGGATTTCTGTGCGGCATCACAATTGCTTCCTCCATTCATTGCTCTACAGTTATGAAAACTAGGTCAGAGTGAGTAAAAACATTCAAGTCATTCCATTTCCCCCCTCTCTTCATTTAGCTTTTAGTCCTTAGTGCTTTTAGCCCAAGGGAATTCGATTTCCTCCAGAAAAATAAATCAAGGTGAGGAGCATGACCTAGAATTTCTCGGTCTTTGTGTAACTGAGGTATAGACCTTCCTGAACTGAAATGCCATGAAAATATGGTATGGGCTTCAGAAAAGGGGATTCCAACCCCAAGTCAGAGTTCAAACATCCCACTGATAGGGAAGATAAGCTAAGGACAGGATGTTTTTCCCACCTTCATTTGTCCATGGAAATGTGGAGAAAATGTCTTCCTGTAAAAACCTCTTCCAGACAGGACCACAGCCAGGCCCAGGTCTCATGTTTGGAGTCACCTCAATTCAGCTTCAACAATTATGCAGAGTGCCCATCCATTACTGATTACTATACAGGTCTGTTTGGCCATCTCGTAAAAGTACAAAATTCAATGTGGGTCCGGAGAGAGCTTCCTGGTTGTTCATGGCCAATAAGATCGTAGGTTTAGGGGAAGGGACCCTAGAGACTACATGGCCTCTGAGGCACCTGACTTCCTTAAGATAGCATGGATAATTAGCAGTGGAAACAACTTGAACCGAAGTCTGCTGTGCTGGGTGAGCTTCAAGTTATAGGTAAGGAACTTCATGGAGGGGGAAGTAAGATTCACTGAGACCTGAAGGTTGAATATGATGGAAAGAGTGACATACCTAAAGACATGGTTTAGGTAGGTCTTTAACTTCCCTGGGCCTTTGCTTCCTCGTGTGGAAAATGAGGGGACTGGCCCAGAAGGAGAGAGAGGAGCCTTCCAGCTTCTTGATCTAGAATTCTATGGTTTGTCTATGCAGAAGGGGAAAGGAGGTATTGATTGATGGGGTCAGGGAAAGATATCAGTACAAGGTACCTATAGAAGCACCACCAGAGTTGTATCTCCAAAACTATCCAAGCTCTAGAGCAGTAGGAAAGTCAGAGTAGCCTAGAGCAAACAGATGGGCTGTCGGGCTCCCTGCAATCCAAAGGGATTCACTCCTCCATCCAAAAGCTAGGGTTCTCCTTCCGGTGGTGGATCTCTTTCCGAAGCAGGAGGAGGAGGCCATGAAGCCCCCAGTCTGATGCTGCTTTCTTGAGAAATGTTCCTATCTGACATATTCCATTACAAGGAGACCATAAAACTAATGCTTAAGAGCTCACCTCCTTAAAATATTTTCCACCTCTTTGTGAATTGGAGAAACAAATGGGACTCCAAGCGGTAATGCATTAAAGCAGCTCTCATCTAGATCAAATAACTCCTCTTTCGTGTGTGTGTGTGTGTGTGTGTGTGTGTGTGTGTGTGTGTGTGTGTGGTTTTCCCAGAAATCACACATCTGGGTTTTAGCCTGCCAAAGAGGGCTGAGTGCCTAAAGCCTCATTCTGTCACTGATTACTGACCTTTAGGAGGAGATGGACGGACAACAGGCTGAAAAATACAATTTTCTGATGCATTTTCTCTGAATTCCAATGGAGGAAGTGAATCTTTGCTTTCATGGGAGAGTTTTACTTCATGGCACAGGATATATTCACAGTACATGTGATAATGAAACAATAAGAATGGACACATTTAAAGTACCATACTTTTCAAAGCTCTTTGACATTTATTACCTAATAAATTAAGCACCTACTATGTGCCTCATAAACAGTAAGTATTTAGGAATGGTGGCTTCCTGCTAAAATTCCCCCTGTATAAAGCTTTCTGGGTCCCCTTTAATGATAGTGCATCCCTCCATATTTATCTCCCATGTGTCCCATCTATATCTTGTTTGTACATAGTGTTCTCATGTTGTTTCTCCCATTAGTCTGTGAGCAACTTAAGGGCAGAGATTGACTTCTGTCTTTCTTTGGCACAGCACTTGGTTCTTAACACTTGCTTGTTGGCTTAACTGGACTTCTTTGTTAAATATTTTTGAGGTTTTGTTGTTTGTCGGTTCCTTTGTTTTAGGGGACTTAGTATCCCCGCGTCACCCAGACTGGAAGCAGAGTGGCTACTTGTGGCACAATGCCACCAGTTCAGGACTTTCCTCCATTTCTATTTCTGACCTTCCCTCCTTGTCTTGCCTGGTTCCTCTGCTCCACTCCCAGCTCTCAGAGGTTCACCATCTCCATACTCTAGTTCACCTCAGATCTCCAGAGCTTAATCAATCCACCAACCTCCTTTCTTTGGGTATAGGGGATTAGAAGCATGAGCCACCATACTCAGCAACTTGTCCCAACTTTATTGAAAACAATCAAAACTGAATGTGGTAAAATTAGAATGACCAAGCTTGGTCCCGAATATAAGCTATAAAAAATGGATCTCCCCCCTTCCTTGCAGAGTGACATATTATGGATGCTGAACACTACATGGAATGGCTGATGTGCCCATTAATTTTGGTGGATTTTTTTTCTTTTTTAAAATACTCTTTTATAGGGGAAGTTTCTCTGGGAAGGGTGGGAGAGGGACATATTGAGAAATGTAGGTGATATAAAAACAAAAGCTATAATTTTTTTTATAAAAAGAAATATGTATTAAATTCGAATTTTTACTATACCCATTTTACAATGAATCCCAAAGAAATCATTTGACTTGGTCCCAGTCACACAAGTACATGTCAAATCCAGCGTTAGCAAGCAGATGAGAAAAGTAAGCATTGTTGTTGTGGATCCATTTCAGTCATGTCCAACTGACTCTAATGTGGGGGTTTTCTTGGCAAAAATACTGGCATGTTTGCCATTTCCTTCTCCAGATCATTTTACAGATGAGGAAAAGGAGGCAAACAGGGTTAAGGGACTTGCCCAGGGTCACACAGCTAGTAAACTTGTCTGAGGCTAGATTTGAACTCAAGACCTCCTAATTTTAGGGACTTGCTCTAGCACTGCTCTAGACAGATCAATTTCCACTCCTTAGTCCCATTTTGTAGAGCTCTGTCTCCATGAGGTATTTTTAAATCCCTTCAGAATAAGACAAAGTTAGAGTTTTAAGCCGGCTTCAAACACATGCTAACTATGTGACCCTGGACAAGTTACCTCTCAGAGCCCCCGTTTACTCATCTGTAAAATGGAGATAATATTTATATAATTTTATATTTATATATTGTATCTATACTTGTTATATAGAGATATATTTAACAACAGAGTGGTTAAAATGCTTTATAAATGCTATCATCATGGTTGTTGCTGGTACTCCTTATTAAAGTTGGTTTCACAAAAGTCTTTGACTTCCCCTCCCCTGCCACCATCTTTCCCTCCATTGTATCTCAAGCTAGAGGGATGATGGTGGTTTGATGGCTCCTCTCCAAGACTCCTGTCCATGGGACTGCTTCTTTGGCTCTGTTGGAGGGGCCTTCACCTTACCATCCTACTGCCACCCATCATATTAATTAAAGACCCACCAGGGTATAACACATCGAAAAAGTTTAGCCTTCTACAAGAAATATAACGCAGAGGGGCCTACTTCCATTTAAAGAAATCAGCATGTGGTGATTGTATAAACCAAATAAACCAAATTAGGAAATATTTACGGTTGTGAGAGTGACAGCTGGTGTTAGACATGAGAAGAGGTCGTGATGAACTATTTCCTTTGGGCTTCTTGAGGTCAAATGTTCCAATGAGTTATGGTTGTCCAAGACCAAATGAGCACAATTATGCGCCAAATGACTTCCCTCTGGATCTTCTTAGCCCAGGGTGTACATGTAGAGCTTAGACATTTGTTTAGAACAAATAACTCCCCTCTCAAGTGTACGTGTGTGTGTGTGTGTGTGTGTGTGTGTGTGTGTGTATATGTGCTGGTTTCCTCAGAGATCAGACATTTATTAAATGCCTGCTACATGTAAAGCCTTCCTTTCCTCAAACAGCTTACTTTCTTCTGTGTTAACAGGTGGTTAGGTTTGCAAGAACCCAGAGTCACAGGAGTAGAGCTGGAAAGGACCTGAGGTCATCTCATCTCAAATCTTTTATTTTATATATGAGGAAACTGAGGTCAAAACTAAGTGACCCGCCCAAGGACACAGAGGTGGTCAGTGGCAGAGGGAGGGTCCAGATTTTCTTCACTGACCCTTGTCTTGTGGTTCTCAGTTACTTTCCCCCCTCTACAAAGCAAACATGTCCAGGACCCCCTAACAGGAAGCATCCAGCAGATAATGTTCCTAGCCTACATAAACCCACCTCAAAAGCAAACTCTTAGTGTTGCTGACTTCGGTCAAGACTCCGCTGAAATCAGAGAAACCTTTCTCTGTCCCTTCCAGGAGTGGGGAACTTGAAGCCTTGAGGCCACATGTGGCCCTCTAGGTCCTCAAGTGCGGCCCTTTGAGTGAATCCAAATTTCACACAATTCCATTAGTTCCATCCCCACAGAGGTCACCTTCCATCTCCTTTCCATGGATCTTATTTATCTTTAGTTCTTTATTTTACCTGCCCCCCCCCAGAAGGTGAGATTCCTGAGGGCAGGAAGGGGCTCTATGCTTTTCTTTATATCCTCAAGACATGTCACAGAGTCCAGTGCATCCTAATTCAGAATAAGTACTTGTTAACTGACTGACAAATTGTTCTTGAGAAATTTAATTTGTTTCCTGCTGAGCTGAGGGCTGCAAAGAATCCCAGCCTGGTCCATTCATCAGAAAGTTGCTCCCATCAATCTTTTAAGGGAACCTAATCTGTCTGTAGGGGTTTCTGAACCCTCCCCCTGACCTATGGGATTGTGCTTTCAAAGTTAGGACAACCAGAGCATGAAACAAGGTCCTGGGAAAATTAAGTGGAAATCCAGCTAAGCCCTTGATGAGGGCCCAGGAGTGTGGGAAGAAGACATTCCAAATCACCGATCAAAGCCATCAGAAGTCTCTCAGGATTGCTTGCAAGGGAAGTAGGTGTTTGGCTGAGCCCAGCTAGCAACCCAGACTCCCAGAGCCCCACAACCACTGGGTTGGAAAGTCTACCTGCACCTGAACACAGACTCTCTCAGTCTCCCAGACATCCATCATTTGCTCAAGGACATCCCCAGGAGTGGGGAAATCCCTAGCCTGTGAAGCAGCCCACTTTAAGATTACTCTAATTGACAACAAGGTTTTCTCTCCCACAGAGTGTCAATCTGCTCCCCAGTAACTTCCACCTGTGGCTTTGTCCTCTGGGACAAAGCAAAGAGAATCCGTTTGTTAGAGGTAGAGAGGTAGATGGTGGATAAAGTGCTAGACAGAGGCAGGAGAACCACTTCAGACAGCTAATAGCTTGTGACCTTGGACAAATCACTTTCCTTCCCTTGGCCTCAGTCTCTCCATCTGTAAAATGGGGATCATAAAAGCACCTCCTACACAGGGTTGCTGTAAAGAGACAATCCAAAGGGCTTTGCAAAACTAAAGTGCTACATAAATGCTAACTATTATTATTAAGTCTAATGCTCATTTCCAATTATATTTTCCTACTTCTATTATATTCCCCCACCAAAAAAGAAAAAGAAAGAATTACTCTTCCCAGGCTAAATATCCCTGTTTCCTTCATGTGCTACTTGTATATCCTGCTTTCCAGTCCTCACCCTGCCAGCCCTTTTCTGGATGTGTTCCAACCTGTCAATGTCCTTCCTAAAATGCAGGACCCAGACCTGAACAATACTCCAGATGGCTGATGAGGGCAGAGTCCAACAAGAAGATCACTTCTCTCATTCTAGACCTTCCATTGTACTTAATGCCAACTCCATTAACTTTCAAAGTGCCGTGTCAATGATTAACTCACTTTTAGCTTTCAGTCTTTTAAAACTCCCAGATACTTTTCACACAAATTGGTGTCTAGTCATATCTTTCCCATCCTTTACCAGTAACACCTGGCACCTACTATATGCTTAGTACATAGTAGGTTTAAGGAATGCTTTCTCATTCATTCAATAAAATGTAATCTCCTTAAGGCCAAACACTATTTTTTCATTTGGTTTGGTTTTTGTATTTTCACCCTCAGAGACTTGCACTGTGCATCATACAGGGCAGATACTTAATGGATACTTGTTGAACTGGGGAAAAGAGAAATTGAGCTTTTGAACCCAGGCTTAGAAGTTTACGTTTGTTTCTACAAGATAGCATCTAATTAAATTCAGCTAATTGTTGTAGACTACCAAATCTTTTTTTATCATTAACTTAAATATAAAGTAAGATAGAAAAGAAAGCATGTCATTGGCATAGCAAAGCATATCAAATCTTTTAGAAGACTGCCTCTACTATCCAAAGTGTACATTTCCCAAAGCATCCTGTACAGACTTCAATGGATATGTTATCTATTCCCATCGCTAAATCAAAATGGTGAACAGCATAGAAGCAGGGAACAATCCACAGGGTAAACCACTAGAAAACTCCCTTTTCTCCAAACAACACTGCCATATACATAGCACAACTATTACTATTCTTATTTTCCAGACAAGGAAACGATTCTCAGAGAAGATATCTTAATTGACTTCTCTACAGTCATGCAGCTACTAAGACTAGGGCCTGAAGACCCAGACTTTCTGTCTTTGGGCCTATATTCTTTCTTCAATACTATCACACTGTGATTTTTTTCTTTTACTCTATAAAAAGATATCCCTTTTTTGTCTTTGCTGAAGGGTTCTTAACTTTTTTTGTATCGTGTATCCTTTTGGCAATGTACTGAGACCTATTGACCCCTTCTGAGAATTATGTTTGTGGTCTACTTTCATAATTCTAGGAAATACTACATTTCAGTGAAAATAAAGATGCATTTTTCCCCATGCAACTTCATGGACTTTCTGAGATCTATCTATGGACGCCCCAGTTCAGAGCCCCTGCTCTATCAGGATGGCAGCATGGTCTTCATCCCAGCTCTGAAATGGACTCATGCATTTAGGAGTTGGTCTCACTTTTCCCTCCCATCTGGAAAAATGGGGTGATAAATCCTTCTTTTCTCCAGCTTACAAAGAAACTATGAGGATAAACTAAGATCATAAAAAGAGCAAAGGAAGGGAGGAAAAAAGGAGAATGAATTTCAAAGAATTAAAATTATTCCTGTCCACCAAGGCAGCTCTTCCTGGCCGAGCATAAGGGGGCTGCTTTATAAATTGAGTATTTGATAGCCCATGCTCTAAAAATACAAACTAGGCTAACTCTCAGAATGGTTTATTGCTGCACAAGGGAGTTAATACAGGTATTAAAAACTCAGTGGAGCTATAAGCCTAGCAGCAGGGCCACGGGCTCTGGGGCCTCTCAGAGCAGGATAATATGGGCTATTTCCTTCCAGGGCTCAGCAAGACGAAATGGGAAGAAATTGGTCTGAGGAAGCACCAGTGGTGAGATGCACCATGCCGCTCTGTCATGCTGGAGGTCTTTGGTGGGCAGGAGAAAAATTCAAAGGAAAAACAACAGAATTCTCAAGGGAGAATATGAAGCCAGCCGCAAGCTAACTATGGCCAACTGGGAACAGCCTTGGAAGTGGCATCCTATATAAATGGGCCATAGAGAGACAGCTGCCCCTTAAAGGTGGGACAGCAAGTTTGTTTCTTACTAAAGGGGGAGAGAGAGAGAGAGAGAGAGAGAGAGAGAGAGAGAGAGAGAGAGAGA
>CM053769.1:508220152-508278648 GCA_028658325.1 Potorous gilbertii
ATTCTACATGAATCACACATATATTCATATATTATATATTAGACATATATTTATAAAATTCACGTATAAATTATATATAATTTGTAAAGTTTATATATAAAATTTATCAAGTTACCTCATTTATAAAAACGGGGATAAAAATAGTGCTCACCTTACAGGGCTGTTATGGGGATCAAATTAGATAATAAATGCAAAGCACTCTGAAAACCATGTAGTTCATTGTTATTCTGATGTGGCCCCCAAGTTTCTCATCCACCCAAGTCCCTTTTTAAGAAGTCATAGCTTATTTCTTTCTTTCTAAAATGGGGTACCCAAACTGAACACAGTCCTCCAGATAAAGTCTCAGCATTTGATGGAAGTTCTAATATCCTACGAATTTGAAGTTGGTTGAGACAAATTAGCCAAGAGCTTCCTTCCCTTGCCAGTAGCTAGCCCAATTAAAGGTGAGAGTCTATGCCTTTGATTTACCCTTTGGAACATCATCTCCCATATACTCCTATACAGACACCCCTGGACCCTATCATGGGTTTAGCTTGTCTTGAATTCAGACTTGCAAGCTGGGAAGACTTAAGTTCTTAGCCCATCTTCAGAATTGTTCATTTAGAACTCTAATTTAGCTATGTCTTTCATGAATGAACTGTTCGCTGCCCAGGACTAGCTCATGGCTGTGACCACTGACCATTGGGGCAGGCAGGACTTCCTGGGCCACTGTGTAGGCTAACTAAAGAATATTCCCATAGATCTAAGTCAAAAGACACTTGGAAATCCCCCTGAGACAGAAAACAGTACTTGCTGGCAAATGCCCAAGTTCCAAGACCTCTAGAGAAAGCTTTTAGAAATCTCATCCATAATACCAAAGGTGGGGCCAGAAGGCTTTAAAAAAAAAAAAAATCCATCCAACTTGCTGAGTCAGGAAGTAGAAACAAATTAATGGTGACTTTGGGTCCTTTCAAGACTGTGCAGTGTTCTAAATGAAAATTGATGTCATCTTAAAACCCAGAAACCAAAGCAATTTTGATTTTGGAGGAAGTTCTAATTTCTTAATGGATTTTCTTTTCTGGGGGGAAGGGAAAGAGGAGGAAAGAAGGGAATGAGGATTCACAGAGGTTTTAAGGCTAATAGCAAAGTCTCATAGGTCAGGCAGCGGCTGGCGGGCAATCAAAAGATGGGGATGTTTCCTGGAACTCTGATCCCCCTAATACCTCATGAAAGCCTGCGAGGGATGCCAATATTCCATAGAGAAAATCAGCAAAGATAAGTTATGACACCTGGGTCCTGCTATCCAAGCATGTGTCTCATGACTGGTACTCTCAGGAGACTTCAGTTGGAAAGCAATGGAAAGTCTGGGCTGGGCTTCATGGTCCCAGAGGCACCTCCTTCCACTGGGACTGACCCTAGCTTTCTGGAGGAACTTCCTAAGTCTTAATTAAAGGTTGGAAACAGAGAGGAAGCAGAGGAAAGGCCTGAAGAACTCCAGGCTCTCTTTCTTTTCCTTTCTCTCTCTTGGTAACTCATTCCGGATATTGGAGAGACCTTGAAACTGTCTAAGAGATACAAAAGTCCTGTTAAATTCTGGAGGCAGGAAAGGTGAGATCAGGAGGTCAGATCTCTGGCTTTGTTTGCTCATTTCTGCACTTGGACATAACTGGAAGTAGAAGATTTCAAAGGGTTTAAAAAGGAACCCCAAAAGGCCCACAATTTATTCTAACCATTCAGAGAAGCTGCTGAGTGTCCTCCAGCAAATATGAACCCCTCCCATAAATCATACTCATGACAGTCCAGCTATCATATAAATTGACCTTCAGTTAGAATTTAATCTGACTCGTCAATCTTATCTTTAGCTCCAAGCCAGGCAGGAGGGGAAGAGGAGAAATAAGCCAGTTGGTTGTAATCCTGGTCATTCTTATCAGCAAATTGAACACATTTTTTACAAAATCCACAATCCTGAAAAGATACAATCTTGTCAAGAGGTCTAACAAAATTTTCATCCTTGTTTTAAACTTGCTTTCCCAGCATTCCTCTGATATAGCTACTAAGGGCTGATGGCTGCTATTCAATCCCTTGCGTTGATTAGGTGCTTCCCCTCTCCTATTTTTGCCCCTTGAACTTTGCACCTGTAATTTTGATAGCTGCATCTTCAGCATGAAAGGCCACCAAGTTTTCTCCAAGCAAGAACAAATGTGAATGACGTGATGTTCCCTGAGATATGTTTAGTGGCACATGAGAATTTTTTTTCTTTTCTCACCTTTAACATAAAACAGGTAAGGGGATCCACTGCCCCAAAAGTATAGACAGATCCAGTTGATACATATCACATGTCTAATGTTCCCTTAATGCAGTTAAAGAAGCACTGGCTCTAAATTCAACTTTTGCCTTGTGAACTTGAACAAATCCGCTCACCTCCTCATGCCTCAATTTCCTCATTTGTAAAAATGTGTAAAATGAAGGAATTAGACAAAAACCCCTTGAGATCCTTTCCCACTCTGGATTCTCTAGCTCCCCAGCCCTTGTAGTAGATCTTATTTGCTCAAAGTCAACTTTCTTTTAGGGTCCACCCTAGTGACTTTCAGAATTACATGATTCTGGATAAAGAGCTGAAGAGAACTCAGAAACTGTTCAGTCCAATCCCCCCATTTTATATGTAAAGAATCATCCCAAGGATGTTCTACAACTCTTCAAGGTCACACAGCTAGTAAGCATTTGGAGTAGGATACCCAAGGGGTAGTTAGGTGGTATACTGGATAGAGCACCAGATCTGGAAGGACCTGAGTTCAAATCCAACCTCAGACACTTACTAGTTGTGTGACCTTGGGCACAATGAAATTGTCATTTGTTGTTGTTATTGAAGAAGAAAGAGGAGGAGGAAGAGGAGGAGGAGAAGGAGGAGGAGGAGGAGGAAGAAACCCAAAGTGCAAGTAATTTCCTCTGGCATTTTTTCAGATCACCCGTGCTCAAAATAGTCCCTCCTTCCCGGAGTTATGTTGGTACACATTTAACAATCAGCCCTCTGGGAAATTTTTTTACCCATAACACACTTTCAAAATTAATTTGCAATATTAAAATTTTTTCCATTGCTTTCTGAAGTCTAGACAATCAAAATAATAGCCTTTTTAAAATTTCTGAGGTATAAATGCTCACACTGAAAATTTAACAATTAGCTTATGAGCCTGTTTGAACTGGTTGCAGGACACCCCTGCTTCTTTCTCTTATTTGCCTAAAGTACTTTCCCAGGATCAGCACTAACATGTTACATTTCTGTGTGTGTGTATGTGAGAGAGAGACAGAGACACAGAGATGCACAGAGAGAGACAGAGACAGAGAGAGACAGAGACACAGAGAGAGAGAGAGAGACAGAGATGCACAGAGAGAGACAGAAACAGAGAGACACAGAGAGAGATGCACAGGGAGACACAGAGAGAGACACAGAGAGACAGAGAGAGACAGAGACAGACAGACAGAGACAGAGAGATATCCCTCAGGAGAATGTAAGGTCTTTGAGGGCAGTGTCTGTTTTGTGTTGACCTCTTTATCCCCAGTGCTTGTATAATCCTGCACGTAGTAGCCATTTAATAAACATTTGTTAAATGGAATTCTGTTGACTGTGTCGAGGAGCTTTCTGACTAACCTAGAAAGTGATCTTCAGCCCTAAATCCAAGGTCAGCTTGTTACAAACAAGGAAATGACCTTGACTCTCAAATGATAATATCCAGTGAGAGTCATCAGAGCAGCGCTCCTGACCAGGAGATGCCTCCCAAATGCACAGAGCTGTGTGCCACTAGCATCTCTCTGAGAAGACCTGCTCCTTCCCCTTGCATTCTTTCTCTTTCTCTTCCTTCTCTCCTTGAGTGAGAGACATTGCTGCTCCAAGGACCCTTGGTCACCTGCCTACAAGTCACTCACATTCTATGCCTAAAAATATGAATCCCTAATTCCCCATCTAAATGAGGTCCTTAATAACTTGTCTCAGTTGCTATAAATATATCTTTAAGGGCCAGTTAATAGAAATATTTTAATGAGGAATATACAGTGGAGTGATTGCATTCCCCCTTCCCAGTAATCAGTTTAGTCTGCAGAAGATGACTCCTCCCCTTCCTCAGTCTTCCCAGACAGCATAATTACTAAGGGGAGTCATCAACATTGGCCAAAGGTCAATAAGAATGGTCCACTTCACTATCCCCATCTTTGCTAGTATACCCCAATGCTTGGATTGCTGCTAAGCTAAGAATTTCTGGCAGATATAGAATTTCAAGAGCTACATGAATGAAGGGAAGGAATAAAGTGTGACAAGCACAGGGAGAAGTGACCTTCCAGACATAAAGCACAGGTCAAGAGAAAGGTGGGGGCTTGTCCCCGGATAAAGGAGAAAGTGGTTCAGATAGCAGATCAAAAGGAAACAGTCTGAGAATCCTTAGGTGTTCAACAAGGTCCCTGAATGTGCCATATAGCCTTCAACGAGTTAGACAGGCAACTGAACTTCCCACTATTCATTTCCCAGAAATTCTCAGTTGCTCTGGGGCTTAGAATTCTAGGATCCTCCCCTTTACTATTGGAATGTATTTGTACTGCAGGGCTTTTCTTGTGCAGAGAAGGGTCCTAGCAATTAGAGCTACTAGAGGTCATCCAGTCCAATCCCTTTTGTTTTACAGGCAAATAAACTGAGGCCCCGAGAGATTAAATGACTTCCTCAATAATAGCAAATATTTATATTTTACTTTAAGTCTTTCAAAGCATGTTATTCCATTTGATCCTCAAAACAACTCTACATAATGTGCTCTCATTATCTCCATTCTACAGAAGAGCAAACTGAGGCTGAGACTAAGTGACATGCCCAGCTAGTGTCTGAGACAGAATTTGAACTCAGATCTTCCTGACTCCCAAGTCCAACACTCTCTCCACTGCTGCCAAATCAGCTAAGGAGATTGAGCCTCTAGAAAAATTCTACTCTGACGTTTCCTTATGGCATAGCAGTAACCCTGAGATCTCAAGGATGATGCCAGCAAAGCATTAGCTCTGGCAGATCAAGTGCTTACTTAGCAGAGTGCCTGGCACATAGTAGACATGGTAGAAATACTTGTTTCCTCTTTCCCTCTTTCCTTCCTTTCCTTCTTTCCCTTCTTTCCTTCCTCCTTTTCCCCCTTCCTTCCTTCTTTCTTTTCTCCCTTTTTCCTCTCTTCTTCCCTTCTTTTTTCCTTTCCTTCCTTCTTTCCCTCCTCCCTTTTTGTTTCATCCTTTCTTTTCACCTTCCCTCCTTTCCTTCCTCCCTCCCCTGTTCCTTCTCTCACTTCCTTCTTTCCTTTTTATATCTCTCTTTGTACAATAATTGAAAGCAGTAGATTTCAAAGTTTTAAAAGAAGGGGAAAGGCCCACAACTTATTCTAACCGTTAAAAGCTGCTGAAAGACTGTGAGCAGATATGGACCTCACCCATAAATTCCTTCTTTCCTTTCTTCTTTCCTTCATTTCTCCTTTCCTTCTTTTCTCCCAAACTAGGAAGATTTCAAGGACAGGCTCAGCAACAGATTGTGCCTACTATCCAGGGCCATCAGCCTATCTACTTACAAGCCGCTTCAGCCACAGCAAGCTGGCCACTAGATAATGGATTCTTTGTCTATGACTACTCAAGAAAGGAGTAAAACATCCCCCAGTGATCCTCAGTCCTCCATTGCACCTCTTTGCTTCTATAGTAACCATGATATCAAAGTGATAAGAAAAGCTACTAAGAAGCATATAATTTTTTAGACCATCTAGAAACATTACCATAATTTTTCATACTCTCTAAAGAGGATATACTTGTAATAACCAATGGTTGATACATTAGAGAATCAGTCTTAATCTGGAGTCTGTGGATAGATTTCAGGGACTTCAGGAACTTGGATGGGGAAAAGATTGCATCTTTAATTTCACCAACCCCTAACTGAAATTGAACACTTCCTTCCATTATTTAAAATATGATTTTGAGAGAGGTGTACAAGCTTCACTACACATTGCCAAAGGAGTCCATGATATAAAAAAAAGTTAAGAATCTCTAATCTAGAGAACTTGAGTCACACCCAGATCTATGTCTTTCATATTAAATGAAACCAAAAACCATTTTAAAAAATTGAAGCTAAATGGAAGGATAGTTTTGCTCTGGGAAATCCATAACTGGTAGAATTGTTTTCAACATGTGCCCAAAGACAAAAACAATCAAAATTTCATGGGATGACTAGTCAACTTCACATGCAGGGTCCATGATGAGTGTAGGCATAGGGAACACCCATGAAAACAGTTGAGCTCATGCAACAACATCTGTGACAGAGAATGAAAAAGATGAGAAATCCTACAAAGAATTCAAAGTTCCTCCAAACAAAATTGACAAATACTTTGATATTCAATGACTTCAACGTGAAGGTGAACAAAGAGGAGTATGACTATATATGTGTACATACATATATGTATACATATAATATATGTATGTATATATTTTAGAAAGGATCGTTAAGGACTAAGAAATGAAAGAAGCTGAAGGTTTGTCAATTACTCAGTAACTGGAGACCTCCATATCATAAATGTTTTCTAAGAGATGAAATCCAGAAGGCACTGATATATGGAACACTGAAATAGGACAGAAATGAAAGTGATAATATCTTAACAGGCAGAAAAAGCTAGTCACAGATGTAAAAATCACTACAGAATCAGAATCAGATCATTAACTAATTAAAGCAAAAGTCAAAAAATAGCAAATTAGAAGACAGATGAGTACTGTTAGATACAATTACAACAGCTCCAAACCCAACCATTTAAACAAGCAGTTGACTCAAAAACTGAAATGCAGATAAAAATTAAGGCATGGATTCTGGTTATCATCATTATTTTAAAGTTTAAGTGATAAAAAACATCCACCATGAGAAGACCAAATGAGTCTAGAAACTGTTTTTACCAGAAAACATTGGATCACCCTGTCAAGAAGAGATAAACGGCTAGTTTAGCATATGAACTCACTGAAAAGCACTGTATGAGAGGAAGATAGAATGTTATGAAAAATAGCACATAATATAATAGCAAAAAGCACTAGATGGGAAAATGAGCCTGCAGAAAGAACAGGATCCAGTTGGCCAGATAATACCAAAACCATGTATTTTGATGAAACTGGAATGAGGAGAACAAATAGATATGAAAGAGAATAGATCTGCCCGCTTTTCTATAACAATATAATCTCATAACCAATGACAATGAAACCACTAGATCTGGAATTGAATATCTCAGTATCTAATAAAGAAATGGAAATGACATTTAAGAAGATAAAGTCAATAAAAGTAACTGGAACTGACCAAATAAATAGAGAAGAAATCTGTACTGAAAATGATAGAATTTCAAAGGCACTTAGGGATCAATTTTCAATGTGCCTCAAAGAGGGAGAAATGCCAAAGGAATCTCACATGTTACTATAGCAACAACAAAAAGATGACCAAGAAGGCAACTGGAACTACTAACCCTGCTGCCTACTTTCTAAATTCTTTAAAATATTCATAAGAATAGTTTATGTATGTAGAGGGGACATCCTTGGTGATAATATCAGAAGAGACAGACAGGCTTTTACAGATGATTTTCTA
Organism: Potorous gilbertii; assembly: GCA_028658325.1. NCBI lineage: Eukaryota > Metazoa > Chordata > Mammalia > Diprotodontia > Potoroidae > Potorous > Potorous gilbertii. The sequence continues at coordinate 508,227,744 of CM053769.1, forward strand.
CAGCAAACAATGTCATCACAACTGCAGAACTGAGAAATACATAATACAAGATCCTGCTCTCTTTGCTGCCCCTTGACTATCCAAAAGTATTTGATTCAATGTCTATAGTAAAATCTAGCTAAGCATGGGCTCCTCCAACAAGATATCCTTCATAAATATGGTAAGAACATATAAGATTCTGTTAAAAATTCAGTAATGGTTAGTTTTGTTTGGCAAGTTTCTGATTACCAGTATCAAACGGAATGTACAGTAAAAAGATGTGCAATTGATTAGAGTGCTTGACACCATCATGAAGAATGTCTTGCACTGTATCTACAGGAAAGAGGGACTCCTTATAGAACAGTGCTCTGTGGTCATTTTTGGGTCTTGGATGTATTTGGAAGTAGGCATGCCTGTGGTCCCCTTCTTTAAATATTTTTTAAATTTCTAACTGAGGGAATATTAAATTTCAGTTAAATACTACTTATATAGTCTAATCTCATTTTACAAATGAAGTTGCAAAAGAAACTAGAGAAATGGTTTGCCCAAGGGCATCCTGAGAGTTAGGGGCAATCTCCCAACTCTCAGCCCAGTGTCCATTATTGGACACAGTGTGTTCTCATTCTTTATAAATAATAAATATGTGAAATTTAGATGCTACTTTTCTCCCACCCAAGTTCATGGACCCTTTGGGAGTCATAAACCCCAGGTTAAGAATATCTGCTGTAGGTGGTGAGGTTATCTCAATGTGTCCCTTTATGACATTTATAGTAACTGTATCAAACATGATAGGGCTTTCCCAGTGAGGCTAACAGCAGCTCGAAGAGTTCGGCTTAGCTTTCTGTATGGAAAAAGTAAGCAAATAAAAAATGTTTATGGTTCAGATGATGACATGAAGTTTGATAAACAACTCAATGAGTTCATCATTTTGTCCATTAGTACATTCTTTTTGTCCATCAGACAATATATCTTGCTCAGAACCTATAATAATAAATGTCTAGCTGACATTACGTCTCCCAGCGATTCCATATAGACGCAAGTCATGATTTCAGAAGAAACAAAATTGGGGGTGACTTGAAGATAATAGAAAGAGAAAGGGGGTAAAAGGAAGCTATAGTTGATTATCAGTAATGACTTGTATACAAAGACTGCCATTGCCAAAAGCACAGAAGAATGGAAAATACCATGAGTCAGTCAAGGAGCAAAGTCAAGGAGGATGGACATGTTGCCTAAATGTTACACTGATACCCACAATATATTAAAAGACAGAGAAAGGTCTCCAGTTATTGGATGGATCTTTTATGAAATGGTGGATAGATCTATTCATGGAATATTTATAGAAAGACAATGGAACAGACTCACATGGAGTGAAAAGGCATGGATGGGTATGACCTGTACTGGTAGAGCATGTTCCCGCACATAGATCCATTGAAAAACCTAGCATACATAGACTGGTAGGCAAGCTGAGACTAACTACCCACCTACCACTGCCAATGTGTAACTGATACTTGCTAGTTGCCATGCCATCAAGCTAGGATCAATTAAAAGTGTAATGTAATTAATGAAATCATTAAAATTGCTGACACCCACACATAGAAAACTCTGATTATGTAGCCCACTAATGAAACAACTGGACATGATTTATCTGACCTATCCCCTCACTGTGTAAGCTAGGATTTCAAAGGACACTAGGGAAGTAAATGGGAGAGTTAGTGTCTGTCTCCTGACTCTCAACTCAGTACCCATTTGTTGGGTACAGTGCTTTCTTGTTCTTTACCAATATGAAGTTTCCATTAAATCAGTTGCTATGTATTGAGCACCTTTCATGACTTTTACTATCTATAGCAAACCACTTAAGTCTTCTAGGTCATGGTTTTCCTATCTGTCAAAAATAAAAAGGTTAGATTAGATGACCTCTAAAGTCCCTTTTAGCTATGGGCAAGGTGCTGTCCTAGGTGCTGGTTGGATCATAAGCTCCTTAAAAGTAGAAATCTGTTCATTCTTTGTGTGTGTATTGCTACCTAAAAGAGTGAGATGTTCAACAAATGCTTGTTCATTGATTGTGGCATGAAAATATTAAGAATATTAAGATAATTAGGAGAGGCCTAACCTCAAATTATGAAAGGCCTAGACAAGAGGGAGATGACCTTAGAGTCAGGACGACTTGTATGGAATTCCTGTGCCTCCACGCATACTGGCTCCAAGACCCCAGAAGAACCCTTTGCTCTCTCAGTGTTCCAGTTGACTTTCTAAAATTATTAACTGCAGAACAGCAGCACATACACATTGGTAGAAGTTTCTTCCTCAGAAGTTCCCTACACTATTCAAATCATAGTTCCAGACCCAAAAAAAAAAAGAAAGAAAGAAAGTTTTAGGGTTGTGTGGCTGCACAGACAATCAGGTCATGCCAATCACAAAGAATATTTGTATCAGGCTGAGGGATTTGTTCCCCCCAAATATTCCACTCTCGTGTCCCTGACACACATAGACTGGTTTCTGCAGGGACTTTCAGAAGAAAAGCAAATCTATGTCAAGTACAATTTCTCACATGGCAATGCTGCAGAGGGTACCAGGGAGAAATGGAATTAGAAAGTCTAATTATTAGAAATCTCCTAATGCATTGAAGAACTATTTATAATTAGCACATGTCAAAAGAGCAGCCCCCAAAGGAAGATATTATAAATCAGAAAACAAAGATGGTTCCAAAGAGGGATGGCAGAACTTAGTTATTTTCCTGGGGAGTCTTATATCTAATTCACTCTCCTCCATCTTAGTTTCCCACCCACTTGCTGCAGGTTATCATCTCCCCATGCCCAGCCTCAGGTCCACTTTCCTGGAGGCAGGAGTTTCTGTTCCAAGTCACATATACCAGGTCTCCAGAATTGAATGGTGATGTTTCAGTAAGGTGGACTGGCTAAGGTTATTATTTCCCTGACCACCTAGGCCTCTACCCTGACAATACAGTAGCCTACTAATCAGCTAGAGAGCTCTTCAGTGGAGCCTCTTAAGGCAAGTTGGCCCTGTCAAATAGCCATGTAGGTCTTGCTATTATTCAATACACAAACACAAACAACTCCAGGTCCTAAGCTAGTTGGCAACATTTGGCTCCTGCTGAAGTATACTGCAAATGAGGATTTAATGGGCACTCTTTTCCTGGGGAAGCAAATGCCTCCAGTGAACCAAAAATGTCATCATCCTCTCAGGTAAGTCTGCCTGTACCTGAACCATGAGCCAAGGTATTGATGGTCTGATGTGCAGGGGCAGAACAAAACTGAAATGTCTCCAGGGACTGACTGCTGCAGATACTCGAGGGAGAGGGGAACTGAGGAAAAGCAGAATGAAGTAAATGGTAGGGGGAAAGGAAAGGGGAAATTTTTCTTGCCTATTACTTGAATCACTGAAAGGCACCAGATATTAATGATAGTTCAATCTGAATAATATGGCACTAGGAAGAAGGGATCTGGTCTCCTCATCTTCCAAAGTCACTCAACTCATATGGTGTGGCAAGAGCAATGGTTTTCAATTTAGAGAAATTGAATTCCAGACCGAACCCTGATACTTGGGTACGTTAATTCCTCATAGCCTCAACTCTCTCATTTGTCAAATGAATATGTGAAGAATAAATCTCCAAACTTTCTTCCAACTCTAAATCTTATAGTCTATCAACTATACATATACAAACACACACACAACACACCTATCAATACTAATTAAATGATGTTCAGCATCATAAACTTTTCTGAGACTCAGTTACCTCATTTTCATATGTGCACTAGCACCCATGGATTATTCGAGCTCAAAGGGATCCTGGTATACAACTCATCCAACCTTTTATCTTACAGAGAAGGAACTTAAGGCTTAGGAAGGAGAATGGCTTGCCTAAAGTCACATAGATAGGGTTATTAACACAACCAGGGATCCCAGTAGTTACATAGTGGCACTTAGTGGGTACTTAATAAATGTTTATGGGTTTGATGGATTGATAATAGATTTAGAGCTGGAAAGGACCATCTGTTCCAATCACATCATTTTAGAGATGAGGAAACTGACACCCAGAGAACACTGACTTGACAAAGTCATCCAGATAATAAGAGGGAACTGTCATCTTGGCCCACATCTATTATACTGTTGCTAACAGAAGCCACAAAGGTTACCTATGCTCCTGATGACCTGACTGTCCTTTTTAAGAAACAACAAGAACTATGCACATTCCAGCTTCTTCTCTTAATAGCCACTCTTGTTTCTGTCATTCAGGAATCTATCCAAACCTCTTTTGAATCAGTTTTGAACTCCAGCCAATAACCTCTCTTGGGTAAACAAGTTCTTAAGATCACAGAATGTTCACAGTTGGAAGGCACCAACCCCAATGGCCACAGAGTACAAATAACTCTTCTACCTAAAAAAAATCCTCTTCAAAATACTTGGCATTCATTACCTGAAGTGTGAAGCAGTAATTTTCCTGTGCCCTAAAATTACTTTACTAAAAATCAGAGGGGCCAATCCATTTCAATATTTGGGATATGATGACAGAGCCTGTACTCACATGATCTACTCCATTCATGATTTCATAAATTTCTACGTGGCTGCGGTAAGTCCAATAAGAGGGAAGCTAAGGTTAACCTTTGCACTATCTACGGAAGGTTTGCTCAGTAGGTGAACACCGAGTACAAGGGTGCAAGGAGAATGTTTGTTAATCTGAGGAACAGTGCATTTTAATGGCATCTTGTAGAAACAATCGAAAGAGTACACACGTGGTTTATTTACATTACAACATTACAACAGGTCCAGCAAGTAATAAACACTTTGTTTGCTGTTCCTTTGAATTATAATCACAGACCAAGCATAAAAAAGGACCTTACAGATCATCAGCTGTTAGCATGGAAAAGAATCTGACAGAGCCTCTCCTTCAACCCTTTCATGTTACAGGTGAAGAAACAGAGTCAGAGACAATAGATCAAAATATAGCTAGTATTCTTATAGCACCTACTATGTGCCAAGCACTGTGCTACGTGCTTTTTACAAATCATTTGATGCTCACAACAAGTCTTATCCCCACTTTGCAGTTGAAAAAATTGCGTTAAACAGAGGTTAAGTGACTTACTCAAGGTCACACTTGTAATAAGCACTACAGAATAGTTAGGGGACAGAAGTAAACTAGCCCCTCTGGCCTCATCTTCTGCTGATTCTGCCAGACAGAACACCAAAGCATACCTCCCTACCTCAGTGACAGAACTTCTCTTCTAGATGCCAGGCCACTGGAAATCTGCCACCAAACAGTAGGACCCAGAGCACCTGTCCATCAGCCAATAACAATCCTGTCCCCACAGATCTGGGCTGGATCCAAACCAGAAACAGGAAGATCCATGATCTTTACCCAACTGCTTCTAAACCAATGCAGCATTGATACCAGAGGTTTATAGAGTCTCTTTTTGTGGAGTGGAGTGGACCTGAGCAAAGCCAATTCACCTGGTCTAAGCCAGTCTAAAACTTAAGAGTCAGAGAAGGAGAGAAGAAGAGAGAGAGGGAGAGGAGGAAAGAAGGAAGGGAGGAAAAGAGGGAAGGAGAGAGAAGAGGGTAGGGAGACAGGGAAGGGAAAAGAAGAGAGAAAAAAGGAAAGTAAGGGGAAAGGAGAGGAAAAGGAAGAGGGAAGGGAGGAGGGGGAAAGAAGGGGAGGATAGAAAAGGAGGAGAGGGAGAGGAGGTAGGAAAACAAGAGGGAGAAGGAGAGGGGAAGGAAAAAGGGGAGGAAAAGGAGAGGAGGAAGGAAGGAAAAGATGGGGAGAAGGGTAGAGAAAGAAGGAAATGAGGGGAAGAAAAGGGAGAGAAAGGGAGAGAGGGGGAATGGAGAAGGGGACATAAAAGGAGAAATTTAGGGGGGAGGAGAGGGAAAGGAGGAAGGAAAAAGAGAGGGAGAAATGGAAGGAGAAAGAAAAGGAGAAGAGGGGGAAAAGAGAAAGGGAAAATGAGAGAGAGAAGGAGGGAAGGAAGAGGAAAGGGAGAGAAGGAAAGAGAGAAAAGGGGTGGGGAGATGGAGGGAGGGAGGAGGGGAAGAAGGGCAGGGAAAGAAGGAAAGTGACAGGGAATGGGAGAGAGGAAGGGAAGAGGAAACAAAAAGAGGATAGGAAGAAGGGGAAGAGAAGGAGACGGAAGGGAAATGAAAGAGAGAGAGAGAAGGAGAGGGGGAGGGAAAAGGAGAGGAACAGGACAGGGAAAGATTTACAGATGGTTTTTTTGTTGTTGTTGAACTCTCTGAGAAAAATAATGTAGAACCTGAAGCGTGAGCTTTGGGGTTGAGTGGGGAACCGTGGAATACAGTAGAGTTCCAAAGTGCCAGTTGTTCCAATAGGCTCCAATACCATGAACCAGACCAACTAGCTCATATCCCAGCTCTCTCAGAGAACTCCTTTGACTCCAGCCCATTCTGACCTCTGGGTTCTCTGAACCACTATGCCTACTGTCCATGGCACACAATTAGCACTCTCCCATTTAATATCTCATTTCTGTGTGATTATTTAATTTTATATAGATTACTTATCCAAATTCATTTGTAAACCCATTTTTGGGAAGGCACTCTATCTTCTTCTCCTTCTGTTTGTCTGATTTATTGACTGCCTGATTTATTAACATCCCCAAGGAGCAACAGACAAGCCAAGAGCAAACTAGGTAGGATTGGCTTCTCCTAACTCCCATTTTCCCTGTAGGCAAAGGAAAGCCCTCAATTATGGTAGAACCCATTAGAGGTAGAAAAGACTTTGGAGGTGGGGTAGTCCAACCCCCATTTTATAGTGGAGAAAACTCAGGAAGGAGAATGGTTTCCCAGGATCATATAGATAGTGTTCATAGCAGAATTAGGATTACGGGATCTAAATGAAAGCTGGAAGGGACTTGAGAGGACATCAAGTCCAATCCCCTCATTTTAAAAATGAGGAAACTCAGAACCAGAAAAAAGATCTGGCATAGCCAAGATCACACAGGTAACAAGAGCCAGTATTTAAACTCTGGTCCTATGATTTCATATTCAGTGCTCTTTCTACTCTCAGGGTGGTTGTGCAAATCAAATAAGGTAAAAATTGTAAGGTGCTGAGCACGGTGCCTAGAACATAGCAAACACTATGTAAAGTGTTTACTGCCACCAGCATCATCATCACCACCATCATTACTATCCTCCTCCTCATCATCATCATTGTTGCCCTCCCCTGACTTTCCTGAGTCTTGGATGCAGGACACCTAACCTCCAATCCATTCCTCCTAAATGTGATCCTTCTACTACATCAGTATTTCTCATTCTGTGGGAGAAAAAATCCTCAATCTGTTCCGGGGATGATTGTTTTTATGAACAAAGAGAAAGGAAGTACATCTGAGGAATAGGATAGAGCAGGGAGGGACATGTAGAAAGACTTGTCCATCAGAAGGTAACAGAGTCAAGTGGTTCAAACCTGACCTTTTCCAATCATGGATCAAGGATGGGTCTCCAAATGAAATGAGTTCAATGTGGCTGGAGCAGCTCTCAATGACAGGTCTAGCAAGAAAGGATCCCAAGCCACAAGGTTAATGCAACTGCCCAGAGCCAACTTTTGCTAAAGTGCTGAGAAGATGACTCCAATCCCTCAATTTTATTTAATCAAAGCAAAGAATTCATTATGACTTGATACAGTTCATTCATCAGACATACTTAAATATTTGATAACCTAGCAGCTAAATTTTTTATGGTACAGCAAGTAGTAAAGACCATTGACAGCCTCTCCATCTCCCCCTCATCCCTCCTCCATTGCCACTTCTCTCATTTTGTCCAGGGAAGTGCTCTGGGGATCAGGACAAAGGCAGAGGCAGAGGGAGGCTAGGGCCCAGATCATTCAGGGAAACCAAGATATATCCAGATAGCTCTAAAGAGAAGCCCTGGACGTTGGCCTCAGTCATTGTGAAGATGTCTCCTTTGAGAGTCAAATGGTGAGATACTGCCATTTTATCAAACTTGTAAAGTAGACATCTGAAAGGAGAGAGAGAGAGAGAGAAACAGAGACAGAGAAGAGGGTAAGGAAGCATGCATAGTCACAAGAAAGGGACCTAAGCATTCTGAATTTTTTTTCCTCTGAGGATCCTAAATATATATCTTTGACCAAGACCTAATGGCAAAAGAGACCATGACTAACAAGACACTGCCTCGAAGAGTAGACCCATCATTATATTTAAAGTTCTTGTTAATCATAGAACCATAGCCTAAGAACTAGGGGGCACTGAGAAGTCAAAAAGTCCAAACCATTTCATTTTGCAATTAGGGAAACTGAAGCCTGGAAGATAAAGTGACTTGCACGTGGTCATACAGGTAATGACAGAGCTGGGATTGGAACACAGGTCTGCTGCCTTCGAAGCTGGACCAATTCAAGCTAATCCAACAAACACTTATTAAGCACCTACTTTGTTCCAAGAACCACACAAGGCAATGGAGATGCAAAGACAAAATTAAAAGTAGTCCCTGCCCACAAGGAGCTTACTGGGGAGATACAACATGTGGAGAGATAAGAACAGACATGAATATTTGAAGGAAAGAACACCACCAACCAAGAGGATTGGGAAGTGTTCCATGGGCTGAGGATTCTGAGGCAGTGATTAGAAGAGAATCATGGGAAAGAGGCCTTTAGTCTCCTTCTTTAGCATTCCATTTTCCTTCTTGTCAAAAGTTCCTCTTTAGAGCTAGCTTTAATCCCTCATACTTTTCACAGTACCAGACACATAGTAAATGCTTAATAAGTGTTTGTTGACTTGACTACAGTTAAAGTTGACTCAACTGTCCAACTCCTTTTTCTTCTGTCTTTGTTCTCTCTCTCTCTCTCTCTCTCTCTCTCTCTCTCTCTCTCTCTCTCTCTCTCTCCATTTCTCTGTCTACCTGCTTCTGTCTCTCGAAAACAGAAATCTTTTACCAATTTTTAAATGTCTTCTTCCTTAAATTCCAAATGGCCAAAAGCCACTTACTCTACTTTCATTCTCCCAAATCACTCCCTGTTTCTCTTCCACCCCAAGGTCAGTCATATTTGAAATATTTACTGGCACATGATCAACATCCATCCAATGAACTTGTCTAAGTGAGAAGACTTTTTCATTCAGGCAGCCAGCAGAGATTTCCATTTTAATTTCTTCTTAATTAGATATACTATTAACAGGTTCACCGGAAATCTCTCTGCGACTCCGTTTCTTTTCTCCTGTTCTCATCGCCTCTTAAAGGGGTAGTCTGAGGTGTTTGCTAGAAAATAAAATAAATGCTACAGAAGAACAATCTCATTCTTCTATCTGTCAGTCTTCATCATGAGACTAATGAGGGAAGGCAGCCCTAACACAGGCACTCCTTCATCAGTGTAAGGTTCCTTTCAGCAGCTAGCATGGATGACTCCATGGAGAGACATCACAGGTCCCTGAAAGCAAAATCCGACTCAGAATTTGACTGTCTTACTGGCTATTGATCTGGTCCTATCTCTGATTAATACATATACTTACTGGAAGCACTAGTATTTCAGGGAAGGATAAAAAGATAAATTCTATTTGTCTTCAGCTGCTTTGGGTGATGAATTTGGTGTCTATAGGATATTGTTATGGGGAGAAAGTAGCATGGTTTTGGTTTTCCATTTGTCTGCAAATTCGGTTGAATGATAAGCAAAGGGAACCTACACTGGACTCACCCAATGGGTAGAGTTCACGCTCATGGCTTCCCTTGTTAGGTAAGTCATGGCTTTTCCTTGCAGGAGTTCCCCAAGACTGGAGGCAGTCTAGTAGACTTTGGAAAATCTTGTCAGTTGGGTTGCTAAATTAACCAACGTCTCAGATCCCTTCCAATTTTATGATTCCATGATTCTTTGCCCCAAAATAAATCAATCAACAAACATTTATTAAGTACCTATTATATACCAGCCAGTAAGCTAAAGTCTAAACAACCAGGAAATAAAATGAGAAGCCGTTATTCACTTGGTGTTAATGAATGACTAATCAGAGATTTGTAATAATAACATACGTAGAGGCCCCTAGTGGTGCTGCCCTTGGGACAAGCTCAGGTCACATTCTGGTCAAGCACTGGGATTTCCCACACCTTGGAGCATGACCAAGTGTGCAAGTGTCTACAAAATCCAGGAGCTGGTAGAGAATATCTGCCCAGGGCTCCAAAGTGGAGGAAGTCATATGCTTGACTAGAATGTGGACCGAATATGTTCTAAGAGAGTATCACTGAGGGCAAGGGAGCAAGAAGAGACAAACAGAGAGAAATAGATACAGAAAGAGACAGAGAGGGACAATAGATAAGTATATATAAAGAGATATATAAATAGATGATAGAAAGAGATATATAAATAGATGATAGAAAGAGATAGATAGGTAGATAGATCGATCGATCTATGATTCCATTGGTATAAATAATTCCTGCATAAGGAACTCTCTCAACCAATTCAGCCCAAGACCTTCTCTACAACTGATAAAGTATTGCCTGGGGTACTACTAAGTTTAGTGGCTTTTCCAGAGTCATCCAGCTAGTATAAATTAGAAGCACAACTTGAATACAGGTCTTTCTGATCCTAAGGCCAAGTCACTGTCCACTGTTCTTTAAGCACTTTGCAAACTTAATATCTACAAACTATTCAGAATGACCTTGTAGAGATAATTATTCCCATTTTGCAGATAAAGAAACTGAATATCAGAGAAGGTAACTGACCTCTGGAGGGTCACATGACTAGTGCATGAAACAGGAGTTGGACCCAAGTCATCTTGACTCCAAGTTCAGCATTCTTCCTCTGACATCATCTTGCCTCTTGGGAGGTCATGCTAGTGCCTTCTGTCTGAGGGGATCCCCAGTGGAACCCACCCATATCTGTCTTGCATGTGCTTAGCTGTTTGCATGTCATCTCCCACATTACCCTGAGCTCCTTGAAAGCAGGAGATGCTTTTGTCTTTCTTTCTATCCCCATCACTTAGCACAGGGCCTGGCATATAGTAGGAATTCAATAAATGTTCACTTATGACTTGATTTATTGAATCAAAGTCAACTTCGTAACACACACTGAGAGTCATATGACAAACTCCAACTCCTTTTAATCTGCCATTAACATAAAATCTAGCCAGAGTCAGCTGGGCAGGATCTAAAGAAAGGGAATACAACTGAGGAGAAGTATCTCCTGTGACTGAGACTTCAGCCCTAGAACAGAAAGAGAAGTCCCATCTTCTCATTCCACATGCCCCAACTTTCTAGGAGGGGACAGAATTCTGAGCCACCCCGACCCTGGAAGGGAAATCTCTTTATTTCTCCATATTTCCTTTTTCCCACTTTAGACAGTGCCAGATATCTTGTCCTTGATCCGTTGTGTGACATCTATCATCAGCATCTGGTGGCCAAGAAACCAAGCCTTTGAGGTAGGATAGAGCAAAGAATGGAACAGGTCCTTGATGGAAGCTGACTCCCCAGTTCAGAATGTCCTACTCTGGTACCCTGTTCTAAAAAAACGGCCAAAGCACCCTGAATCAAGATAGTTAAACACCATCTGCATCAGTTAAACACTGATTTAGTGATGTTTGGAGCTAATTTACATTAAAACTGATTTCCGTTCATCATCTGGACCTCTTCAGGCAAGAAATCATTCAAACATCCGTACTCCCCACCAAGTGTTGTAATTAAAAAATCCCTTCCAGGGGACATCTTGCACTTGATTTTTTCCAACTTTAGGATTTAGGATGGTAAGTAAAATGATGCTAGTGGTTGCGGTGGGGGCGGGGAAACATAACTGGGACTCAAAAGAGCAGTGTTCAAGTTTCCATTCTAATAAGAGTAACAGCCAGCATTTGGAGAGCATCTATCATTTTGTACCAGGCGCTGTGCTACATGCTTTACAATGATCTCATTTTTTCCCCACAACAAACCTAGGAGGTAAGGGATGTTGTTATTCCCATTTTACAGATTAGGAATCTAAGGCAGACAAAGTTTGAGTGATTTGCTCAGCATCACACAGCCTGTAAGTATGTGAGATCAGATTGAAACTCAGGACTTCCTAACTGCAGGTCTATCGACTCCAAATTCTATCCACTGAACCATCTAGCAGCCCCTAGCTCTGCCATCAACTAACCGTGTAATTATACACAAGTGGCCTCAGCACTCTGGGCCTAATGTCCTCCTGAAAGATGTGGATGGTCCCTGAGGTCCCTTTCAAATCTAAAATGTCAAGATTCTGTCATTTCCCTTTCTTTCCCTAATCAATAAGCCCCTAGAGGGCAGGGGATCTCTCAGAGTAGGGGCATTTAGCAATTTTGAGTAACAACCATGATTTTGAGACAAAATTCTCAGAATCATTAGTAGAGGGTAGGGAGTGGAGAGGTTATTTCAACAGATGTGACAGGAAATGTTGTCTTGAAAAGTAGAAAGATATAATTCCAGGCAACCACATATAGTAGAAAGGTTGGAATCAGAAGACTGAGAGCCTCCATCTTGAAGAAAGATCCAGGCCAGTCAGCCTTCATTCCTCTCCAACCCTGATTCTGGCTGCTCTTGACTTTGCCATCATATCTCAGCACCCTTCTCACCCTGGAACATTCCCTCAGTCCCTTTACCTTCTCACGTTGGAATGTTCTCTCCACTCCAGTTGTCCCTTTCTCTCATTGGTGAGTTCTTTCTAGAACTTCCAGTTTAAGGAGGGGCCCAGGACAGTCATTCTTCCTTTCTCCCTCTCCTGGCTTTTCTCCTGACTCTCCAGACTTCACCCCCATGCTCCCACCACGTACTTCCTCCCAACTCTTCAAGCTCCATTTTACGTGTTATTGTCCCCTATTAGAATGTAGACTCACTCCTTGAAAGCAGTCACCTTCTTTCTTTCTGCTTGTATTTGGAACCCAGCACTTAGTACAATTCCTGGCACAAAGTAAGCATTTAGTAAATGCTTGTTGACCTGTTGACTTGACTTTACTCATGTCTTGTTGTGTGACCTGAGGTAAATGAGAGTTCTCTGGGGCTTCAGTTTTTATTCAGTTCAACCAACACTTATCAAGCAGCCCCTACCTACAGAACAGATCAAACAATCCCAGTCCAGTAAAGGTAATCAGATAAGTAAACACAAGGTAATTGAAAGAGGGAGACAACACTAACCTGGGAGGGTTAGGGAGGGACTATAAGTACTGGGAATAACTTGTACAAATGGAAGAGATGTAAAAGAAATGCCACACCTGAGTATGTATGTTTAGTCTAGTTTAATCAGAGGATGCTTACTCATATCCTAAGTCAGTCAACAAGCATTTATTAAGTGCTTACCATGTTCCAGACATCATATTGTAAAAAATGGGGAAGCAGAGCAGTAACTAGGGTGGGACCATGGGGCCTTTATCACCAGGGAGCCAAAATTTAAAGGCATTTAACTCCTTCTGTGGCATAAGTTTTTTCTCAGTAGCCTTCCTACTGGCCTTCAGACAAGCAAATCCATTATGGAACAGGGTCTCTAGGTACACATATACATATACACACTTTTAACTCCAAGAGTCAAAATTTCCAGCTGTGATTCAGTGGAGGAAGGAGAAGAAAATCAGATTATATAATCCCTAAAGGTCTTTCTTAGCTTGAAAATTCTATAATTTTTAAAATATTTATTGAGCTGGAGTTCAATATTCAATGCTGTATTAGTCATCCCAGAAAGGGATAAAGTATGAAGTCGCAGTCTTTTTCTTCAAGGACATTAGGAGACTAATACATACATATAATATACAATTAAATAGATAAATAATGTTAAATAAAATGCAAGATAAAAATATAACTGTGAAAATGATGAAAAAATTTAGTGCCGTAAGAGGTTAGAGGAGATCAAAGCCATTGTTCTGTAATATTTTTACTGTTTTACATTTTTACAAAGGTGTCAGGACTTGAATTGGACCCTACAGAATAAGTCTGAGTTATTTTTTACAATAAAAAATAGGGCAGCTAGGTGGTGCAATGGATAGAGGGCCAGCCCAGGAGCCAGGAAGTCCTGAGTTCAGATGTGACCTCACATGCTTACTGTGTGTGACCCTGGGCAAGTCACTTAACCCTGTTTGTCTCAGTTTCTTCATCTGTAAAATGAAATGGAGAATGAAATGGCAAACCATTCTAATATTTTTGCCATGAAAATTCCAAATGGGATCTCAAAGAGTCAGACAGGACTAATCAACAAAACAAGGACATATTTTACAATTACTTAGAAGATAATGGCTTCCTTATTCTTTCCACCCTTCATGACCCACTACCAGGAATTTGCCCCCCAACCAACTACTGGCTAAAAAAAAAAATTAAAAAACCTAGCTCTGCTCACATATAGGAGGGACAATGAGGAATCCACTGAGGAGGGAAATGAGGACAATTAGGCTGAGTCAGCCTGCCCAGAGCTGGAAAAGTCAGAAAAAGAAATCAACCCAGCCCTGGGGCAGAGCTGTAGGGTTTCTCCTGCCAGGATGTCACTTTCAAGCAATTCCAGTCAGAGAGGAACACTCCCAGCAATCTCAGGCAGAAACCGGTGAATCCCTAGAAAGAAGCAAGGAACGTCTCTTTTGGGTGGGCCATAGCTCTTTCCTTCAGGGCATGATAGTGAAGTATCTGGGTTCTGTCAGCCCAGAGCCATTTCCCAGGATTCATCACTTTTCCAACTCAGCAGCAATTCCTAACTGCTTTTTACAAAAGCCACAAGAGATACGGAGGTTTTCTATAGTAGAAACTGCATCTGACTTGGAGATAGAAGGCCATTGTTAGAATCCCTAGCCCCTCAATAGCTGAATATCCTTACACACTGTCCCCTCAGCTGTTGAGGCTTAAGTATCCTCATCTGTAAAACAGGTCCATACTGCCTGGACTCCCCATCACACCAAGATGTTTGACTAAAGCATTTCATGAATCGTGAGGCTTTGTATAAACATGAGCTACCATTATAGTTGGTATCTAAAGGAAGAGTTGAGGATATACAGTAGAAATAGGCCTTTCGGTGTTCAGTCTGCACCCTAGGCCAGCCTTACAATTAACCTGCTTCCTGAATGAAGTCAATCAAGAAAAATGTGCTGGGCTCTAACTGTGCCAGGCACCATTCTAGGTACTGAAAGGCAAATCCAAAATAAGACAGTTGCAGCCCTCTAAGAGCTAATATTCTCCTGAAGGTGGATGGTGGATAAAACAATAATAGTTAGCATTTATGGGTTAAAGACAAAATAAGTAGTCAAAGAACAGGATATCCAGAAAAGTTTCTGGATAGAGGAATAGTATATCTTTGATCCTAATAATCTTGTCTCTGCCCTCTCCACTCTACCCAGCTGCAAGATGATCTTCCTAGACCCAAATCTCACCATAGCACTTTCCTAGTCAAAATCTATTGGTGGTTCTCTATTGCCTCTAGTGTAAACGGCATACAAATTCCTCAGCCAGGCATTTGAAATCCTCTAAAATGTAGTTCTAACCTATCTTTCCAGGCTTCTTTCCTAGTAATTCCCTTCATGGGCTTTCTATTTCAGCCAAACTGGCCCACTAGCTGTTCCCTGAATGCTCTCACACAAGCTATCGGCTGTGCCTGGGATACCCTCCCTCCTCAACTCTGCCTCTCAGAATCCTTGGCTTCCTTTGATGCTCAGTTTAGATCCTGACTCTTCTGGGAAATCTTTCTGGATTCCCCCAAATTAAGCTATTCATATGGCCACTGCCCAGATCAGGACAGGAGGAACTATAACAACTAAACCCTTAAAAAAATAAAAAGAAAGAAAATCCTTCCCTTCACCCTCCATGCAACCTGTCCTTTCAGATAAGAAAATGAGGTTAAGGAGTAGCTAGATGGTCTATGATGTCAGTACAACCCTCACATCAATGGAGTCTGGAGAAAGGCAAAGTGACCTACGGAAAGATCACTGAGTTTGACTGGGCATCAACTTTCTCAAGTAGGATTGGACTATGTCTCCAATATGAGGTCAAGAGAATCGGCAAATTCTCAGGATATCACATAGTTGTTGTTTTTATTAAATAAATTTATTAATTTTACATGCATTTATGACTGGCTCTTCCTACTATCCCCCAAATTGCATGGAAGGAAAGAAGGGAGGAAGGAAGGAAGGAAGGAAGAAAGGAAGGAAGGAAGAAAAGGACTTCATTAAATTGTATATGGTCCAGAAAAACAAATTTGCACATTGGTCACATTTGAAAATGTATGTCCTCCTCTGCATTTTAAATTGTGACTGGTCTTGCCATTCTATCAAAAAATATAAAAAGTAGAGGGTATCCCACAGATAACCTCTTGTCTCCTGAGGGAGTTCCATCTTAGGCATAACAACTAATGTGTGCTAGAATCTTCCAAATCTCTGAGGCTACAGATCTAGTACTTTTCCAAACATTCCCTATTGCCCAGATACTCCCCCACCTCTTAGCAGATGGCTCCTCTAGTCCTACAATCTAGATACCTCTATAGTCACACCATTTCCCTGTCTTTTTCCCCATATGGACCAGGAGATATCCTTTCTTCTATCTGGCTCAGCAAACACTATGTGCCCTGTCTCCCAATGTGCAAAGTCAACATTTGTCCAGTTATCTTCCATTTATCCCTCATCCATGAAGCAAATGAGTTACCATGGGGATTTGCCACAAGAAGGTAAATATTCCAGATAGGAAATGGTATGTTCTGAGGGCAATCAAAGCATATCCGTCATCCAGTTTCCCACCTCTCCCTGAGAGCCCTGTTCTGCAAGGATAAGTAAGGGTGATGATACTTTGCCCAGCCAACTGCTTACAAGGACCAGAATGGTTTCAACAGTTTTCCTCCAGGCAAAGATAGATAGATAGACAGACAGATAGACAAGTAGATAGATGAATAGACAGATAGATATAGATATAGATAGATAGACAGACAATTAGATGGAGATAGATACAGATAGACAGATAAACAAGTAGATAGATGGATAGATAGTCAGATTGATAGATAGACAGACAGACAATTAGATGGAGATAGATACAGATAGACAGATAAACAAGTAGATAGATGCACAGACAGAGAGAGACAGACAGAAAAGTAGATAGATAGACAGGAAGGAAGGAAGGATGAAAAGGAAAGAAAAATAAATTTTAAATGGTTTTAAGGGATACTCTGTTGTTTCCCTTAGGGACCTTGGAATTAGACCTATGGAGGGAGGCTGAGGGAGTGGTGATTGATAACACATACACATCCCTTAAGTAATAACTTCCATGATCATTAGCAGCTCCATATGCCCTTCTTGCCAACTAGCCTGGAACTTGATGAAAGGGACCATGGTGTGGAGGTGAGGAGGAGGGGATAAGGGAAAGGAAGGGCAGGCAGGGAAAGATAGGTTCCATGGGTGGTATCACATTTTAACCCCAAGTGTTGACAGCCTCTACTTCAAGCCTCTTCTGAACAAAAAGAACCGGTATTCTGCTACACAGGGGGCAAAGGGATCTGTCAGCAGAGCCAGCCTGTGGCAGCTATACTGGGTCCCACTGTCCATCTGTCCAGAGCCTATGTGCTGACAAGAAAACTATGTGGGCCACTCTTTCTGGCCCCCCATGGTCTCCTCCTTCCCAGGAGAAGCCTGCATGTTCCCATGCCAGGCAATCTGAGATGCTAAGAGGGCTTTCAACAATACGTGGGGGACAAGGGGCCATGCAGGGACACAAGTTCAACACCCAACGCAAAGCCTTTGCCCTGGCGGCTGGGAGAATGCCGCTTCCCAGCTGAGGTTCCCTGTAACTTCAGCCCTCTCTTCCCTGAAAGGTCCAGGTGGCTATGCTGGGGGAACCATGGGGGAAGGGCAGCTGCAGAGTCAGTCTGGAAAGGACACTGTGCTCCTAACCCTAGTGGGAATGAGCTGCCCACACTTGTTCCCAGCATGGCCAGGGATACAGTCCCCTTGATGACACTTCACTTGAACTATTTTCCAATTACGAAGAGAGGGCTCGGCCTCCTATCAGCTTACAGGAGAGGGGGAGCTTTTCTGCCTACTCATTCTCACTCAACCATCCCAAGCACCTAGGCTTAGTCCAGAGAGGCATCCTATCATTTTTTTTCAGCCTGTTCAGAGTCAGAATCATGTTGAATATAGAATCCATTCTAGACTGTACGTATTAAGAGAAGACAGAGTATATTCCTCAAGTGGTAAGATATACACACAATACACCCATACCCACATGTGCAAATATCTCTCCCACTTAAGCAAACTCATGGATGCAAAAAACACAGATTTGCAAAACAGGTCACTTAGGAGAGGAGTCTTAACTTCTTGGGGTGTCCTGGATCCCCTTGACATTCTGATGGTCTGTGGACCCCTGCTCAGAATCATTTTAAATGCATAAAATATATAGGATTAGAAAGGAAATTGATTATATTGAAATATAGTTATCAGACTATTAAAAAGAAACAACTTTGCAGATCTTAGTTTAAGAATTCCTTTAAGAGGTAAGAATTTCTAAATTTTTGTTGTTCAGCTGTTTCAGTTATGTCTGACTCTCCATGACGCCATTTGGGGTTTTCTTGGCAAAGATCCTAGAGTGGTTTACCATTTTTCTCCCCAGCCTATTTTACAGGTGAGGAGTTAAGGCAAACAAAGAAGGTTATGTGACTTGCCCAGGATCACACAGCTAGTATCTGAGGCCATATTTGAACTCAGGAAGATGAATCTTCCTGATTCCAAATTGGCACTCTATCCACTGCACCACTCAGCGGCTCCTAAATTTTAGGAGGCATTTATTTGCAACAAAGTTGGGTAAGTTGGAGGAGCCAAAGAAAGGGAGAGGAATTGATGACCAAGATGGTTTTATGAGATTTATTTCTATATCCATGAATCTATGAATCTGAAGGCCTAAGGTCAACCGCACAGTCATGAATGGATGGAATTTATTCGTCTTCTCCATTTTACAGATGGAGAAATGGAGACCCAGAAAGATGACACAATGTAAGTAGCAAAGCTGAGATTTGAACTCAGGTCCATTGCCTCTAATTCCCACTTTCCTTCTTAGTCACCATGCTTAGAATTAAAGAAAACATTAGTTTGTTGCCTTTGAAGTTGAGTTGTTCTACCTTCAACTTTCACCTAGCTGTTCTTAGGCTTTTGTTTTTTGTTTTGTTTTGTTTTTTGAAGGCATCACTCAGGCACCAAGGTTTCTTTCTGTGTTGATTC
This sequence comes from Potorous gilbertii, assembly GCA_028658325.1. Lineage (NCBI taxonomy): Eukaryota > Metazoa > Chordata > Mammalia > Diprotodontia > Potoroidae > Potorous > Potorous gilbertii. The sequence continues at coordinate 508,246,856 of CM053769.1, forward strand.
ATTGACATTTAAAGTAGTTCTGAACTTGATGTTCTGTTTGTTTCTACAAGCAGCCTGCCTTCAAGGTGGGGATTGGCTTGAGAGACCACAGGGCGATGCTGGAGATGCAGCCTGGAATTGAGGAGAAAAGTGTTTTCTTTCCTTCCCTGCCCTGACTTATTGTGTCACCTTGAGCTGGGCTCTTTCGCTGCTCCGCGCCCCAATTTCCCTGTTTGTACAACAGTGTGCCTCGTCCCCTCCTCCTTCCCTCCCCCCAAATCCTTTATGCTATTATTAAATGACACACTAAGTAAAAGAGGTCAGTGCTACAATGAATTCTCCCTACCTACCCAAGGTTCTTCAAGGGGCCAGGCAGATCGCTCAATGTGGGACAGAGGTTCCTATTTACAGAGCATTAGAGGGAAGAGGGACATCCCACAGGCAGCCCTGTAAATACTACATGGGTATGCTCAGAGTAGAGAATGACATCCTGGAGAGACACTAGAGGGGAAAAAATGTTTTAAATGTAGGACTCACCCAAGGGGAAAATGGATTTTAAAAATTGATTTCAAAACACACACACACACACACACACACACACACACACACACACACACATACACACACACACACACCCCTCCAAGTCAGAGAATCTAATTTTAGTAGCCATCTTGCCCCAGCAAAGCACTTCGCAACCAGTTATTTTCAGAAATGCTATTAGCCACAGGGTTATTTTTAAAGCCCAGAGTGTGACAGCCGTCTCTGACACAAACAGCAGCTGAAAGGCAGTAAATCCACAACTCCGGATGTTCCTTGGGTACAAGACTCCATTCAGGATGAGCTCCTCAGGTTCTTCTAATGCTTGGCCCAGTTAAATGCAGGGACCCCAGCCCATTTGTGCTGCCCCGCCCCACCCCTCCAAGGGCTACTCTCATGTCCCCTGGGCATGGGAGCCCTTTTAACCTTGCTTCACACCCAAGTCCTTTGCAACAGCAACTAAAGCAATGGATTTCCCAGAAGCCAAGAGATCAGGTGACCCGACTTTCAAGAGCACAACAATCTTCAGTGGTTCCCGATATCTACAAAATAAATTCCAGATTCTTTAACCCATTATTCAAGATCTTCTGCAATCAGATTTTTCTAGCTATCTCCTCTATCTTTCACCATCTTCCTGCTCTGATGTCTTATCATGGCATCAAAGTCACTCAGGGTTCTGGAAGGCAATCCCAGTAGAACAAGTACCAACCAGCCCTGCCAAACCGGAAAGTTTCAGAGTATGGGCCTAATGACTGGTCTTGATATAGTCCAACACAAACCTGAGTTCAGAGGCTCACCACCAGAAGGTTGGCATGGGCAAGAAAGAACACTGTGAAAGGGCAAAAAGGGCAGAAGTTTGGGCATCTACATTGGGCACCCATGGGACACATGTAAAAATTTCCCACAGCAAGTAGTGAAAAAAGTATTTATTGAAGGGAAGACTTATATAACTCAAGTAGAACCAGGAGAATACATAATGACCACAATCATGTACATAAGCAAACACAACTCTAAAAAGCAGCCAAACTCAAGTTAATTCTTTTTCCCCCTGTATTTTTCTATTTTCCCAGCAGACAATTTACGTAAAATCCCCCTTTAATTTAATGTGACAGCTTCCCACAATAAACTATTTAAAGGGCAGATGTGTCAAAAATAGCATTTTCACTGCTGTGAAAAATAATCAATCAAAAAGACATCCCTGCTGATTTTTTTAAGCCATACATTTGCCAATTACATAAAAAAAAGTCTGCAAGAGGTATTTTCTGTGTTGACTCTTGTTAGTGTCTTTCCTATCTTCATACAAATGCTGGAGTTAACATTCTGTCAAGTGTTTATCATGCTAGAGAATGGAAATATTGCTCCACTTGCTTCCTAGTCCCTGAATAGAAGACTCTAATGTCTATAAATCACCCATTGTCTTTGCTCCATCAATGCCAGTGTTGCAAAATTTGTGGCAATCTTGCTTGTCTGTTTCATAATACATTTTTGTGTAGCATTCTAGAGCACTGCTGTGATTCTTAGTTATGTCTCTCTTGTCCATGTTCATGGCAGAGATGTGGCTTTGAATGTTCTGCTTTGGAAGATCTAATTTGGAGACAGAGGATCCATGATCCTCATAATCAACCAGCATGGAGCAGCAGTCATGGTCAACAGCTATTGTTATTTTTCAGAGACAAACCATCCTCTCAGAGATGGAAGGAACCCTATTTTCAGCTGTGAAACCATCACGTTTCTAGAGACATCAGCCAGTACTATCATGATTCCTACTGGCAGAGAAACTTTCCCATGGACCCAACCACTACTTTCAATACCACCAAATTCTGACATCAGTTGACCAAAAGTCTTCTTGGTGAAGCTTTTCATCAACTCCTGCAGTGTAAATAGAAAAATCTCTGCATTTAATGTCACAAGATCCAGCAGATAACAAAACACTGTTGGGGGGCCAGTCCAAACTAAGAACCGGAGAACGAATTGCCTTTTTCATGTGTTTGCTCAAGACTAGGCATTTTCAAACTTAAAGTAGCACATGGAAATCAGTTGAACACCACTATTCACAGAAAATATATTCTCTAAGGGAGATCATTTCACAAAAGTGACTGAACTATTAATCCTCAGGATCACCAGGCCTGGCTTCTAGATGCCATCTTTCTACAGAAAGATATAGACATAGGCAGGATGGTCTACACAACAAGTTACAATTTGATACTTATGATGTATCCATTGTGGTCCTTTAATCCATAGACGTTCGCCCATTGGTTCTCATTCTTCTTATAGATGAGGACTTTATAATTATTGGAGCTAAAAGCAATCTGAATATGGTCTCTGTTCCAAACATGGAAGGTGATTGACTCTAGTAAAAATTGATGTAAGGATATTATTCTTAGTGTTTTCAAAAGGGAAAAGCTGGGATGTAGAGAGTGCTGACAGGCCCCAGAGGGGAAGATTCATGGACTCTGGTCAGTCAACTCGAATAAGCTTTGGAGGGCCAGAGGAAGATGGAGGCCGGCAGAGAGTAGCTGACAGGGATCCCAGCAAACTCAAATTAATTGTGATGATCTTGTATCCTTCTTATAGTGTCTACCATAGAGTAAATCCTATAGGAGGCACTCAATAAAGACTTTTAGAAGGATAGATTGCAACTTATTTATCTGCCTGCTGGAAAAAACTATGTCTGGTGGCCTCCTTTATCCCTGGATCCAATAGGGTTGCAGTAAAAAATAGGTTATGTTGACATATAGTGGCTAGGGGAGGAGAGCTATATTAATGGTTCACTATACACTCAAAAGCTTTCCAGGGCAAAATTACCAAATGGTGATGGATTCAAGTAGGTAATTTCTACAAAGGAAATAAGAGGGGAACTTTTCAGCAGAAAGTTCTTTGGACCTGTGAGACCATGCTTCTGGTTAATAATACCCAGCATTCATACAGCACTTTAAGACTTATAAAAATACTTTTTGTTATCTCTTCAAATCTTCACAACATCTCTCTGAGGTAGACGCTACTATTATTCCCATTTCACAGATGAGAAAATTGCTAGAGAAATTAAATGACTTGCCCAGAGTCACAAAGATAATAAGTGTCTGAAGTGGGATTGGAGCTCAAGTCTTCCTCACTCCAAGTCTGGTGATCTAGCCCACTCTACCATCTAGCTGCCAATGGAGATATTAGCTAGAATTTTTGTAAGGCTGTACATATTATTTTATCATACCCTGGAAGGTAGATGTCATTATTAACCCCTTTTACTGATAAAGAAGCTAATGCAGACAATATTTAAGTGACTTGCCCAGGATCACACAGCCACTTAATTGTCAAAGGCCAGATTTGAATTTATATCTTTCAAACTCCAGGTTTAGGAGTCCATCCACTGTGTTACCAGCTGCTTCACCAAATCAGTTCAGATTCCCCAAATTCTTCAGTCTGGCTTACAGGTCATCCAGAATCTAGCTCTAACCTACATGTCCAGTCCTTCCCTTCAGACAGGATATATGTGTGTGTATAAAATAACCAAGCTCAATTACTAGCTTTTATCTGAACATGACCCTCTGTCTCCCACTTATTAATACTCCATAGGTTGGCCTTCAAGCCTACCATGCAATCCGTCATGACCTCTGCTTCTCAGAAACCTTATCCTTTGAGGTTCAGCTCATCTACTGCCTCCTTCCTTCATGAGTCTTTTTCTGATCTCCCTAGTTGCTAGCAATCCTTTCTCATGTGAATTTTCCTTTAATTTGTTTATATGTTGAATTTCCTCTTCTTCCCTTCCCACAAAAGAATGTAAATCTCTTGAGGACAGAGTCTGATTCATTTTTATCTTTGTATGCCCAGCACCTAACATGGTCGCTTGCACACAGTAAGCTTCTACGAAAAGTTGATTGACTTGAAACAAATTTAGGTGTTCTCTTTGGCTTCATTTTCTCTCTGCTCTACACTATGTGACAAAACATTTTATTCTTCTTTGAGATTCTCATTGGTTGTATCACTCTCTCAGAAGCCTTCATTGACCACCCATTGCTTATCATATCAAGTTTGAAGAAAGAAAATGACCCCTACTATGCTTCATCTTTGTTCTGATAGGAGTAAAGAATTCAAAAAAATGAATCGCCTTCTAATATTTTATCAAGCCAATGTGCTACACTACTTAGCCCAAAAATAATTCCTTAATGAAGTTACATGCATTCATTTAATAAAGATGTTTTAAGAGTTTCTTGTGTGAAGCACATTGTCCTAAAACACCACTGTGGCGTGCAGGAGGGATCAAGGCACACACACTGGCATCATTCCTGCTCTCAAAGAAGTTAGAATCTGGTAGTAGAGATAAGGCAAGGATCCAATTAGCTAGTCAAAGTAGAATGTGACAAGTGTCATAAGAGAGCTATGAAGGCTTTGAGAGTTCAGGGGAAGAAGAGATGAGATGCAATATAATTCAACTCAACAAACCTTGATTAAGCCACTACTGTGTGCCAGCAACTAGGTTGCACATCAAGAATTCAAAGAAAAAGAGATATGGTTCCTGCCTTCAACAAGCTTATATTCTACTAAGGAACTAAGATGTATACTAAAGAAATACAAAGACATATAAAGTAATTTCAGGGAAGGGAAAGGAAGAAAACAAACACTTATCAAGCATTTACAATGTGCTAAATGCTTTACAATTACTATCTCATTTGATTCTCACAACTCTAGGAGATAAGGGCTGTTATTATCCCCATTTTACAGATGAGGAAACTGAGGCAGACATTGCTTAGGTGACTTGCCCAGGGTCACACAGGCATGAAGGGTCTAATTTGGTCTAATATCTTCCTGACATCAGGTTCAATGCTCCATCCGCTATACTAACTGGCTGCTTTTAGGGAAAGCAAGAACTAGGAAAGACATGAGTTTAAATTAGACCTTGAAGGGAGGCAAGAATTCAAAGAGGAGGGAGGCAGGAAACATCTAATAAATATGTGCAAAAGTATGGAGGCACAATATGGATGCTACGAAAAATATTTAACATTTCAGAAGAGCTGGCATCTAATCTGGGACTCAAAAGATAAGAATTTCAGGGACTTTGACAGTTCACTGGAAGAGATATTTTGGGACCTTCTAAGACGTATCAAATAATACAATATAGATGCTCGCCAAAACCCCAAATGGGGTCACAAAGAGTCAGACACAACTGAAAATGACTGAGAAACAACAAAACAACCCAAGTCTGCAGAAGGTAATTCTTATCCTGCACCTCTCTATAGAGAGAGACTCCATGATGGAAGCCAAAGCATTGGGTTAGAACACCCCTATTCTAGTGCTGGATTTGCCAAGACCTAGTCATGTAGACATTGACTCTATCTTTTCATCTCTCAGACTCAGTTTCCTCAATAAAGAACTTGTATTCTTAGGTGATTTCTGATGTCCCTTCCATCTCTACAATTCTCTGATTCTCATTCCAGGTCTATTATTTCTAGGACATGGTCAATTAAATAAAGGTCAAGTATGTGACCTTGCAGCATTTGTAGGTATGGAGAGGATTTAGGATAATCTTCTAGCAGGATGAATGAATTATTAGCACATTATGCATATATATTGACACTGGTATTGTCCAACCATTGATTTGTTTATTTAACAGGTGGTGTAATAGCATAGTTATATCTATATGGCTTAACACACAACTGAATGTCTACACTGGGTCAGTGAATCATGCCTATATGAAGATTCCTATCAAATCCAGTGGTTTATTTAATTGTTAGCCACTGGTCTTATTCAGAGATCTAAGCCTTTCCTTTTCTTTATTCCATCATTTGGGGGAAATACAACCTTGTATGTTAGAGACTGAAAAGAACATGGGATCCCAGAGGCTGGTAAAGTAACTGTGCTTCTTGTCATAGAAACAGAACACAGGTGGAGACTTTACCATAGTCTTGCCGAGAGGCTGTTATTCTTGGCAATTAAGATGGGTTGAAATGTGACAGTGATTGAGGAGAGGAAAAAAAAACCCTAATCAGTCAGTGACTATTAGTTAAATAAAGGAACTAGATTGAGAACAGAAGTTTTCATAAGATGCATCTGGACTCAGGAAGAAGGAGGGAGGAAGGCCATCACACAAGAAGATCCATTTCAACAAATCACAATGAATTGAGAGGCAAAGGACCCTTCTAGGTCATTAAGTCTAAGCTTCTCACTTTACCCATAAAGCAATCAAGATACATAGAAGTCTAATGACTTTTGCAATGTTGTAGAGGTCATAAGTACAAGAGCCCAGGGACCTCAGATTCAAAAGCTTTACCCATGCTGCCACCTTTTCCCATTGGGGAGGTCCTCCCAAAGCCCCCATTCACAAGAAGGACCCAGACCAGTCAGCCTTTATTCTCCATACTTTACCACCATCCCATCCTTCTCCATTGTGGGTTATCTTAGCATGTAAACTCCCAGAAGGCAGAGCTGTCCTTCTTTTTGCCTGTATGTGTACCTCCAGTGTTCAGTACAGTACCAGGTCCTTCAGAAATGCTTATTGACTTAACAGCCTCTCTCAGCCTCAGCTTTTTCATCTGTAGAATGGAGTTGAAAATAAGTGAAACACTTAACAGGGTTGTGAGCTCAAAAGAGATATGTGAATATGGTCTACAAAGAAACTGCTTTTTTTTTCTTTTCACAATCCTGTGATCTCAGTGCTATAGGAAACACTCGACAAGAAAAATCCCAAACTCTTTCAAATCATCACCTGCTCCAAAACTTAGCTTTAAATAATTGCCTGGGGCACAGAGAAGCCTTGCCAAATGACTTTAGAGAAGTGTGGGGGGATAGGTAACCCCGTGACCTTGAAGTCAGGAGGACCTGGGGGCCAATCTGGACAAGCCACTTAAACTTTCAAAGCCTCAGTCTCCCCATCTGTAAAAGAGGGGGAGGAGCTAATAATATCTCAAAGGGTCAAAGGAGATAATGAATGCCAAGTGCTTAGCAAACCTGGGTCAGTTTGGGCCATTATCATTTCCACTCTATCAACCTGCTTCTCATTTGACTGTTCTCCCTTTGAGTGATAAGGATCTGCTTGTTCTCTTGCCTAAGGCTCCTTCTCCCTCTCTACTTTAGACAGTGCCACTAATAATTGCATTCTTTTTTTAAAAAAATTAATCATAATAAAACACATAAGGGAGGGAGAGAAAGCCGGCCTTGGGGTGTTATATTTCCTCTATGGACTTTCTGTGCACCCGATGGCTAGCCCCTCATCCTTGCCAGAAGTTCACAGAGGATAACCTCCATGGCCTCCAATAACAGAACCTTGCTACCCAAAACCAGGCTGCAGTTTTGTCTTCACTGACTCCAAGTGACTCATCCTGCCTGTTATTTCAGAGTGATGTGCCCTACTTCAATGCTGTCCTCTTAGCCCCTTCCCAAGATACGTGTGCTCATGCACGTGCACGTGTGTGTGTGTATGTGTGTGTGTATTTATGAGGGAAGGGCCAGGATACTAAGGCCAGAGATTTACAGCAAACGCCCACCTCAAAGCCACCTCCTGAAAAAGGGATATCTCACTGACCAAGGCAGGCGCAGCATTCCACAGGACCTCTCAGTCATCAGAGGCCTCAGGGGAAGCAGCAGAGAGTCCTCCAAGGGGAGGAAGGTCAGGTTTGGCCTAGTTAAGTCCTGATGTCCTGTGGGGCAAGAGACAATTTTTTTTTCTATCGCCAAATATGCAGTTCAAGTTTGGGATATGACAATGATTTCATTGCTGAGGACACTTTGAAAGGCAATAGAGTATTACTGAAAGGAAACTGGATCCAGAGCCAAAGGATCATAGATTTGAAACTGGAAAGGACCTATGAAGTCACCTAGCTGAACTCCTTCATTTCACAGATGAAGAAACAAAAGCGACCCAAGGTCACACAGGGAATACACAGCAAAGGAAGGAATAAAATCCAGGCCTCCTAACTCCAACTCCAGTTGTAACTTAGCTTTTTTACTTTGACTTAATAAGAAATATCTTTGTCTCCAAGTAGCTTTACACTTCCATTACCCTGAGCCTCAGTTTCCTCATTTGTAAAATAAAACGAGTGATACTTCATCTGCCTCATTTCTCAGGACTTTGGGGAAAAACAAAAAAGATAACGCCTGCAAGATGCTTTGTACAAGGTTTAGATGTTATTATCCAGAAGGCACATCATCAATCACGTAGACTACAAGCATGCCTCCATGTGGCATCATTGTCTTCATTTCCAAAAGGGTGGCTGAGGCTGATGAGATTAATTAAGTCATTCACTTCTGCATCTTTACCCAAGCTATACTTCCCACATTCTCTCTCTCTTTATAAATCACATTCATTTCCTTCTTCCTTTGGGCAGTCTTCTCTGACCATCCTAGCCCACACTGGATCTCCATCTCCCTGACCTCCTATAGGATTTATTGTCTACACCACGAACTTTCACATTTTAGTACATATTATACTTCATCATCCCCTTTTTTAAAAAAAGTCATTCATTCAATAACCATTTATTAACCACTTATTATATATGCAAATCACCAAGCAGGGCAATGGAGGAAACACAATGATAAGTAAGATATGACCCTTGTCCTCAAGGAGATTATGGTCTAGCAAGGGCGATATAATACATACACAAAAGTCTTACTGGTGGGCTTTTGGAGGAGGCCTTGTTGTTTGTCATCAAATGTCTCCCTGTGGTCTTTTCCCCTATTCTCACCTCCATCAGCATGGTGCCTTGTTTGCCTACTGTCACTCCAATGAATTATCATACTAAGACATAAACATCCATTGAGTAATTTTCTTAAAGCACAGGTCCAATTCTATCAGTTCCTTACCCCAAAATTTTCAGTATCTCCTAATGCCTAGAGGACACCAATAAGGAATAGGATCTGTGATTTTATTGTTAGAAGGAACTCTCAGATGAAGAAATCCCTTCTACGATGCAAGTCAGCACCTTCTCTATAACATGGAGTCCAAGAGAGCTGCCTGGAACACTACTGGAGATTACGTAATGCTAGTATGTGTCAGAGGCAGAATGTAAGCACCAGTTTTCTGTCCCCAAGGCCAGCTCTCTATCCATAACACCATTGCCAACAGGATAAAACACATACTCATTGTCTTGACTTTTAAGGCCCCAACTAATATAGCTCCCACTTAAATTTCCAACATGATTCCAATAGATAATCAATAAACATTTATTAAACACCTACTATGTGCCAGGGACTGTGCTAAGCACTGGGGATATAAAAAAAGAGCCCCTGCCTTCAAGGAACTCACAATCTAATGATTTTACATGACTCCCATCATCAAAGGCCCTCATCTCCCATGGCTAAAACACACTCTCCTCATCTCTTAATCTGTCTAGTGCTTTCAAGTTTGGCAATACCTCATCTGAGCCTCATAAGGCTGGGAGGCACTTTTTTTAAAAATGGGAATTGTGGTTTCATTGGGGAAGAGAACTCCCAGGAAGGGAAAACCCTCTCCCCAAGCAGATTGACTCTTGTCTGTCATGTACAGTTTTAGAGAATTGCCTTGGGTACTCAGAGGTAAAGTGACTTGCCTAGGGACAATATGTGTCAGAAGCTAGACTTAAAAGTAATTTCTACTGAATTCAAGGCCCTGGATCTTCATGCCCATTCATGAGCCAGGCCCTGTGTCCCTTTCCACAGATGAGGAAATAGAGATTCATAGAGCTTTAGGCACTTACCCATAATCACACAGATAATAAGTTTCAGGGCAGAGTCTTGAACCCTGAATTCACTGATGCCTTGTCTGGCCTAATAAATAAAAAGTAATCAGTCCAACCTTAGATAACTTATTTCAATTCTTGTGGTCTCAGTTTCCCTGCATACAAAATAAGAACAATTTTCCTTCCATGTTAGGAGGATGAATTGTGGTTTTTGTGGGCCCTAGCAAGAGGTGCTGGCTTTCCAGATGCTGACTGATTAGGTTAGCCCCACCCAAAACTCTGGGTAGGAAGCCAGGGCCTCCTGCTTTACCACTTTGGTGAATAAAGACAGGACTCTGGCTTACTGCCTCCTTTAACTATGCAATCACCTTCAAAAAAAGGCTAAATAAACATTGTAGTCTGGCTGTATGACTTTGCAAAAAGGGGGCTGGAAGCCTGGCAGGCACTGCAAGAGTCCTGTTCATGGGTTGTGGAAGGCCCTGGCATTTGTCAGCAAATACTTGCCCTCAGTCTCTTCTCCTGCTCTCTCCTGCAATAGAAAAAACACTAGTCTTCGAGTGCACACCGGGGTTCAAATCCTAGCTCCTCCACTTAATAGAGGTATGCTCTTAAGGCCTCGATTTCTTCATACATAAAAAAATCAGGAGTCTTTAAATTAGGTTCTGAGGACTTTTTTTTTCATATTTTGATAACTATATTTCAGTTTAATTAGTTATCTTCATAGTCTTATGTATTTAATGCATTTAAAAACATGACTCTGAAAAGGGGTCCAAGTTTCATCTTTCCTGATCTCCCTTAATGCTAGTATCTAATAGTTCTTTCTATTAATTATTCCATTTGAATCTTATTTGTACACAGTTGTTTCCGCATTGTCTCTCTCCCTACATTACACTGCGAGTTCCTTCAGGGCAGGGACTGTCTTTTTGCCTTTCTTTGTATCCCTAGAACATAAACAGCACGTGGCACAAAGTAGGTACTCAATACATGTTTATTGGGTGACTCGATAGAAAAAGGGATCGATGACACAAAAAGGGTTAAATATTAGACGATCCCTAAATCCCTTGGCACATAGTAGGCATTATCATCTACTGACCTGATTTTAAATCTCATTAGTATCTTTTATTGTTATCAATCATTTCCCCTTCATTGTACCCATTCCTCCATCCTGGCTTTTGTATAAAAGAAAGCATCTGAGCTGAGACGGTATCTGACAGCAAATACCAACCACGTCCATAATCCTCCACCTCTCCGATGAAGGGAAGGAACAGCCTTTCCATCGATCCGTTCTCCCCATGGAAACTGTTCTCTTGAACTGAATGGAATGGAATGGAGCTCTGTGACTGGGAACTCATTCAGAGGCAAGAGAAGATATTTTTTAAAGACCATGTTTCTTCTTTTTTGCCTCTTCTCTTGGGAAAAAACAATTATAACTCCACTGAAAAGCAAAAGGTTACCACAAATTCATCTTGGGAGAATTGAACAGCTTTGCTCTTGTGAGGGTAATTACACTTTCTCTTTGAAAACCCCAACTTTCCTTCTGACAGTCTCCTTGGAGTGCTTCCTTCTCAGATGGAAGACTAATCATTAGCTCCATAATTTATCCTGTTTTCCTTTACCTCTTCCATTACCCAGGCTCATTCACTGGCTATTGCCTCAGGAAGTACCAGCCCTCCTGGACATGGCAAAAGCACTCAGAGCCCCTTGGCCAACAACCAAATTTCAAAGAGGATGGACAGGGAAAAATCTTCAGGCATTCAAGGCCTTCATTCAGAGTGTCCTGAGCCCAGGATCCAGTTATGGACAGTTGGAGTAATTATTCGTCATTAACAAAGGGGGAAATGAGAGCACATGCAGGACTTTTCCTTTGAAACCAGAGCCTTCCAGAAATGGTGCTGCTCCTGCTTCCAGAAATATTCCATATCCTCTGATCTCAAAATTCCAAGCTGATAAAGCCAAAATTATACTGAGGCAAGAGAATAAAACCATACGTAATAAGATATGCACCAAGGGGACCACGAGGTGTCTGAATACAAAGATGTACTGAGAAGATTCTTTAGAACCATAAAGAAAGAGGTCCCCTTCAAGCCTGCAGACCCCAAAGTCTCCTGGGCTGGACTTTCAAAGGGTATCTCTTCTCAAAGACCTCTCTACACCATTGTCCCATCTAGAGAAGTCTGTGTCATAAAATCCAAACGTAAAACCAGGATGCTCTCTCCTATCCAGCTCTGCAGCACAGATGTCCTCCAACTGGCTTCCTACTTTGGGGTCACAGGATCAGAGATTCAGGGCTGGAAAGGACTTGAGGCCATATAAACCAATCCTCTCACTTTACAGATGAAAAACTGAGGCCTAGGGAGGTTAAGTCACTTGCTCAAGGTTATAATAAGTGTAGAAGGGGAGATTAGAATGCTTTTTCTCCTCTATAATACTGTAATTCTAGGTAAGTGCCTTCCTTTCAAGCCAGTTTGGAATAAGGAGACAACCTTGTTGACCCAAAGCATGGCTTTGTATGCACCCAATCCTGATAGAAATTTTCAGACACAAACTACAAACTCAGTATTCCTGCCTATGGATATATCATGCTCTTACTCAATAAATTTCAATGGCTCCCTATTACCTCCTGGGTCAAATATAAAATCTATTTGGCTTTCAAAGCTCTTCATGGCCTGGCACCTCTCTATCTTTCTAGTCTTCTTATACCTTACATTCCTCTATGCATTCTGCAAGCCAGGGACACTGTCCAGATGGTTCCTTACCACAAAACACTCTGTCCCCTTCCTGACTTCAAACTGCTGTCCCCCATGCCTGGAAGTCCCGCTCTCCTTATTCCTGGATTTCTTGACTTGCTTTGAGTCCCAGCTAAATCCCCACCTTAAAAGAAGCCTTTCCCAGTCCTCCTTAATCTTAATGCCCTCAATTTGTCCTATCTATAGCTTGTCTGTATATTAATCATCTCTAAGTTGTCTCCTGCATTAGACTGTGAATTCCTTCAGACCAAGAACTATATTTTTCCTTTTTTTTTATTCTCAGTGTTCATCACATAGGAGATACTTAATACATACTAGTTGACTGACTATGGGCTGTGCACTTGATACAAGGATCAGTCTTTCCTAAGTCCTCACTAAAGACAAGGAAATAAAGATGCACACCTAAGACCAAGAGTACAAACTATTCGATTCAATTCAATAAATATGTATTAAGTATCTTCTACCTGCAAGGCATTGTGCTAGGTATTGGGAATACCCCTCCGCCAAAAAAATAAAACAGTCCCAGCACTCAAGGATTTTACATTCTATTCTGCTTTTAAAAGTCTGAAAGTAGCAGATCTATTTTTAAAAAACATGTTTATAAAAGCACTTTGTAAACCTTCAAACACTACATAAATAAATTCAATATATTATAGTTTTTCTATATACCATCTGGGCTTTTGTGATCTTTCAAGGAGCAACAAAGGAAGTTGAGAGTTCTGGAGAAAGGCTAATTGAATCACACCGCTAGCGGCTTGAGTCGATCAAGCAATTTCTCCTTTCTGGCCTCTAAACCCCAAGTCTGTCCTTCTTTTGAAGCTCATCTCAAGGAATGCCTACTCCATTAGACTTTTCCTGGTGATTCCAGGCCACAGGAATGGCTTTTTTATCTGAACTCTGAGTGTATATCAACTGCTTGTGGTCTTCGGGCAGAGGATAGATGATAATTGGTTGGGCAGACAGTAGTAGGACTTTTTTAGGGAATGGATTGGATGACATGGTACCTGAGATCCTGCCATGATGCATCTCTCTTATTCCTTAATCATTTTCTAAAGTGCATTTGGTCTTATTTCCCCAATTAGATTATCATTAATACTTTGAAGATGAGGATATTGTCTTATACTTCCTATGGATCCCTTATGGAACCTGCATGTTTATTGGGCACCCAATAAACTCAGGATAGGAGTATTTATAGCTGGCAAGTATCTTAAGAGATATGTTACATTCTTTTACAGCCTGAAGACCAGTAAGAGGAAGTTACTTGCCCATGATCACATGGGTAAGAAACAGAAAAGTAGGAATTTGAACCTGGGCCCTCTGAATTCAAATCCAGCGCTCTTTCCACTATTTCCACTATACCTGGTTGTTTTCTTTCCAAAGAGACGATTAAATGGTTGAAATCATGATAACAAAGACTTGAATTTCCCAATTCTACTCTCCAAGAGACATCATCAGTCCTCATTCCACTCTAAGCCTCTGTCTACTTTATCAAGAATGTCTAGGCTTCAAAATTTCCAAATACATACAGCTGTAAGTACTCTGAGTTCTGCATAGAAGCAGGTCTGACTATTTTGATAACTTTTCCAGAAGAACATGAGCAATGACAAGTATTTCCAAGTCAGCAGGACTTTGAGTATGGAGTAGTCTGAGGTGACCAGTACAACAACAAGTTGCTACAACAACTCACAAAACCATTTCCCATGGTGTGGAGAGGTTATTACCTGTCACTGGTACAAGGGATACTTACCTCTACCAGTGAAATCATCGTTTGTTTTGTTTTGTTTAAGCCTGTAGATATAAACAAGCACCTTCTAACACACTACACTATTTTGTATTACTCAGCACTGCTGAATTATGCCTACCGGGAATGTCATAGAGATACCACAATTATTCAAAATCCCTTTCCTTTTCCATGGGATGAATTCTTCCAAGTTAACTTCAAGGTCTAGAATGCATTTCATCATTTGTATTTCATGAGAGGCTGCTCAGCTGAATGTCTTTGATCTATTCAGATAAAAAGGTGTTGCCAAGAGCAAGAGAATGCCACCGTCTCTCCCACCCATACCCTTGATGGATCACATCAGATTTGATAGCCCTGGTACACCTGAGTCTAGATGCAGAAGGGAGAACTCTCACCCAAACACAGAAAAATTAATTATTTCGGGTAGAAAGCGCTTCAATGGTTATCTAATCCAATCAGAGAGCAACTGGGTGGCAGGAGATAGAGCTCTCGAGCTAGAGTCAAGAAGACTTGCATTCATTTCCGGCCTCAGACACTTACTAGCTATGTAACCCTGGGCAAGTCACTTCACCCTGTTTACCTCAGTTTCCTCATATGTAAATTGAGCTGGAGAAGGAAACGGCAAACCCCTCCAGTATCTCTGCTAAGAAAACCCCAAACGGGGTCACGAGGAGTCAGACGCAACTGAGAAATGACTAAATAATGATAATGACAGTCTTGTTCTAAGAATCCTCTCAACCACATCTTAGGCAAGGAATCATACAGCCTTTGTTTGAATATGTCTTAAGAGAAAGCAGCTACAATTAACAGCAAGAGAAAGCCCTGTCTACTCACGTATTACTCCTATTGCCAACGATGACCTGAAATCTGCCTCTCTGAAGACTCCTTACAACACGCTCCTGGGTTTGCCCTCTGGGGTCAATCACAATGCATCTTTTTCATCTGCTACATAACAGGCCACCATATATTTCATGACGGCTATTCCACATCCCTGATCCTTTACTTGGACTGTCTTTTC
Organism: Potorous gilbertii; assembly: GCA_028658325.1. Lineage (NCBI taxonomy): Eukaryota > Metazoa > Chordata > Mammalia > Diprotodontia > Potoroidae > Potorous > Potorous gilbertii. The sequence goes on from CM053769.1 coordinate 508,262,522, forward strand.
TTGTCCCAGTTCAACCTCTACAGGTCTTTCCCTGAGCCCCCAAAGAGTCTCCAACTGTCCACACTATCCTGACTGCCCTTCTCTGGACATGTTTTGGTGCTTGTCAATGACTTCCCTCAATTGTGATGCTAGAATTGACCAATATACTCTAGACACGGTCTGACTAGAGTCCAGTACAGTGGGACTATCACCCCCTTATTCCGGGACGCTAAGCCTCCCCAGGAGGCCATAGATTGAACGCCCTCTCTCTTTGTTGGCTACCACATCACATACTGAACATCCAGTCCAGTAAAACCCCCAGATCTTTTTCTCAGCCATTGCTGTCTATCTCTCCATCCTCCATCCTGCTACTGATTTTTTTTCAAGGGAAAAAGGCAACAAGCATTTATTAAAAAGCCTACTAAAGTGCCAGGCACTATGCTAAGCACTTGATGAATATCATCTCACTTGATTCTCACAACAACGCTGAGAGTTAAGTGCTATGATTGTCCCCATTTTACAGATGAGGCAAACAGAGGTTGAGTAACTTTGGCAGAGTCACTCAATCACACAGTGTCTGAGTTGAGATTTGAACTCAAGTTGTCTTAACTCAAAGCCCAGTCTTCTATCCACCATGTCACCTAACTGCCCCTAAAAAAAAAAGTCTCCAAATGAGGGTCTTGGCATTTGCATCTGTTAAATTTCTTCTTGCCGAATTGGCCCATTGTTCTTAGGTGACAACCTGCCCCCCCCACCCAGGAGGGTGACTGGTGTGATAAGGGACAGCAGAGCTGTCATGAAAACACCAGATTATTCACAGATGCCGATTTCTAAAGAAAAGGTTGGGAGGCACAATAATCAATTCACTCCTTGAGGTATCAACAAGTATTTATTAAGGGCCTGCTCTGCGTAAAACTTTGGGATAGGGACTCTTCTGAGCTAAGTGCTAAGGGGAAAAAAGAGCCAGGTAATGTTGTGGAAATCCCAAGAGAACACCCTGAAATGAGAGTAAACATGGAGAGATGCCCAGTACTAATAATCCAAGCAATCCATTGCCTTAAGAGGGAGGGATCTGGGGGCTCCGACAGTCGCCCCGAGAAGGCATTTTCCTCAGGCTCCTCTGCTCCCTGCTGTCATGCAAGCTGCATAAATTAAAGGAATCTGCAGTCATTAGAGCAAAGGCAGCCAGAACCCCGCTCCCTCATTTGGATGCTGCCTGTGATTGGGGAGCCGGGTTGTTAGACAGCCAAGCTGACTCACATTTATTGCATTAGCCGCCCCTCCCGGCACCCAGGCCAGTATGCCCAGCACTCCTGCAGGCGGCAAAATAAATGTTTCATGGAAGGTCTGTGATTCACAGATGGTCTATTAGACCCCATGCCAATGGGGAGCTATCCGCTCCTATCTTTAGAAATGCTGCAGGCTGAAAAATCAATTTACTCGCCTAGCACCCCAGCCTGGAGCCTCCCTATGTGAGCAAGTGGCAACATTTCATTCTGGATCCCACTTTTGGGGGGTGCACACCTTTCCCCTGCCTACATGTCTGCAAGGGGCTTCTCCTCCTAAAGATTTTCATGCACTCCCTCTTGCAAAAGGACTGTGAATAATCCTCCCACTGCTAAATCTGGGGCTTATTCTCAAGGGAGACTCATGGAAAAATCTTGAGCTCTGGAACATTTTTGACAAACTTCAGTGGACAGAAGGTTGGACTTGAAGTCAGGAAGATCTGAGTTCAAATCCAGCCTCAGACATTTACTAGCTGTGTAATCCTGGGCAATCTCTTTCAGTCTCAGTTTCCTCATCTATAAAATGGAGAAAATACTAGCATCTACCTCCCAGGTATATGAAATAATATATGCAAAAAATATGTTAGTCTTTAAGTACTATCTAAGTGTTTGCTGCTATCAGTATACATCTGGATGTTTCATTTACCCCTTCGATGAAATACGAACTGCACCTTTCCCCAAGTTTCAGTCAGTGGGCAAGTACACTCAGCTACCCACCCTTCAAGCTGAGCATGTGGCCTCATTCAAAGAAGCAATGAGATTTGAGGACTTGGTGACTTCTCCACTTGGCATCTAAGAAGTTATTAGGCTCAGGAGGCAAATTTCCCTCTCTGCTGTCTCTACTTTCTGCCCAACCCAGCCCTCACCCATTCCTACCACCTCCTCCAATGGCTGTTGGGAGATGCCCTCTGTCTCTCCTGGATGGCAGCTGTCACCTCAGGAAACAGTATGACAGCTATGATAGCTGAAGCCTTGAACTTCACTGTATATAAGAGGTAGAAAAGGGAAAAGGAGGGAGGAGAGAAGGAAGGGAGATCTGACTTATTCCTCCAGAGAATGTGCACATCAAGTTGTCACCTAACTAGGTTCATTCCTCTTTGAGTTTTCCATGCCACTCACTGAATTTTTAAATATACACGCATACATATATATATATATATATATATATATATATATGTGCATACATATATATACATATTACTATGAACTTAGAATCACCAATAAATATAAACATTTGATTATACAGAAAAGAACAAAAAACAGGACTGTTTTTCAAACCATGAATTTATGCTCCATAATTTTTATTCAAGTATATTAAATTAAATAAGATTTGCTGAACTTCTCATGGAATTCCTCCCTCAGGTTTGGATGCTGCTTTCAGAGATGTGTAGGTTGAATTCCAGCCCTATCTCTTATTAGCCACATGACTTTAGGATAGTCACTTAATGGCTCTGAGCCTCAGTTTCCCCATTTGTAAATGAAGTGAGTATACTAGATGACCTCTAAGGGATCTTTCAGCTCTAAATCTAATGATTCGGTGGGCAGAGGGCAGGGAACAGCAAATCACCAAGAAGCAATAATCGAAGGCTACTTTTCTATACAAGAGAAAAATGGAGACAGGTGAGATACAGAAGACAAAGGATGCTGGAAATGTTTGAACTAATGGATGATGAAGAATTTCCTTTCAACCCTACAGAACCATTCAGACCTATCCTGGAATAATCAGAGAATGGGCAACAGCTAGCAAAAAGAAGCAAGATCCAACTTTTTGCTTAAATTTTATTAAATGGAGTTGTGAGAGAGAAGAGAGACACAGGGAAAGAGTTGGAATTTGATAAGCACACACCAAGATTTTGGTCCTCTCTGGTTCTTACCTAAACAGAGATCTCCCCTGGGCAGCTTTTGAAGTGAGGACTACAGATGGATAGGGAGAGACCAAACAGGTTCAAAGGCCTTAAGACAGAGATTCCAACTGGTTCATACCAAAAGGGCCCCTCCTTTTACCCTACCCAAAAAACTCACCCAGTAAATCAGGGAAGACTTGTAATATCTAGGGTATTAAAGTCAGAGTAGCTGTATAACTGTTGATCAGGTCACAATTGAGTCTGGGACTCAATTAATCTGACTGTAAAATAGAGGTCTCAAGCAGGATGCTTGGCTATCAGAAACAATCAATGATCAACAAGCATTTACTAATCAAGGCACTATCAAGAATACTGAGGGTGATACTGCCAGTTTCCCAGTGGAGCTGTGATCCTATCCATGAGAGAATTCTTCTGATAATACAAATTACAATCCCTTGGTGCCTACCTATCCTGGGTGATGCTCATCCATTATCTCCCAAAAAATCTGCCATCCTCATCCACCCTAACATGCTGAGGAGGATATAAAGAAGCATGAAACAAGGCATGTTTGTCTTCAAGGTATTGATAGTCTAGTTGGGGTTAACACATAATAAAAGATGAGTAGCCCAGATCCTCAGGATTATAGGAATTCAGAGATCACTGTGGGCTGGACCCATCAAGGAAGGCTTCCCAGAGCATGTGCAACTTGAGATGAATTTTAACAGTACCTGACAACCACAGCAACTCACATTTTTGGAGCATTTCAGAATTTCAAAGTGTTTTCTTCTCTGTAACCCCTGAGCTTGGGTGTTCAAAAGTTATTATTCCTGTTTTGCAGAGAGAAAAACTGAGTTCTCAAAGATGTTGGACAAAGATGTAGTTTGCTCAAGAATCACACAATGAGCAAGGATAGGAACTAGGTTCTAAACATGGGTGCCCTGACTCCTGGTGTGGGGTTCTTTCATTAAACCATACAAGGTAAAAAAAGACAAAAGAGGGTAAAGGAAAGTTGGGAATGTGGTCAGGGCCTAATTGACGGGTTTGTGTTTGTGGACAATAAATTCAAATTAGTTTTGATAAAGTCAGCAGTTACCCCATCTACATGCACTCCATCTTCCAAGGAAGAAAACACAATACCTCCCGATGTAGGGACATCCTTATCTTTATCCCCAGTGTAGCTGCTAGACTTGGTTTCTGTTCATTGTCCCTCATCCAGCGCCAAAGTTAGCTAGGGGCAAAATTTTGAATTGAATGACATTCAGTTGTTTCCTTTCCTGTCCCTTCCCCTCCATAGCCTTTCTGAGAAACCTTGACAAGCTCCCATTGCTCTAACATTGCCCGGCCCCCTGAGAAAAGCCTTTAGATAGCAAATTCACATTAATTTGTTAGTGACTGATGAGTTTCGGAGTCTTGGAGTCTGCTGGGTATTTACATTTTTACAATTTTATTCCAAAGGAATTAATCTCTAACTGTCGAATTAATGACTCCCAGAGGCCATTTACATGTTATATATCATGTGTCATTTCCCTCATCAGAATACGATCCCCCCCTCCAAGGGCAGGGTCCCTAATTTCTTTCTTTGTACCCCCAGTCCTTAGCATAATGCTTGAGGTGTATTAAATGCCCAATCAATGTTTGTTGACTGACTGACCAGATGGACACGATAACTCGAACCTAGGCCCTTCCAATCATGCCATTTAGGAGACCACCTCACCCACCTTCACATAGGACACATCCTGTTGATAGTGAAATTCACCTCCAACTGCTACTTCATCTTCTTGTCCTTTAAATACTGTGTGGGGAGTGACAAGGGCAGATACACCATCAGAGGCAGCCACCAACCCCACAGAAGGCGGCAGGAACAGAGAATACTTAGGAGGACACCTCATTCTGACATCCTCTATGTCTCTTGGTCAATGGCTTTTGAGCCCTAGATATAGCCAATTTACAGAGAACCAGATTGGAGGGGTAGAGCTCTGGAAAGATGGGGTCTACATGTTCCAGAGTGAAGAATGTCAGCAAAGGAGGGAGGTGGCAGACAGGGACTGGCCTGGACTGGACCCAAATACAGGTTGCTTGTTTTGTGAGGAGGCCTTTCTTCATGCTGGGGTGGGTTTAAGGTCTTTTTTATTAATTTTTTGTTTTTGTTTCTGGCTCACAATTCTCAGTGGTAAATTCTGTGATTTCAGCATAGCTAGAAGGAATGACTCTGAGGACAAATGGGGGAATATATAGGGATGACAGGTATAATTCACTGCACCATTGCTAAGTCTAATTGTATATATATATATATATATATATATATATATATATATATATATATACATATATACATATATATATGTATATATATATATACATATATATATGTATATATGTATATATATATATGTATATGTATATATACATATATATACACATGTATGTGTGTATATATATTATGTTATATGTATACTATATATATGTGTGTGTATATGTGTGTGTATATATATGCATATATATTATATATGATACCATTTTCTAAGTAGGTCATATATAAGTGTATAGTTTTCATTTCCTAAGTTTAGTTAGGTCATTATAGGGAGAGGGAGGGAGGGAAGGAAAGAGAGAAGAAAAAGAAAGGGAGAGGCAAGGGAGGGAAGGTAAGAGGGTGGGCTGTTTAAGGAAATTTCCATTTACCAAGGGCAGCTGTCTTCAGGTACCTCTGAAGTGACTCTCTGCTTTGTATACTCTTGCAGGGTCAGACCTTTAAGCAAGATGCCCAACCTGCCAATGAGCTTAAGCACCCAGATCTATTTGAACACTTAAGGAAAGGTCTCTGGGGGTAATGAGCTTCCAGTAGTACTCCAGCCTCTGAACTCCTGGTGACTATTGCTTTCAGATTGCCAACACCAAACTGTGACCATTTGCTTCATCTCTCTGGACATGGCCTTCAGGACTCTAAGTTAAACAGGACCTCCAGGAGTGTTGAGTTTTCTACTCTACAGCAAACAACAACCTCTAGGCACAGAATCTTTCCAGGTCTGAAAAGGCAGCTATATACCCTGAGTTAAATGAGGTCTTACCTTCTTGAACCACATGTAAATTAAACACTTAGTAAGCTATTCACAATAAACTTTTATCCCTTGGATTACTTTCCATTGCCATCCCAGTGCAGATCAGCTCAAGATATCTTACCCCCCCATGAATTACTGATAAAAATCAAAGGCATGCCAATGAGTTTTATTTAATATTAACCAAAGACCAAGACAATATGGAAATTAAATGTGTTGCAAAAAATAAAAATAACAAGTCACACCAAAGATAAACATAAATTCTTTTCCGGACTAAAGGCAGAGCAGGGTTGTTGAAAAAATACTAGATTTGCCATAAGGGTTCCAGGGTTCAAATCATAGCTTTTATTACTTACTACCTGTGTGGTCTTGGGAAAATCATTTAACTGTCTTGGATTCATTTTCCTCCTCTACAAAACAAGAGATTTGGATTAGATCAAGAGTTCTTAAACTTTCCGGACCCCACAATTTTACTGATGGCACTCTTCAAGGTCTTGATCAAGTCTCACCTCTTACATGAAGGCTTTCTCAAATGCACTAGCTCATAATGAATCCTCCCCACTCTGAACTCATAGCACTTCCTGCCTGCATACCTCATTTGGTACTCATTGAACAACTCTTTTGTGGCCAGCTGGCATTTCTTCTTGTCGTTGTTTGTCCTTCATTCTCAAAGAGGACCATGACCTCAGGGAGATGATGCCATGACATGCAAATGAATGGGATTTAAGTGAGGAAGGGCTATACAAACTCATCAGCCTCACTTTCTCCTTCAGAACCATCTGCATCTAGTGAGATATAGACAGGATAACTGGAGATGACCCTCAGCATTTCTTCCAATCTTTTTGTGTATTCAAGCTCCAAGAGGGAAGGTACCCTTTATCACAGGGTTCGGCATCCTCCATATCACATAGAAAAATTATTTTCACATGCAACAGCTATACCAACGCTGCAGGTAAGTGAAGATGACCAATTTCTACCATCCACTTTCTACTCCCAATGGCTCAGAAATGGGAGAATGGGAGAAATATAATGAGGGAAAATTTAAAAACAGCAATCATGGCTTTAAACCACAGAACTGCTCCTCACTCCAGATCATCTTCCTCTTGCTATGTGCCCTCACACACTATTACTATGAGAAAGTTAATCATGGAAAATGCTGAGTTCTGTTCTCTCATCTCTGCATTTCGATTACTCACACAATTTCATCTTTCATATAATGTTACTATACACTATTATTGGTTCCTTCCAATGACTTGTCCCAATCCTATATGACCTTTCCATTTCCTTCAAATCAAATTCCGTGTAGGCCTTACACAGCTGTAAAATGGGAGATTCTTTTATCTGGAATCTAACCAAGGGAGCACTTTGACATTTTCCACACAGCCCGCCAGAGAAATGCTCAGGGGAATGAGCTGGTTGTACCAGGACACGTGCTGCATCACCCTTGCTTTCAGTCATTTGGAACATACTTTGGGAAAGAAGAAAGGGGGGAAAACCCACTCACCTTTGCTGTTGAAATGTCAGAGGGTCACCTCTATCCTGGCCCGAGTGTTTGAACAACATACTTTTGGACATTTTTGACTTGCCAAATGACAAGTACTACTTTCCACCAGTATTTTCTATGAAATTATTCATGTTTTGAGGTCAAAGTCTAAAGTCCACCCTGTCAGCTATTACTCTAGTAATTAGGTCACTGAAACCCAAATTCTTTCTTATCAAGTAAGGTTTATTTGTATACTGTTTAAGAACCCTGTGATTCTTAGCATGCTCTGTCCCCTTCACTATCACTCTCCTACTATTGGTATTAGAAGCAGAATTAGAAGACACAAGTTTTGGGGCCATTTTGTGTTTTTGTCTGTTTCTTGTTATGGTAAAAAAAAATCAGTGTCTGATGGCCAACTATTTAGTGAAGAGACTATCTAGTGTTGGGGTGGGGGTGGGGCTTCAGACAACTGCCATAATCTGTCTCTAGTCCCATATTAAAAGAATCTCAGAGTTGGAAGACTGATCTGTAAAATGGAGATAATAGCAGCACCTACCTCACAGTACGGCTGGGAAGATCAAGTGAGATAATATACGTAGAAAGCTTTATTGATACTAAGGACTTTGAATATCATGCAGGCTAATCAAAACTCAAATAGGAATCCCTTTCATAACACCCCAACTAGCGTCCAACAAGCCCATGTTTAATGAAGAACACATTGCCTCCAAAAGCAGCCTTTCCCACTCCTGGATAGTGATAGTCAGTAGGAAGTTTTTCCCTAAAGTCAAATGGAAATCCACCTCTCCAAACATCCACCTATCGTTATTTCTTCTGTTGCCTTGGGACCTCCACAATTAGTATAATCCTTCTTCCACAAGTCTTTCCTCCAAATGCTTGGAGTTAGCAATCCTGTTCCCCTTTCTTCTTCATGACAAACATCCTTGGTTCCCTCAACTGATCATGATATAGCTCTGCTTCCAGTCCCCTTATTAGCCTGGTTGCCTTTATCTAGAACTGCCCCAGTCTGTCAATGCTCTTTCTTCCTAACATGGGGCCCAGAACTGAATAAATTCTCTAGATGTATTCTGACAAAAGTTCATTACATCATCTCCTTCATTCTGGACATTTGTTATCAGTTATTAGAGTTTTGATCAACTCTTCATGATCCTATTTGGGATTATCTTGGCAGAGACACTTGGGTGATTTGCCATTTCCTTCTCCAGCTTATTTTACAGACAAAAAAAAGAGGCAAATGGGGTGAAGTGACTTGCCCAGGATCACACAGCTAGTCGGCGAGTGAGGCCAGACTTGAACTCAGGAAGATGAATCTTCCTGATTTTAAGCCCCGTGTTCTATCACTGTGCCACCCAGGGGCCCACTCTGGACATTAAGGTTCTATGAATGCAGGCTAAAATTACATTATTTACATCATACTGATGTCATGCTAATTTTGCAGGCCACTAAAATCCTTAATTTCTTATTACTGTTGATTCGCCCATCAAATGTTGCGTTGTTTGGCTATAAATTCTTCCATCTTATTCAGCTAATTTTTTTTACCCAAATACATAATTTAGAAATACCATAGTGTTCACTTTAGATACTTTTAGCTGTGCAACCCTGGGCATATTATTTAACCCCTCTGGGTCTCCATTTCTTCATCCATGAATCGAGCAACAGCACTTAGCTCACAGGCTTATAGTGAGGACCAAATGAGATCTCCCAACTTTAAAATGCTCCAGAAGTATGCACTGTTACTATCATTGTTTCTTTTCTCCTTATTGAATTCAGTCTTGTTAGAGCCAATCCATCATTGTTACCTGGCATGAGTTTTATGGACCTGTCCATCGTCTGAACGTTTTTCAGATCCATAACATCTTCAAATTAGCAATAATATTATCCAAGTCATTGATGGGAATGTTGAGTAGCACAAGACTAGAGCCCTGAGGTACTTCAGTGGAGAACTCCTTTCCAAGTTGATAGTTGATCCATTCATCACTACGCCTTGTGGGTAATCATTCAATCAGTTCCAAATCCATATAATGGGACCATTTCTAGTTTGCTAGGATCAAAGTAGAATTTAGTAACAAGAACTTTTATAACTCAGATGAATATCATATTGACTCAAATAGTTCAGGCTTTCTTATTCAAGGATCTACCAAAAAAAAAAATCAAAAAACTTATGCTTGACCTAAGAATGGTCTAGTGATAGGACAAATGCCTTCTGAACTAGGTATTCATGTTTGTTGTTGTTCAGTCGTGTCTAATTCTTCGTGACCTCATTTGGGGTTTTCTTGACAAAGATACTGGAGTGGTTTTCCAGTTTCTTCTCCAGTTCATTTTATAGATAAGGAAACTGAGGCAAACAAGGTTAAGTGACTTGCCCAGGGTCACTCAGCTACCAAGAGTCTGAGACTGAATCTCAACTCAGAAAGTTTCCAAGCCCAGTGCTCTACCCACTGTACTTCCTAGATGCCCATTGATATTCCAACATATAAATGGATCTAACAAGGCCATCAATATCAATATTATCTATATTAGAGCAGAGTACATCTCATCCATGCCTCCCCATACTCTCATAGTCTAAGGCTAATGCAATTAGATTATAATATACAAATAGGCCCCCTGCCTCATTATTAATATTATAGCTAACATTCATGTGATACTTACAGGTTTGCAAATCACTTATGGATCTTATCTCCTTCGATCCTCACAACAATCCTTTGATATAGGCGCTATTCTTATTCCTGTTTCCCAGATGAGGAAATTGAGGCAAAAATGGTTAAGTGAATTGCTAGTAAATGTCTAAGGCAAAATGTAAACTCCAGTCTTCCTGATTTCAGGTCCAAGTCTTTATTCATTGGGGCAACTAGTTTCCTCAATGGAATTTCCATTCAGTTCAACAAATATGGGGGACAACCACAATCAAATCAGAGATATGAGTCCCTACAGCTCCCGACAGCTGCTGGTTGGTGAATACGGCCCCAGCCAAGTCAATCAACGGATTAAATCCTTCTCCATTCATGAAGCTTTGTCCAGATGTTGAAGTGTCTCTCTTTTCAGATATTCAAACCTCACACTCCTGGCTACTTCTAAGCACTACACGAATGCAAAATAATACAGTTACTATCATTATCAATGTAATAATCTTTTGGGCACCAAAGAAGGATGTTTTGCTCATCATTTTGCATTTAAAGGCACTATTTCCAAATGGACTGTCTATTGCTACCTGGTAGCCTTGGTGGGAGGCAGAGAGGAGGAGAAGATGAAATTCTATGATGTAGTTCTAAAGCATTTCTCTTATTTAATTTTTTAAAAAATCTTCCAAAATGTTTTGTTTTATCCTCCTCAAACTTCTTCCCCCCCCCCCCACCTCTTCCCCAGTCAAGAAGTTTTAAAGCTGAATTATTGCAGATAACTGAATTTAAAGATGCTAATTTAAACACGCACGTCAGAATATACAAGCTCCACCGGTTTTCCTAGCAACATTCCCTCACCCACACGGCACAGCTGTCACTGCCCTAGAGAGGAGCAGCAGACTGGTGGCAGAGGAGGAAGCCTGAACCGCGCTTCTGAAATACCAGATCGAAGCTGACCCCAGGCTTTGGTGGGATCAAGCCTAGGAATCAGGCTCTAAAGGATTAATCTCCCTTTCTCTTTTCTCCAATCTGCCGGAGATAAAGTAGAATGTGTCTAAATCAATGGAAATGTTAAGTTGTTTGGGGAGATTTCATGTTACAGGATTTTGATCAGGCAGAATTGAGAAACAGAGCCTTGATTTGTTTTCAGTGAAACCTGAATTCTTGGATTTAAGGAAGTTTTAGACAGCAGAACATACTACTCTCTTGATCTCTAACTCCATTAATAAACACATTCAGAATAGACAGAAAGAAGTTGTCAGGCACTGAACATGAGTGCTTGGCGATCATTCAGTATAACCCTTCATTTGACAGATGAGGAAACTGAGCACCAGAGGACTTTAAGTGGTTTACTCAAGGTCAGAGAATGACCTTGTGAATTGATGTGAAGTGTGAATTAATTTAGGCAAGGAAAATCATATTTTAAGTATACGAGGAGTGTTTATTATCTGTAGAAATGTTAAAGAAAATAAACATTTTTTAAGATGAAGAAATTCACACTGATTTACCAGATTTGTAAATTTGGCTTGACATGGACTGTGCCAAATTACCTTTAAATGTGGCCAACGGGGTGGGGTGAGGAGGAAGGGGAAGCCGGGAAGGAGAGAAGGGAGTCCTTATGCGCTGGTAGGAACCAAGTCCTGGGACTTCAAGCCAAATCATCTCAAGCAATCAGAGAAATTCTCACAGTTTGGGAAAAAATAAATCAAACAAAAAATTGGTTAGAGTCTTATAAGGAGGGAGACCTTATGAGTGGGAAAATGGTGCAAAACTCTGCAAAAGCATACTCATGTCCTGCAAGGCCCAATGGTACCTCAGACCTACACACCTTCTTAACCTTCCCTTTATTTAACAAAAGAAAAAGTTTTCAGTTCATTCTAAGGTGAGATCTTTTCCCCACAGAATCTAGATGTGAAATCCCTCTTCTCCCTCCTCCATGATCCTATGATTTTATGAATCCCATCCATGTTTTTATAATAGAAGTTAAAGAGAAGTTAAAGAGAAATACAGTAATATGATTTTCAAATAGTGCTGTTGAATCCCATATATTCTAAAAAGAGACAGATGTTGACTCCTCTGGTAAAAGAAGGAAGGAAGTAGGGAAGGAAGAAAGTAGGGAAGGAAGGAAGAACATAGGGAAGGAAGGAAGGAAGGATGCTGGTCTGGGGATCCTGGTTACCTGATTGGACTCTGTGTGTACATGTGTGTTTCTCTGTGTTTTTGTTGTCCCATGCAGTGAGATGTACTATGAAATTCTTGAGTCACAGAATAACCCTTCACTGAGCAGTGGCAACAACAGTCAGGACCCAGGTTCAAAACCTGCCTCTCATGTTTAAAGTCTATGTAACATCAGGTAGATCCATGACCTCAGTTTTTGCATCTGCAATATGAAGTATTTGCATCTGCAATATGAACTCCAAGATCCCTTTCAGTTCTAAATCTGGGATCTTGCCATCCTCTTCGCCTATCCCCATTCTTGTCTAGGGCATACCGACACCAGGACAATGAAACCATGGCAGTCAGAAGTCATGGCACCCAGACATTAAGCATAGAACATAGAAAAACTCTTCATCTCCCACAACAAAGAGAAGAGATGCTTTAAGCAGAATTTTTGTCTTTGTTCCTGGGCCTGACTGAAGAATCCAAATGCTGGGAAAGCCAGGAATAGATGTAATATATTTCTCTATTGATCCATGAGGATAAGAAAAAAGGCTACCCTTGATTCTTCTGGGTAAAGTCAAATGTTTTGAAATTCCTGATACTGTCAGAAATTGATAGGAACTGAAAGTTGGCTAAATAGTTGAAGCAGGATTACAAGCACATTGGGTTCTAAGTTTTAAGTCATTACTTCAAGTATTAGAGATCTTATTCTCATAGGAGACAATAATATATAACATGGATTAAGTTAGATTTGGCTTATTATAAAGAGGGACCTCTGGACAAATCACTATGTCTTTTTTCATATCCTTGTCACCAAAAGCCTTAGTAACCAGATTAAGTTGGGTTAATGGTAACATCAAAGGGAATTTTAGAAGTGAAAAAGAATCATGAGTGATTGACATGAAAGAAGAAAGGGACATTTGCATCTTTTGCCTCGATTAGTGTTGGAGGGTGAAATTGCAAATTGACGGGATGGCATTGCACATTTGTGTTTGTGTCCATTTTCCCCATCACTCCCCACTACCTCCAGATTATCAATTCCATGAGAGAACAGAGAATGGAAGTAGGTAAATCATGCAGAGAAAGGGCACTGCCTTTGGAATCAAAGAATCTAAACCTTAGGAAAGCCACCTCTACTCTCTGGACCTCAGTTTCCTCATCTGCAAAATGAGGGAATTAAATTATTCCTAAAAGTACCTTCCATTTTTAAAGGCTGTGTTTTAATTATCTTTTTATCACCCCTAGCACCTAACACATGGCTGTGCACATGATGTGAGCATTTAATAAATGCAAGAATAAATAAATGAACTTCTGGTCTTTTTTAGCATCCACCTGGCAAAGCCAATTCCACTAGCTGCCTCCTGGACTCCCTGCCCATCTGTCATCAGAACCACCTCCTAAAGTCCAGAGCGATTGCCCAGATTCTACATAATCTCAGAGTGTTCTGGTTCTTTAATTTGTTTTCATATTTTATTTGGAAGAAATTAGCTAATGGAAGAAATTAGATAATTAAAAAATTATAAAAGATCATTTTAAAGATAATTACACAAGTCAAAACAGACATCCCACCACCCAAATAAACATTTTCTGTATCTTATAACCATTTACTTACAGATAAAAATAGAGAAGAGAGGGAGAGAAAAAGGGAATGGAGGAAAAATCTATATTGTCCTGTCTCTGCCTTGATCATTTGAGATAATTGTAGGATCTCCTCCCTCTTTTCTTTTATGTAATAGTACATAACTTTGATGGATCATCCCCTAGGTGAGACACAACCAAGGAATTTGTGTCATGTAGTAGAAATAGTGCAGGGTTTGGAAGCCAGGTGATCTCAGCCATCACCTAACTCTGACTTTGGGTAAATCACATGGCTCATCTTCCACATTTATACATAGCACTTTATAAACATAATCTCATCTTATACTTACAATAATCACTACTGTCCAAACCCACTGGGGCTCTGGGAGTCAAGTGCCAAGAGTATAATAATGCATAGATGCCTAGTGAAGGACTGGGTAGAGGCCTCACATTGCTGGGGCTGTTTGCTGAACTAAGACAGAAAAGAGCCCAGGTTGGAGCTTTACACTATTGGGGTTTGCTTTTCCCTCCAACCTTGGGTATTTGAGAAGACCCTGCTAGCATCATCTTGCCTTCCACTGTCCTTTCCTCTCTTTTGATAGTACATACAGGGCAATGTTTCTTCTGCCTTTGAGTTTCTTATGGAGACATTACAAGTTGATGGCATTATCTTCCAATTGGAGAACTCGTGGGTGTGGGTGTGTCTGTCTGTCTGTTTGTTCTGTGTGTTTTCTCTCTGCTTAGTTCTGAGATGCTGGAGCCTGGGGTAGGGTGAGATGGGGAGGTTAGGAGAGAAGGAGACAGACTGGTGACAAAGAAATGAAAAAGTGAAGGAGTGCTGCGAACAGAATTGAACACCAGGCTGGTTTGTCCCCTGGATATCAACCCAGACTATGCTTTACTACTTTAACTCAGGTACCTTCCAGGGCACATGAGGCAGCCCCATATTAATACTGTATGAGATAGTAAGAGAAGCTTAGGCATGAAACCAGAGTGGGGACCTAGAATGGAAGAAAGGGATCATCCCCCCCTTTTTTTTTAAAGTAACAGATATGTGCTAGCAGAAGTTTGTGGGAGGGTTATTTCCCTCCAGTATTACTTGCTATAGTTGCTCAAGAAGCCCAGAAGGGTTTAAAAAGATAATAAGAAAGCAACACAGAAGATATTTCTATGCTCACAGTAGCCCAGTAGTATAGTACTGACTTAATTATTGTTTCTGAGATTACCTTAGATTTAAAAGTCCCCAAGTGATCATTTGGAGATGAATCAGGAAAGAGAAAGGCTGGAGAGAGTCTGGAGGACAGAGCAAAAGGAGTGCCCCTTCTTAAAGAATTTAAATCCCAAAGAGAGGGAAAATTTTGCTTCAAAGGATGCATTTGAAATGACTCAGATCCTCTAATGTAGCTCAAGGCTATTCTGGGCTACCATTGTCTCATAAAGAGCCACCAGCCAATTCTATTTCCTGTTTAGATGTACAATATATTCATTTATATAGACTCAAAACACCTAGAATACATGTGTATGTATTACATCTAATACCTACATTACATCTAATACAATGTTTTGCATATATTGACTCATTTAAAAACAATTTTTAAAATTTTAAAAACTCCTTTAAAACAATCTGTTAAGGTAAGTGCTAATATTTTCTATTCCCATTTTACAAATGAGAAAACCAAAGTTGAGATGATTTGCCCAGGGTCACATACCTTGAACATATCTGAGGCTGGACTTGAATGAATATCTTCCTAACTCCAAGTCCAACTCTACCCACTGAGCGACCCAGTGGTCTATATATGGATTTTTTTGTTTTTTACTTATAAAAAAAGACAATGAAAGGTAAACCAATGGATATCAAGGAACTAGTAGATTTTTTTAAAAGAAATTTTCAGGGTTAGTATTGATTCAGCTTGATCTCTAGCCTTACAAATGAACATTATAATGAAGTTAAGCGGTGAGAGAGAAATGTATTGGAAGGAGAGAGGGAGAAATGGAATGGGGCAAATTATCTCTCACAGAAGAGGCAGGAAGGAGACTTTTTAGTGGAGAGGAAAAGAGGGGAGGTGAGAGAAAAATATGAAGTTTACTCTCATCACATTTGACCAAGG
>CM053769.1:508279148-508467119 GCA_028658325.1 Potorous gilbertii
ATTGGTGATATGGGTAATTAGAATGTCCAGTGTATTGGGGAGGCGGGAGGGCACAAATGGGGAGAAAATTTTGGAGCCCAAAATCTTGTGAAAATGAATGTAAAAAGTTAAATAAATTTATTTAAAATAAAAAAATTAAAAAAAACAAAGGAAATATATATCTATTCATCCTCTCTACTCAATTTACTCTGCTCAAAATTTCTCTCCCCAAATTTTGCAAACCTTTCTTGATTTCTCAAATTCTCAGATCCCAAATTTTGCAAACCTTTCTTGATTTCTCGAATTCTCAGATCTCACTTTCAGATCAGCTGTTCTGATAAGGTTAATGCCACTTCTACAGCTTTCTATCTTTCTCCATACCACTTGTACCTTTATGCTAGTAGTGAAGATTTATCCAGCACTTCAGATGGGGAGTGAGACTTGACTGTCATCCTTTTTCTAGCAGATGTGCCTCTAGAAAATGAAGTCAGTAATATAACAGTGCTAATATAGGCAAGGCAGCAGGTTTAATCCTGAGGTGGATCAGTTAGTAGAGTACAAAGAAAGAACTCTGTTCCACATAGTATGCCAGTACAACCATTTTATACACGCTAACTACCGGATGAGTGAGTGAACCATAGTCCAGTACCATCAATCCATGTTACCAGAGAAATTTTCAAACTGCAAGTCTTTCTGGAGAATATCTTTGTCTGTCAATTTTATTAATTTTAATTTATTATTTTATGTATTTGTTATCAAATGATAAAAAATGATCTTTTCATTTATTATCAAAAATGTTTTATTTTAACTTGTTTTCCAAAAATTGCCCTAACCATTAGATTTCTAAATATAATGCATCCAAGAGATTGAACTCTTCTTTCTTCCCTACTTCCCCCTTTTTGACTTTTAATTTCATTGAAATGGAAGACCTTTTCATTGAGTATTCCAAAAAGCCAAGCCTATTCCAAGAAGTCTTTAGGTTCCAGGAGCCAGACTGTTGAGAGGTTGTAACTGGTGTGCAGCACGGATGTAAAAAACTTAATACAAGTGAAATTTCTCCCCAGAACTTGCCCTTTCTGTCAGAATCTGGCATTCTGAGAAAGCTCAAACCACACATTCTAGTTAATGCCTTGGACCAGCTGAGAATGAGGCCCAGAAGGGGGCTCTTCAACAGAGCTGCAGCAAGTACAAGACAATGAAGCTTTGAAGCAGGAAACTTGACAGCACCTACAGTCTTTCAGGAGCCTAGAAGCAATGAAGTTTAACCCACAGATAGCCACAATAATCTGTTAACATAGGGAGGTGTCAGATGTTATACATTCACCACACCCTAGGTGAATATTTCCTTGAGGGAAGTGTTCCACACAATTTTATCAGCTATAGTTCTGCCCTCCATAATCTGGACTATGAGTTTCCTCAGGAGTTCTGTCAAGACCTCATTCCCTGACATATGGTATGGTGAAAAGAACACGCCCTAGCTCTGGAGTCCTCCAGAGGATCTGGTTTCAAATCTCATCTAACTGTACTCAACTCTCCTAGAATTCGTCTAAAGGACCCCAGAAGCCAAATCTGCATTTTTAAGGAGCACGCCCAAGTCAACAACTTCTTCATTCCTCTCCTGACTGCCTTCCTGATTTTCTTGGACTTTCTCAGCCATGCCCCCATACCATCTCCAACTTTCCAACTTCCTTTTATGGGTTCTCACTCTCTTTAGAATGTAAGTGCAGTGTGAGAGCAAGGTTTTCTTTGTGCTTAGATTTGTATTTCCAGCATGTTGCACACAACTGGCACCTCTGATGATGACACAAGTGACCTTGGATAAGTCAACCTTCCTGGGTCTCAGCTTCCTAATCTATAAAATGAGGAGGATTGGATTAGATGACCTCTAAGGTCCTTCCAAGCTCTGGACACATGACCGTATGAACTCAGAAAAGCCTCCTGAAATTACCTCTCTTATGATGATTTAAAAAGTTATGGTCCAGAATATGATAAATACACAGAAGAATGGGAAAAGATTTATATGAAGTTATTCTGAGCAGAGTGAGCAGAGCCAAGGAAGCCACATCCACGAGGATCAAAGCAAGGTAAATGGATAGAACCACCACAAGACAATCAAAAATGAATGTTGCAAATTTACAAAGTACAAGCATGGCCTCAGAGAAGAGACATGACAAGATAATCCTCATTGTACTCCTTTGTAGAGGAAGGAGGTTCACAGGTGTGGAACGTTGCTCATATTTTCAGTATGTTATGATCAATTCTGATTATCTTTTCTCTTTTTTTTTCTTTTAAGAAAAGTATTATTTATTATGTGGGATGGCTCTCTGGAGAGTGGAAGGGATACTGGGAGAAGTTGATGATGTGAAAAACAAAAGTCATTGATGAAATTTTATTTTTAAAAAGTTACAATATAAAATAATTTGTGGGACAGAAACAAAATGGAATATTCTTGGACTATAAGAAACAATTAACATGAATAATACATAGAAACACGGAAAGACTTAAATGAACTGATGCAAAAAAGAAATAAACATAGCCAGAAATGGCACAGTGACTACAATAATATAAGTAAAAAGACAAAAAAAAGTTAAAATCAAATACTGTACAATTACAATGACTTAATCTGTACTAAAAAAAGAAGTATGACAACGTGTAGCCTTCCTTCTTTGCCAAGGTGGAAGGCTATGGGCATGGAACACTGCATACACTCTTGGTTGAACTGAAGTGATTATAAAATATATATCAATTATTTGTATATACATAATAAAAATCAATTATTCTTTATATATCATATATATGTATAACATAAATTATATATTATATAGGTAGTATACTATATTATGTATATATCACTTAATACATATCAATATTTTAACATTTTTAAATTATAATCTAAGAGTTTACTGACCTGCATTTTCATGATCCCCACACCTCATTTGATTTAAAGTAGTAGTTTTCAAAGTATGGTTTGCATATCCCTGGAGGTTCCCCAGATCCTTTCAAAGGGTTCATAAGATCAAACCTGTCTTTCTAATAATATTGAGACAATATTTGCCAATTAACATAATCCTCCTTTTTTCCAACTACATTTCTCTACGTGGCAGAATTTTCTTCATAGACTTCACCCAAAACAACACATCGCAACAGATGGAAAACAGAAGCAGATATGAGAATCCAGTTACATTCTATTTAATGAATGAAAAAATATGTAAAACAATGCCTGCTTCTCACTACATTGTTTGCTTGGAGAATATAGTTATTTTTCATAAAAATATAGTATTGTAATATCTTTGTTATTATTTATTTTCATTATTTAAACAAATTTAAAATGAAGATTTTTAGAATACATTAGTTTTAATTTTCAATTTGGTAAATGTCAAAAGAAAAAACCCACACAAATAAAACTCTGGGGTCTTTGATAATTTTTACAAGTATAAAAGGGGTCCTGAGCCAAAAAAAAATTGAATAATATTAATTTAAAGTAAGAAATTTCTTAAAACTACAGGGCTCTGGGAAATAAGAATAATCTGTATATTAATATTATATCTGCTTCTCAGGAGCCATTGCTGTCTCAGTGGAAATGCCTGCCACATCATCACAATGGATGTTCTTCAGACCATGAAATGTTTGCTGCTTCTCCATGAGCTTGGCAACCCTCCTTTATAACTCTCTTCTCTGCTTTAATTGTGTTTGTGTTGTGTGTGTGTATGTGTATGTGTTGTGTGTGTATATGTGTGGGTATCTAAGAGGGACCAGAATGAGTTTCTGTGGCTGTTCAAATGATGGATGATGCTGGCAGTGCAGAAATGCATTCTCCACAGTGCAGCCAAAGCTGCCACTTCTCCCAGCTCCCACTTTCTCTTCTAGAGCTGGTAAAGTTTTCCTTGCACGCTCCCAGCCTCCCTGTTCTTTCCATGTAGGTCACTAACCTGCTATGGGATCTTGGGTAAATGGCATCATAACTTTGAGCCATCTGTAAAATGGGTGCAATAATAGAGAATTTTTGTTATGATAGGGGAGTGCTCGTTTCAAAGAGTAAGTACATAATGATAGTGACGGAAACAATGAAGAAAATGAAAATGAAACATTTTTTAAATACAAAGAAGAGAACAGAAGGGAGTTCAGAAGGTGACACAGACAAGGCAGATTTGTTACTATCATTTTAAATTTAACATGCACTTTAAAAAAAAATACATGTAATAGAAATTCACAGCTTCATATACAATTCTATTCCTGGTCTTCTGTCTATCTAGAAATATTCAGGTCTGTTGGGTTTTTTTTAAGTTCATAATAAAAAAGGAGATTTTAAAAATAAAATAAAGTGGGTACAAGTCCTTGCAAAACCCACTACTTGGCATTTGGTCTCAGCCAAGAACTTTCTCCTGACTACTGTAGGTCTCTATGTATAAATGATAGAAGTGATTTGGTGTCCTAAGTAATCTGACAATTCAGGGCCAAGTCCTTCTAGGGTGTTCTAGGAGGTCACACTCCATACCATTATATCTCTGGTTCCCTGACAACAGTAAAGAGGAAAAGGTAGTGGATTTGGATGAGATGACCTGAGTTCTAATCTGAGTCTAATATTTGTTACTTGTGTGACATTAAGTAAGTCATTTAATTTCTCTACACCTCAGTTTCCTTATTTATAAAAATAAAAAGGTAAGATTAAATGGTCCCTATGGTTACTCCCCAACATTATCAATCATCACTTGAATAATCTTACAATCTTAGAAAGAACTGGAGTCTCTAAGAGCAGGGACAAAGGCAGAAAAAGAAGCCTGTTCTCCAAACTGAAAATATGACCATTTCTCCTCTGAGAAATTTCTCCCCTATCCTCAATCATCCCCCAGGTAGGCTGCACAGAGAAGCAAAGATGCCAATAAGCCCTCAATCTTAGCTTCTTCAATAGCACCCAAGACTTCTAAAGTACACACACTTTCATATTCATTCTCTCATTTGAGTCTATGAGTTAGGGAGAGGAGGTCCCATCATCCCCATTTTATGAATGAGGAAACTAAGGCAGAGAAGAATCAACCAAGTGATTTGTCTACTTTTACACAGATAATTTATGGCAGAATTGACTAAGGAGCAGGGGAGAGGTGGAAAGGGGGAAGCCCAATGATATGGAAACAAACAAGCTTTGGGAGTTATTTCATGTTTTTATCAGACTCTCATGTCAAAAGGGTCACTCAACATGGCACAATGGCAAGATCTGGGCTCAATCATCCTCAATTTGAAGCCTGGCTTTATTACCTCCTATCTGTGTCACCTTGGGTGAGTCACTGTCCCTCTCTGAGACTCAGTTTCCTTATCTGCAAAATGAAAAAGTTGAAGGTGTTCTTCGAGGTCTCTAAAATCCAATGAACCAGCTCACTATACCATTGTTTCCTCTTCACCCCAATGTCTAATTGGAGCAAGCACCATAGACCAGCGGGCCCAGATGAGCCCAGTAGTTAATAAGGGAGATCCTTGGAGCAGGGACTGGCCTGTTTTTCTGTTGGCATCAATAGCACTCAGCACAGTGCTTTGCACAAAGTAAACACTTTAAGAAATGCTTTATCATTCCCTAGATCTTGGAGTACACTGCCTCTCCTCTGGGTCTCAGTTCCTTTTCATTCTTCTGTCTCCATCTACCTGCCGCCAGAATTCCAGGGGCCTTGAGTGAAAGCACAGGGGGAAGTCTCTTGCTCAGAAATCTGCCCTTTGCCTTGGAGAAGGGGTGGGAGGGTAGCACTAGAACCTGATGGTGCATCTAAAAAAAGCCAGATGATAGAGAAGGACTTCAGACTCCCTCCCACCTAGCCCCCCTCCCCACTTCCTGAGAAAATCAAGCAGCTGTCACTCCTTTTCTCTCCTACCCCAGAGAAGATCGATCCTGAAAGCCAAAAACCACTCCATCCAGCAAAGCACCACTTTACACCTACCTCCATCTGGATCATCCCTGATTGGGTCCTATTAATTTCCCAATAAGTCCTCTCAGAATCACAATAATTGGTTTTCACAGCCCAGGGGGGCCTCCGAGGAAGCCCTCTGTAAGACAGGAGGTTTTGCAGCAAACACAAGAACTGGGAATGCAAGAAAATCCTGAAGTTGGGGCGAGTCAGAGACTAGAGAGACTCAGAATAGGGACTTCCCTTCCAAAAGAGAGGCTCATCCAATTAAATTCATTAAAGCCCTATTGATTGCCTGTTATGTTCAGAGCACTAAGTCAAGTATGCTAGGGGCATACAAAGGCCTGGATGGACCCTGCCCTCGAGGAGTTTACCCATTTGTCAGAGAGGGCTTTACAGCATAGGTGGCATTAGAACTGGATCTTAATGGAGAGACTGTATTTTTATAGGAGCTAGAAGGGAATGGGTCTCCAGTCCTTTCTTTGAGAAGATGCTCTCCCCTCCTATTCCCACAACTCCCATCCACCACCACAAAGGCACTAAAATTTCTTCTGTGCAACTCTGAAGGAATTCTAAAGCTTTCTGAGGAACAAAACTCCTCAACTAGACATTCTTCTTTTTAAAAAATGTTAATTAACATGCATTATTTTCTCTTCCTACCATCACCTCCACAAAAAGAAAAGAAAGGGGAGAGAGGGAGAAAGAAAAAGGAAGGGAAGGGAAGAAGGAAGAGAAGACAAGGCAAAGGAAAGAAAAGGAGGGGGAAGGGAGAGAAGGCAAAAAGAAGAGGAAAAGTAGGGCAAAGATGGGGGAAGGGAGAAAGTATGAAAGAGAGAAAAGGAAGGAAGGAAGAAAGGATGGAAGGGAAGGAAAAGTTTATTGAGTGAAATTTGTTAAATGTCTCAGGTATATATATATAGAGAAAGAGGGAACCTTAGCTGAAGTCTTCTTAAGTAGAAATCATATAGAAGAGGAAGAGGGTTATGATGTAAAGTCAATGCTCATTTGGTAGTGGAAAATTCCATGATATAGTCCATGGATCACTAGAGAAAGTAAGTAGGACTGTTTGTTTACTGACACATACCTCAGAGGCAGGTCTGACACATCTTAGCCACATCTACATCTTCTCTTACAACTACCATCATTCAGTACTCCCTGCACCCAACAGGCTTCCATATTCTTCCCTTTCTCTTTCATCTTAAATAATCTTCCTAAAGCCAAGGTCTAACTAATCACATTCCTCAGCTCAAGAATGTCCCATAGGTCCCTATTGCCTCTAGAATAAAAATACACACAGCTAGGCATATAAAGTCTTTTGCATTCTGGTTCCAATCTATATTTCTACCCATTATTGACTTTCATACCTTCTTCATTCCAGCCTAAATGATCTCCTTGCTGTACTGTGGACTTGCCACTCCAGCTCCAGCTCCAGGTCCAAAATGCTCTTGTTCTACAACCCCTCTTCTTAACCTTTAAGGCTGAGCCTTCTACAGGAAGCCTTTCTTGGATGGTTCCTCCGATGGTCAGTACTTACGTCTCCTCATCAAATTATCATGTATTGATTGCTAACATGTTGTAACACTTTAGAAGAACATCAGATCACTGGGGACTTGGGATGGGCTTTTATTTTTGTCTCTACATCCCTAATAGCCTACAGGGTACCGTGTACACTCCGGTGCCTAATAAGTGCTTATCAGACTATATTGGTTGCTATATACTTGGGAGCTATAAAAGAATGAACTTTGATAGGGCAACAAGCGTCATGCCTGGGCCTTGTTCCAGCATTTCCCAATTTCCCAGCAATTTTCCATTATGCCTGTCCTGCCCAGAGGTACCATGAACTTTTTCAAAGAGCCCACCTGTCCTGGTATGTAGATATTGGAATGGGTCCTGGAAAATGCAACTTGGAACCTGGGAGAAAATTCCACAGTGTCCATCCAGAGCACTAATATAGCCCACCTCAGACTGTCAGCCTAGTGACCCAAGATGTGTCCCTAAATCCCCTCTTCTACTGCATCTCTGAATCTATCCTCATTCCTGTATCCTGAGTCTCTCTCCCATCTCAGGACTACCTTGGACATGAGTACCGGCCTCTCCCATTCTCTGTGGCTCTTAAGGCCCCAGTCAACTCCTCAGGTCCCAAGTCCCAGGCCCATCTGTCTTTAGGAGAAGATGCCCATTCTGCTGGCACCACCCCAAATGCTGAGACACCAGAAGGATCCTCGGCAGGGAATTAGTCAAAGCAGAGACACTAAAATTATACTTTCTCACTTCCTTCTTGTTTGGAACCTTCCGCTGTTCCCAGGGAGGAAAGTCTGTGTGGGGATGGCTGTGATCACACAGTCCCTGTGGGAATGTGAAGAAGTCTCTCCACTCCCTCCTCCTCCTATCACCTCTCGCTCCTTTGACGAGGCCTCCTCCACAGACTCCCCACGTAAACAACCTCCTGCCCAACTAGAGAGGGACAGACATTCATAGACTCTTTTAGCTTTAAGTGGAAGGAGCCTCAGAGACTGGCCATCCAAGTCACTCATGTAGGGCTGGTAGGGAGGGGCCTTAGAAGTCACTGAGTCTAACTCCATCATTTTACAGATGAAGAAACCCCACCCTTTAAAGTCACATCTTAGGTCACAAGGGTGAGGGCACCTTGACCATTTTACAGATGAGGAAAATGAGACCTGGAGAAGAAAGTGAATTACCAAGGTCAATCAGATGCAATGTAGCAGGACTATACCTTCCCTCTGTCTTCAAAAACCAATTTTTTCTACCACATCCATCAATTAGGCCTGGCTACGAGCGGCCAAGTTTCAGAGAAGCCTTTGGGTCTAAAAGTAAGATCAAATTCATCCCTGACAGGACTAAGTGGCAACTTAGTCACCATCCTAGAGAAATTAATTTAGAAACTTGAGAACAGACCTCCGCTAATCTAGAGAATACTCATGTAGGTAGCTAAGAGTAAAAAAGCCAACATCTCAGCATCTTTCGGGGAGCCAGGCAGGACAGCAGATAGAGTGACTTCACATCCAGCTGTGTGACTTGGAGCAAGTCACTTTAACATCCATCTGCCTTAGTTTCCTCAACTGTAAAATGAAGATGATAGTTGTATCTACCTCAAAGGGATAAAGCAGAGTGCCTGGCACTTAATAAATGTTTCTTCCCTTCTCTCTATCACCTACAGAAAGCATTCTCTGTGCCAGAAAGCATTCAGCTTCCTCCTCAAATTATTCATATTTTTTATGCTATCTATATCCCTCCTTCCTTCAAAGGAAGCTCCCTGTGGGCAGGTCCTGCTTCCCTAGTGCAAAGCTTAGGCCTTACAGATAGAAGGAACTTGACAAAAGCTTTCTGTATCAGACTGCATTAGTAACAAACCATACATATTGCGGTAAGAGAAGGAAAATCTCTTCAGTTGAGTCCGTTCCCCCTCCCATGATTCTGCCCTGACATTCAAATCATTGCTGCCCCTTCCTTGGGAAAAAAAATACAAGATAGATTATTCACCGGGTCCTTGTTATACCACATAACTGAGTTAAGTGACAGGCACATAACAGGTGTTTAATACAATTTTTTTTGACTGACTGACTGATTTTTGACTCTGCTAGAGGCCCCATGGATCAGGATTTCTTGTCCCCAACTCTGCCAATGGCCTTCACTCATATCTAGGAAGACTCGTTCCATTCTTCCCTTATTGTTCTCCCCATCTGTGAAATGAGGCCAGGAATACTGACTACATGAAGAAATGTGGAGTCAACCTGAAGGGTCAGCAGCAAAATGTCGGACCAAGAATGAATGACGCAGGGATTCTGGCCTTCACTCCAGATGGAGCCCAGCTTGAGTCCTGATTGTTGACCAGGGCAGAGATAGAACATTCTTAAGAAAAACATGGGGAAAAAGATAATGATATGGCCATATGGCTGTTCGATATTTTTGAGTAATAACTTAATTGTTAAGGGACAAGATTTTATTGTTCTCCCAAATGCCTACTTGACAGCCAGTTTGTCCTGTAGTTAAGGCCTTGATCACAGGCATCCTACAGAAAGCTGTTCTCCTCTAGATCTGCAGGCCTTCACCATGAATTATTGAAGGCTTGGATATGGGCTTGGCAGGATGAATGCAACTGCTCAATTACATTTCCCCAAACACACTAAGCCTTAAATAAGATACCACGGCACAGAAGGCCCTCATTTCTTCACTTCTTTTTTTCCTCCTTTTTTGTTTTCCTGGCTTTGAGAATGCAAAAAGTAGACAAGATCGCTAACATAAGATGAAAAAACACCTGGGTATTGATAGCATCCTCCTCACCCAGAGCAGGGTCCACTATCCAACACTACCTCTGGCTGGACTTCCTGAATCACCGTGACAGATGACAAAAGTCAACTTGTCCCTACACATAGGCAACCCTCTTGTCTGGGGAAAGGATTCTAGACAGTACCTCTTACTAACATTCTCTCTTTTACTGAAGATTTTCTAAGAGTAGCCTGAAGGGTAATTATTTTGTCATGCATAGACAAACCTAGCTTAATATTAGTAACAACACCAAATTAATGGTAAAAATGCACTGGATTTTGAGCCAGAAAACCAAGGTTCAAATCCTAACTTTGCCATATATACATATATGTGTACTGTGTGTATAATATCTAGGGTTTTACATATCAGAAAAATGGACATAGGTAAATGCCCTATTCTAAAAAATCTCCCTCTACCAAGAACTTGATCATAAAGTAGATCCAACCAGGTTCCCCTTGTACCATAGTGGACATTTTCTTTTCTCTGTAGGAAAACCCATAAGGCTCTGCCTCCCCCAGTGCCACTGCTCCTGAATTTAGCTCTGAATGTATGTATATGTTTATGTAGCTACATCAGGTCATGGAAATATACAGAAAGTCAACTCACCCAACTTTCATCAAGCACCATTTACCAGGCAATGTGCTATGCACTGAGATCCAAAGACAAAAATCAAACAGTCCCTGTTCTCAGAAAGCTCACAATCTATTAAGCATACCTCTATCGGACCACATTGAGAGTGATTGGTTACTTAGCTGTTCAAAGGGTTCTGTGATACACCAGCTTCTCTCAAAAGGTTGCACCTTGACCATGGCATTTTTATGAGTTTGATTCAATTGAATACTTATTAGTAAGTACCTCCTTTGTAAAAGACATTGAAGGCACAAAAACAAAGTGTTTTCAGTCTGTAATCCATGTGTCTGTTGTCACTGTTGGTCATTTGTTTCAGTAGTGTCCGACTCTCTGAGATACTATTTGGGGTTTTCTTGGCAAAGATACTTGGAGTGGTTTGCCATTTCCTCCTCCAGCTCATTTTACAGATGAGGCACTAAAGTAAACAAGGTTAGATGCCCAGTGCCATAAAACTAATAAGTGTCTGAGGCAGGATTTGAACTCAGGAACATGAGTCATCCTGACTCCATGCCCAGCACTCTATCCACTGAACTACCTGGCTGCCTCATAAATGAAATAAGTTGCTTTGGTTGCATCATTTCCATTTTGTCCAACTCTCTATGACTCCATTTGGGGCTTTCTTGCGGATACAATGAGACAGTTTACCATTTTCTTCTCCAGCTCATTTTTACAGATGAGGAAACTGAGGCAAACAGGGTTAAATGACTTGCCCAAGATCACACAGCAACCTGAGGAATCACCTCCTTGGTCAACCCTCTCATTTTACAGTGAAGAAACCTGAGGCCCAGATATGCTGAACAATTTGATCAAGGTCACACAGGAAACAGAAGCAGGATTTGAACCTATATGCTTTGACACTAGATTTATATACCTCCTACTACATCACACAGCCTGTCTCTCTCATATATATGTGTGTGTATGTATGTGTGTATATATGTATATATGTGTATATGTATATACACATACACACACAAACACTTACCACCATATTTGTTATCATAGATAGAAATGATATTGAAAAAGACATAGATATCCCTCAGCATCAACCCCTACTTTTCTCCATCAGCCTCTAACACTTTTCACTGCATGTCCAACCATGACAAGGAAAAAGTCAGAGAAGTAGGGAGATAATACTACAAGATCCAAAATTTAAAACCAACCTGAGTTTAGGTTTCCTTATATGTAAGAAGTGGGGGTTGCCTCATATAGCATCAGAGGTCCCTTATAACTCTAAGGTCAATAGTCAGCATGGATTAAGTACCTACTATGTGCTAGATACTCTGCTATTTATTTTAAAGTTATACTCCTGTGAACTGACATGACCTTGGATAGGAATTCTCTGCCATCTTCCAGATTCTGCTGTTGAGAAAAGGTGGGGATAACTGGAACTGTCAAGGCCTAATTCCAAAAACTAGGGTTGACCTCACCAGTAGCCACAAAGAACAGAGCTCCCATTATGTTTCTAAGGTTATTTGGCTAGCAGGCTTCTGGGAGGCTATTGTCCCTGGTCTTCGTATCCTTCTCCTCCCTCTTTTCCTTGGCCAATGCCTGCAGATCTTGTATAAGGAGAGCAGAAGCACAGAGTTCAATGGAGCCTGACTTTTTGGCAAAAGGTAATGAGTGGAGTCAGCACACTGACACCCTTCCCCTTAGGATGATCCAGTTGTGAGGGGGTGGGGCATAGAAAGGATGGTGGGACAAAGGAAATGGTCTCATCTTTAAAAAGATAGGCTCCAAGCAAGAAGCCTCATAGATCTTGTGGAGAGGAGGTAGGGTCTACTTACCTCCTAGGGTCTACCAGGAGATTTTAGAAAATAGATTAGCTGTCCTAGATATTTGGATACAATCACATCCAGAAACAGGGTATGGATGATATGACCTCTCAAGATACATAGTATTTTATCCTATCTGCAGGATAGCAGTCTGACTATAAAAGCCAGGGAGATAAACCTTCAAAATGCAGAGCTGGTATGGCTACTGAAGTCACAATCCTCTTCATCCAAGCCTCAGACCCCTTACAACTAAATACAAGTCCCTGCTTCTGCTATTGTATTTTTTTTTCAATAAGACTGAACTGAAATCTGTCATCGATCTCCAGTGCTCAGGAACAACGCCTCTTCTCCAACATGTTTCTTCAGCTGTACCTTAGTCAAGGAGTTTACCATGGCAATGATATACTAGAAAACTTCCAGCGTCTCAATAGTTCATAGGATCACTAATTTCAAGCAAGAAGAGATGTATCCTAT
Organism: Potorous gilbertii; assembly: GCA_028658325.1. Taxonomy (NCBI): domain Eukaryota; kingdom Metazoa; phylum Chordata; class Mammalia; order Diprotodontia; family Potoroidae; genus Potorous; species Potorous gilbertii. Next base: position 508,292,182 of record CM053769.1, read on the forward strand.
TCATCTATTCTAAACTTTTCATTTTACAGATGAGGAATCAGTCCTAGAGAAGGTAAGTGACCATGGCAGGATTTGAACTCAGTTCCTCTGATTCCAGATCCATACTCTTCACAGCCCACAAATGCAAGCATTTGTGCACTCTCACACCACACACACACACACACACACACACACACACACACACACACACACACACACACATTTGCACACAGGCACCTGCAGGCACATACACAGGCAGGCAGATTCTCAGCTCTCTAAAGCTAGAATGACGACTGTTTCAAAGACCAGACATGGGAGCCAGGGGTTCAGTCCCTTCTCCAGTCTTTCTTGTCTGTCTATACCAGTCCCTGCTACTCCAGATACTTAGAAAAGCATCCTTCCCTTTGGCAGAGAGGGTGTGATGTAGTGGATAAAACAACATCACTCACTACCTACCCATCCAATCCTAGGCAAGTCATTTAACCTTGAATCTTGGCTTCCTCCACTGTAAACTGGAAAAAGAAAATAGCCTCTTTGTCTACATCACAGAGCTGTATCAGAATAAAATGAAGCAAGAGGGCAGATGGGAAACACTTTGAAAAGTATACAAATGTAAAATACAAATGATACAAAAAAATTGATATTTTTGCTTCTCCCAAACTGTGTCCACCCAAGATGTGGGTAATGCACACACCAAAAACACTCAAAATTGGATCACTAGTGATAAAAATCAGGACATGGCAGATTCTATGGCATGGGCATGTGGGATGACCTCGCTGCCCACCAAGCACTTGGTCTCCAGACTGGCATTTCCCTTTTCCTTCCTTCACAATTGGTAAATGGGGAAAAAAGGAGTGAGAGGTAGGTCTAATGGCAGATGATCAGTCTATGCAACAGCTGAGCCCAGGAGCCTGGTTGAAGAGGGAAGTCTAAGCCACCTGGTTGAAGAGGGAGGGATGAAAGGGGAGAAGAGAAAGGTTTGGCCCAGCTTTCCCCCTGCCATTCCCTGAAAGTCTACTCACCCATCTAATTACTGCTCTGGTCAGGACTTAAACCAAGTGCCTACAACATGCCCATCGTTGCTCTTAGTTTTGGGGAATTGCCAGAGTCCAAGGCAAACTACATCTTCTTTGTGAAGTCATGTGTCTTTGAGAACCCTCTCATACCTCCTGAGACTGTACCTTTCTCCTTTTTATCTATGGAATTTATGTATCTACACCATCATCCATCATCAGCATATCTTTGTGACATGATTTCTTTCTTCAAGTGTTAACATATAACATGAATCATGTCTGGCTCATCCTTTCATTTTACTATTTCACCCAAGGCCACATACAGAAGGGAAGCCTTAATTAACTGGCTGTGATGATGATGATGGTGATGATGATGGTTATGATGATGATGAGGAGGAGGAGGAGGATGAAGAAGAATAGGCAGAACAGTGCATGGGTACCTGTAAGGCAGGAGAGTAAGAGGGAAACCACCAGTTCATTGAGTGCCTACTCTATGGAGGCTATATGGGGAAATACAGACAAGTCACACAGGCTAAGAAGGCACAGATGGAGAGCTGACAGAGATGACAGAGGTCCTCCAGTCCAACTCCTTTATTTTGTAGATGAGGAAACTAAGGCCCAGAGAGATTAAATCATTTCCCCAAGTCACATAGTTAGAATGTGACCAAAGGTCCCCTCAGGTCCTCTGATTCCAAATCCAGTATTCCTTCCACCGTATGAGCATTCTTACACTGCCAGAACCACATACAATAACAATAATTGGTTTTCCCAAGGCAATTTAAGGTTTGCAAAGTGCTTTCCATCCATTATCTCATAACATCCACAGCCTTGTGAGATGAAGGTTACAGGTATGATTGTCTCCCCCATTCCAATAGATAAGAAAACTGAGTCTTGAATTGTAAACTCCTTGAGGACAAGGGACTGCCTTTATCCTGTGTTTATATCCCCAATGCTTAACACAGTGCCTGGTACATAGTAGGTCCTTAATATTTATTTATTGAATGAGTGAAAGGCAGGTTAAATAACTTCCCTGTTCCAATCAGAGTCATACAATCAGCTAAGTAACAGAGGTGAAATTTGAACTAAGGTCTTCCTGTTTCAAAGCCCAACATGATGTTGATGGTGATACTGGTACTTAAGAAGGTTCCAAAAAAAGACGTGTTACCTATATGATCTCAGTGAATGAACAATACTCTTTTGCATCAAATGGTATCATCTTTAACTAAGTATACACCTTTGGGCAAAATGGAATCAGAATCAGAGCAGTAGGGGTAATATGATCAACTTTAATGGCCAATGGAATAAAAAACAATCAAAATAAATGTACTTCCACTATCCTGGTGATGTTGGTTATATTTCCCTCTCTTCTAAGACTCCCTAGGCCTCCATTCTAATAGTGATGAAAGACTCAGAAAAAGAAGAAAAACAAGTTTGTGGAGATGAGGGTGGATACTCCTCAAGTGAAATGAGAATTCCTTCCTCATCAGTTTGTGCAGACAAGCAGTCCATATCCTCTGCAGAGCTGGCTGGAGGTAGAAGATAACTCCAACCAAGACTGCTGACCTACTGCTAGAGAGACACCAGATAAGTTTCATCCATAATGTGCTTCCAAAAACAGCCTATGTGCCTCTGTTCACCTGGGAGCAGCTGTTGAATTATTGACCAGTGACTCCATCTGCAGTAATCCTGAAATCTTCCAGAGCTTCAGGACTGGCTCAGTCTCAGAAATGTGCATGGAGTCCCCAAGGAAGATGTTGTCCTAGACCCAGGAATCTGTCTGGTGACAGTTTTCCACCACAGAACGCACTTGGCAAGAAGCCGGGCCAGAAGGTACCATTTCATTCACAGAATTTCCACACAGAGAAGAACTCTCATGTGAGATCCTAGTCTTAATATAATCCCAGATTTAGAGCTGAGATTTTAAGGCATATAATCCAACTCCTCCTTTCCAGGGTGAGGATCACTACTATTCAGTAGGGTGTTTCACCAACTGTCACATAAGTAAGAAATAGCAGAACTGGTTTTTGAACCTGGGTCCCATTGCTTTACATCCAGCATCCTTTCCTCTGTCACACTGCTTCTCAAAGTACAGTTGATCCCAGAGAGTGCTGGGCAAACTGCCCTCTTGGCAAGCTGCTCCCTTCTTACCCCCCTTAGCATCCACCAACTATACAAGCTCCAGCCCATAATGTTCACGAAAATAAAGAATGGTGAAGAGAAAAAGGAAGCTTTCTTCTTACCAATGAAAGTAAGCACCTTCAAAAACCCTTCTCCAGATGGAAATACTGACAATCTTAGGCCCCCTTTGCACTGGAAAGAACCTGACTTCTTACACATGTACATAGTTGGAGCAGGCATCTACTCTGACTTTCAATTCAGTCCAAGAAAACCCAATGACGAGATGGAAAATTCCTTAAGGCAAAAGAAAGGATGATGAGAGGTCACTGAAGAGGGATGCTTTGGGAAAGATGGGCTTTCATGTCATAGTAATTTCCCTTTGTCAGGTGGAAAAAATGGGGGAATAAATGAGGATGTAACAGAATAGAAATAAGAGGAAAGAAATAATATCTATTAATGAATCCCTTAAAACTCCTGAAAGGTTTCCAAAGTATTGTAAGAAAATCATTCATGAAACATCTGCAATGATACTTACACACCAGATGTGTACACATCTCGATGTCAGCGATAGCTTCCCTAATTCTGCATAGATTTGAGTTTGTGGCAGGATGCTCTTAGAACAGACTATAAGGGGCATTACACTACCAAAGATTGTTAAGGATTGAAGGATCAGGGTAGTTGTTGGTCTGGGCTCAGTGTCTCCTAGTGGTGGAGAATCCCTTTTTGTATCTGTTCTAGATTGACTCTTTGGACTCCTGTTACCTGAAGCCTGAGTCTTTGAAGTCCTCTAAGCACTGATCTAGTTCAGAATAATCCTAGGATTCTATATCTAGAACCAACAGAAATCTCAGAGGCCACGTAGTCCAATCTTCCCATTTTACAGATAAGGAAACTTAGTCTCAGAGAAGATCAAGGTCACACAGGTAGTAAATAGGAGAGCAATCAATCCGAAGATCCATAGGAGTCCATGGCAGGTTCAAGTAGTCTTATTTATATCAAACAGTAGCTTCCATGGTGTATTCTTAATGGGATACATTGCTTGGTTGATATTGAGTCAAGGGTTCAGGAGGTACAAATGTAAACCACGCTATTTGAACTTTTCTTGGAGGAAAAAAACAGCATTAGTGGTATCTTTGGACCCTCTGTTCAGTGGCCTGTCATCATGGGGCTATGCCTGGCCTGCTTTGAAAAGGGAATCATATTCTATGCTTATGTACCCTGTATGCCCTCTTTACAGATCAGACTGTACATTAAATCATGAAAAATACCAAATGACCCAGTGATTTGGGTTCTGGTCAAAAGAAGAGTGAGAACTCATGCTGGTTGAGTGCAAGGGATAGATGCTCAAACCTGCAGACTCCACATAAGAAAACCAAAAATAGGAGTCTTGGTGAGACATGAGAACTGCTTTCTGAGAAGGACAAATCTCCAACATGAAAGAAAGAAGATACTTGTCCAGAATGACACTTTGGTGTCATTTACCTATTATTCAAGCGTTTCTCTCCTTGTTAAACTTTTTTTAAAGTTTTCCTGCTTGGCTCAGTTCTGCCAGGTCAGAATGTTTTGTGGAAAATCAGATGGCTTTATGCTCCAAGTGGAGATCCATGCCAAGATTCCTGAAGCATTCCAGCACCCCAGTCCCCATGCTAGTGTTAAGAATGATGTATGAAGCATTGTAAAAACATCATTTGTCACTCAGAGACTTGAAAAACATAACCATGCAGTGAATCTGATACAACAGTTTGGAAGTTAAACTAAACAGATGAAAAGAGAATGGTGCAGACATCCAAACTTAACTCTTTGAGGGGGAAGGAGTTCTTAGCTCTTCTTCATTACCTGCTCTTCCTTGCCACTGACTTACACATATGCTCACACACACACACACACACACACACACACACACACATACACATACACACTTTCAATTATCATCTAGACCAGCAATGGGGAAGCTATAGCCTTGAAGCCACGTGTGGCCCTCTAGGTCCTCAAGTGGGACCCTTTGACTGAATCCAAACTTCCCAGAATAAATCCCCGTAATAAAAGGATTTGTTCCGTAAACTTGGACCCACTCAAAAGGTCACATTCAATGACCTAGAGGGCCACATATGGCCTTGAGGCCTCCTATTCCCCACCCCTGATCTAGACATTAGAATACGACTTAAAACATCATATTTTTAGAGCTGGAAAGGACCTTGAAAGTCATCTTATCCAACAGTTTCACTTGACAGAAAAGAAAGCAGAGACCCAGAATGGACTAGTGCTTAGCCTAAGATCATATAGCTAGTTACCTTGAGTGGTGCTCCAGGCTCTGCCTTAACCTTTATACACTGGACTAGGAAATTCCTCCAGTTAATAACCTCACTATGGTTCCTGACAAACTGGGTGACACTGACATTCCCTTAAAAACACAGGAAATTCCACTTTCTCAAAAGACTCAAAGCCCCGATCCTGGCTGGAAGAATCTAAAAAGGGCTAGACTTACTCTTCCGGTCCTGGGATTCTGATGGGCAAGATGAGGAAACGTCAGGACCTAGAGACTAGAGGGGCTATTGAAAGAAATAATCCAAGACCATGTTAGCAATGAGTTCTAAGATGGAGGCTCTTCAAAGGAAATAGCAGCAGATATGTTTATCAGTGATTCAAGGAGACAGGTAACTGACATGAAGAAAGCTCAGTGGTAGACATGTGGCCATAGGGAAGCCTGGCAATAAGCAATAGATGGAACTTCAGACTGGCAGGGAAAGTGAAGCAGAGAATTCAGTCAGAAAGATGATGGTTTATGGCAGGACTGGATTCCCTGAAGAAATATAAGAAGGATGGGCAACTAAGACAGAGAGCTGGGTACCAGAGAACAAGACACTGGTCCAATAAATCTCTGAGTCTAGAGTATGTGTTAAGAACTTGGTGACAATGGGGCAATGACCCAGTTGCTAGAGTCCATGTAGAGGGTCCGAAAAGGACAAGTAGCCATGGTGACTTGCACTGAACTATGGATCCAGGTCTCCTTATTTTTCCCCTGCCTAAAATCTGGGTAGGCCCCAGGGCCTGGGGCAAGGCTGAGGCTCAACTCAGATGACAGTTAATGGCCTCAACTGTGGTGATGCCAAGGGAAAACAGAATGGTGATGACAGAGCCAAGGCCTCGGGGGTGGAGGAGGGATTGAAATCTCAGGTTGGCGCATGGGAAGAAGGTGCGGGAAGTCTCTGGTTTAGACTGTCTTATTATGCAATAAAAGAAAATACTCTCTGCTTTAATGCCCAAATAGCCAGTCTCTGAGAACTCAATGAAGCTCCACCATCCTAAAAAGCTGTCAACCAAAGGTATCCAAAAGAAACTCCATTACCCAGCCACTAGTGGATCAACCCTGTCTTGGTTCTCAGAGCAACTAATGGAGCAGGTAACTGGAACCACACTTTACCACAGTTCAGTGGGCAGATGACATTTCCACTCAGGAGGAGTATACACAGTATTTGCATATTTCTTACTCAGGCACATCACAGAAATGGCCTTAGCCAGAAGGAAAAAAAAATATTTACTGTTCCGATAGTCAAGAGATCTGGAATTGAGCAAGAGACGGTCTTACTGGGGTGAGGTTCATCTACTAAAGAGTAAAGCATTTAGAAGCAAAACTACCCTCTCGAGGAAAGGGCCTTCACATATATCCCAGAATTCCAAAGTTGGAAGGAACTTCCAAGGCCTTCTGGTCTAACCATAGCTGCCCAAGACTCCTCCAATATATCCTTGACTAGTGGTCATGCAGCCCTCACTTGAAGACTTCTCATGAGGGAAAACACTGTGCCTGCTGAGAAGGCTAATGCCACCTTTGGATGACTCTGCTTGTCTCTGCCTCGAGTCTAAATGTGCCTCCCTGAAGCTATCACCCTTTACCCCTACTTTGGTTTTCTGGAGCCAGCCAGAACAATTCTCTATTAAAGCTTCTCTTTTCCAGCTAAATATCTCCAGTTCTTTCCACAAATCTTCATACTGTCTCTGGTCTTCAATCTTTTTCTTAATGTTCTTTTTATTAAGCATTTCTTAAATGCCCATTGTATGCCAGCTACTGTGCTAAGAATTTTATAAACATTATCTCACTTGATCCTCCCAATAACCCAGGAGGTAGATACCATTATGACTACCATTTTAAAGGAGAACAATTCAAGCACACAGGAGTTCAGTGCCTTGCCCAGGATCATAATGTCTGAGGTCAGATTTGAGCACCAAGTTCAGGGCACTATCCACTGTGCCATCTAGTTGCCTCTGTTCTTTTCAAAATGTGGTATACAAAACTAGACATAATACTCCGGATGAGATGTTTATTAAATATATTTTTGTTTATTTCATTAAATATTTCCCAATTACATGCAAAAATGTTAACAATTTATTTTCAAAGTTTTGAGTTCCAAATTTTATCCCTGCTTCCCACCACTCCCTTCTCCTTGGGAAGATAAGCAATTTGATATAGATTTTACATATAAAATCATGTAAGATATTTCCATATTAGCCATATTACAAAAGAAAACAGACCAAAAAAATCCCAAGAAAAATAAAGAAAAAGAAGTATGCTTCAATCTGCATTCAGAATTCATCAGTTCTCTCTTGGGAGGTACACAGCACTTTTCATCATGGATCCTTTGGATCATTGGATTTCTAGGAATAGGTAAGTCATTCACAGTTGATAATTTTTACAATATTGTTGTTGCTGTGTACAATATTCTTCTGGTTCTTCTCACTTCACTGCATCAGTTAATATAAGTTTTCTTTCTGAAATCATCCTGCTTATCATTTCTTATAGCATAATAGTACTCCATCAAAATCATATACCACGGATACTCAACCATTCCTCAACTGATGGGCATCCCTCAATTTTCAATTTTTTGCTACCACTAAAAGAGATGCTATAAATATTTTTGTACAAACTCTTCCCTTTTCATTATCTCTTTGGGATACAGATCTAGTAGTGGTATTACTGAGTCAAAGGATATGCACAGTTTTATAGCCCTTTGGCTCTAATTCCAAATTGCTCTCCAGAATTGTTGGAGTAATTAACAACATTACTAACAGTGCATTAGTATTACAATTTTTCCACATCCCCATAGCATTTGTCATTTTCCTTTTCTATTAGGTTTACAAATCTGATGGGTATATGAGGTGGTATCTCAGAGTTGTTTTAATTTGCATTTCTCTAATCAGTAAATGATTTAGAGCATTTCTTCATGTGACTCTTGATAGCTTTGATTTTTCTGAAAACTGCTTATTCATATCCTTTGTCCATTTATCAAATGAGAAATGGTTCTTATCTTTATAAATTTGGCTAAGTTCCTTCTAGATTTGAAAAAAGAGGCCTTTATCAGAGAAGCTTGCTGTAAAAAAAAAATCCCAGATTCCTGTTTTCCTTCTAATTTTATCTGCATTTGTTTTGTTTGTGGAAAAGCCTTTTTTAACACTTGCTGATTTAAACTGGCCTTCCTCTTCCCAATAGCACAATTTGTTTATCTCCAACATGTTGATGTAGGTCTTATAGTATTCCCTAGCTGTACATAGGGCCAGGGTCTCCCATTGCATCCTGAGTCATCTCCAGTCACCCTGATGAACATCTGGCCATTGGACCTAGATGGCTGTGGAAGAGAAAGTGAGGCTGGTGACTTTGCATACCATCTCTCATTCAAATTAAAGTCAACTGCAAGTCTTCCTGATGTCATGGTCCTCTTTAAGAACAAGGGGCAAACACAATCTGTGAGTTGTATGTAGTAGATTCACTAACATCATGCCTCTGACAAAAAAACTAGAAGAAAGAAATTTGGTTTCTGCCCTGGGAGAGCTTATAAATATCCCTAGGAAGACAAAACAGACACTCATGAAAGCAACTGGAGAATAACACAAGATCCATATCAACATATTGGAGTTAAACACATATGCTACCAAGAGGGTGAAAGTCAGTTTATCAATCAGCAAACATTTAGTCAATGTCTTCCATTTGCTTAACGCAGTGGTGGCAACTATCTTTTTGGAAACACAAAGAAATTATCTTAACTACACTAATATCTCCCATTTTTTAAAAAAATTCAAAACCATCAGCACTAAGGTAAAAATGATTCTTCAGTGGAAGTAAAAGAATGTGTTCAATGCTGAGACTTTCCCTAATGCCATCCCACATGTCCTTAACCAATTGCCTACTCTCTACTTTTGTCAAACTAATTGTTGGAGAGACTTGACTGATGAATTTATTCTTCTTTGGTTGAGATAGTCAGTTCTGGTCATACCCCACTTGTATCTCTCCAACATTTGCCATCCCAAAGATTAGACTCGCTTCTTCCAAAGTAAAGCTACTTACCCTGTATTTACTATTCCTTAAAATACCTGCTCACGCCCACTATAGATGATTGTTACTGTCATCAAATGTTGCTTATTTTCTACTAACGTCTTTTCTTCCCATCCTTGCAAGAAGCTAGTTGTTTTTAGATTAATATAAATATTAAATTAACATTGTAAATTATATTATTATGTTACAATAAGTATGTTAATATAACTCACCTAATGCAAAGCAATGATGACTGGCAAAAGAGCAGTAGATGGATGAGAAATACCAAGTACAAGGCAGAATTGGGTAAGTTACAGCAAGAAATTAATTCTAGAATTGAGTTTGCAGAGAAATAGGGGCTAAGACCTCATTATTTCAATCTTAGCAGATGTCAATCACTGACAAAAGGCAGCTTAACTGTCCCTCCCACCCACACCCGAACTTTCAGAAGCAGTATGTAACAAGGAAGATGATTGGCCCTTCAATCTTTATTTCATGGGTTATAGGCACTGTGTTGAACAGAGGTGTGTAACCCCAAGGAGTGTGCACTGCATACATGTATGAATTGTAACAGATATAGATTCCAAAGATGTAGAGTCTAGATGACAGACAATCATAGGCATAAATGTAAGTTTATAAGAAACAAGTACACAACTCAATATAGATTACATAGTGTGTAAATAAGTCTTAGGGAGTCACAGAATGTATCATTCTCCCCCTTTCTGGGTCTTTACAAGAGGAACTGAGGGTTGAAAGGGTCTGTCCTTGATACTGTTTTTCTGGGAGTGGAGATAGGATATGCTAAGTCATTCAGAATTCTCCACCTGGTCCTTCATGAGAACAAGGACTCAATAAAAACAGACGTTTATATGGTGTTTTATTTTCATTTGAGCCTTACAAAGACCCTGTGAGGTAAGTGCTAGCGCTTTTTATTATCTCAATTTACAGATGAAGAAACTGAGGTCCAGAAAAGTTGAGAGACTTACCCATGGTCACATAGCCAGTAAGTGCCAGAGGCAAGAAAGATATCAAGGTCATTACTCTAGGGACTGGCTCTCAATGAAAGGTTTAGGGAAATTTGTCACCATATGCACAGCTCTCTAACCAACGAAGCTAACTATCTCAATCCAGAATTTAAGACTCATATAAATCACTCACCTAATGCGAAGTAATTATGACTGGCAAAAGAGCAAGAGATGGATGAGAAATAGACAAGTTACAAAGAAAAATTCATGCTAGAACTGAATTTGCAGGGAAATAGGGGCTGGGTTACTACAAAGCACCGCATTTTACAGTGGGGGCATGGGGAGTGAGGCAATTAATAAATGACTCATAAACAATGTTAGAATTCAATGGGAATGGAGACAGGTTCTCTAAAAGTCACCTGCTTCTCCTTATAACAGATAATTATTTGAATCTTTGAAATTAACAAAAGACCTTTCCTGACATCCATTATTGGAATAGAATGCAGGGTTTCCTCATGTAAAGTCCCATAAGAAAGGCTTAGCCTGGCATGCTGGAAACTGGGCTCAGTACAGCAATACACAATGGTGATGTTAATGATAGAAGGGGAAAGAAAAACTAGACAATATCAGGGCTTTGGAAATCTTGAACCTATAGGTCCTCAACTCAAATTTAATTCTGGAAAATCATCAAGGAAGATAGATAGTCTTTTAGGTACCCAGTTAAATGAAATCTTAGTCTCCATCCACTTGAAAGGGGACAGGTATCTGCCTCAAAATTAGCATGAGTTTTCCCTCACCTCTTTCAACAGTCCTGAATAAGAGAGGAAAGGAGTAATATAAAGAAAAGACACTAGGATATGAGTTATATCCCCTTCTCCATTTCACCTACTGGGCTTCTCCATTCTAATCAGAAGAAGGAAAAAAACCTTAGAAATAAATCTATAGCCCCTACCCTACCACAAAGATCCAGACCTGTCAAAGTTCTCAGTCCACAGTATTGGTACATGTGCCACATTCCCAGAATGGATAAAAAGAAAAGAACAAGACCCAAGGAGCCCAGAATAACGAGGGAATATCAGCTTGGGATTTTGAAAGACACAATTTATGGCTGAATCTAAGAGGAATGCCTCTTCTACTCCAGGAAATTTCAAAAAACATGCATAGCTCATGATATTTTTCTAAATATTTTGCTTTTAAACTTCTTCTGAGCAGCTTTCTCATATCCTTCAGAATGCAGGCATCTAGGTCCCCAAATTAAACATCTTGTTAATCACTGCACAAGTGTTTATTAAGTGCTTACTGTGTGCCTGGTACTGTGGTAGCTACTGAAAATGGAAAGGCAAAAAACAGCCCCTGTTTTCAAGGAACTCACAGACTAAAGGGGGAAACAATATATAAATAACTAAGTTGATACAAGGTTCATACAGAATAGATGGAAAGCAGTCTCAGAAGGGAAAGCATTAGTAGCTGAGGGGAGGAAGGGAAGGGCATCCTGCAGAAATTGACCTTTAAGCTGAGACTTAAAAAAATTCAGAGAAACTAAAAGGCAGACGGGATGAGGGAGAAGAGTGAAGGCCCAGGAGACCACCAGCACCAAAGACAAGAAAGTTATAGAAGGAATTCCAAGTAGATTAGTATTGGTTTAAGCACTGTGAGTGACTCTGAGATGGTTGATATCACTGCATGACCTTCTCTCTTACAATTTCTTTTTCATTAACACCTTCTACTCTAAAAACAGCAGCAAACTCTGGGGCACCAAAAAACCCAAGACTCTGACAGAGGTGAACCTCCCCCAAGGACTAGTCCAAGTGAGAGAAGAAAACCCTCCCAGATCACTGAGTCTGAGGGCTATATTATGCTCAAAGGCTTTTTTTGAACTTTAGCAAGCCTGAAATAGGATTCTTCACCTCCCCAGGTAGCTGGAGATCAAAACTATTTCTAGAACCAGTTTGAGAGAGGGAAGGACTCATCTTGTAATTTATATTCTGTCTGAGAGAAAGTATTTTACAGGCTATGAGAGGCAAGAGAGACCTCAGATGCCATCGTCCAACTAATCCCTTTCTGAGAATCTCCTCTATAATTTCTCTGACAAGTGGTTGCCCAGACATTACCTGAAGGCCTCTGGTGAAGAAGTAACCCCTACCTCTGGAGGCAATCCATTTTGTACTAAGAAAGTGGAATAGGAAGTACTTCTTTGCATGGAGCCCAAATTTGTCTATAATTTCCACCCCTTGCTTCTCACTGGCTTACCATCACTATAACAAATCACCCAGATTCACAGTTAGCATGGAGTAGTATCTGGAGAGTCAGATGACCTCATTAGAAGCCTGCCTTTAACACTTCTTGGTTATATATCCATGAACATAATGTTTAATGTTGCTGGGCCTCAGTTTCCTCATCTACAAAATTAGAGGCAGCTAAATGGGTCAGTGGAGAGAGAGCTGACCCTGGAGCTAGGAAACCCTGAGTTCAGATATGACCTCAGATATTTACTAGCTGGCAAATCACTTAAACCTCTTTATGCCTCTGTTTCCTCATCTGTTAAAGGGAGATAATAGCAACTCCCTCCTTGGGTTTCTGCGAGGAACAAGGGAGGTAATATTTGTAAAATGCTTTGCAAATCTTAAAGTCTTACACAAATATTATATTATATTAAATATTCTATTATTATAGTAATGGATTTGCCACTAAATATCATCGAGCTCCAGTTTACCCATATGTAAAATCTAGGGTTGGACTTAATCTCCTCTACTGTCCTTTCCAGCTCTGAAACTATGTATGTGATTGTTACCATAAATATTATGTTACTATTATATTAAATATATATTGCCATCATTAGCAATTATAGGGTTAATAATACCTATGCTATTCAATTCATTTGGGTTGCCATAAAGAACAAATTAAATAATATATGCAAAGTGTTTCGGAAGTCTTTTAGCAATATTATCAATGTTAGCTGCTATTATTATTCCTTCAAAGACACCTTTGAACTTGACCCCCACTACATTTTCCCTTTCCCACCATGGAAAAGTTCTGAGCAGAGACACCCATTTTGGTTGGTTGGATGAACAGCCCAGACAAGAGGGAGAACTGAGGATCATCAAAAAATCTTGGAATTTGAGCTTTTCAATTGTTTAATAAGTATGTAATAAGTATGCATTTGTGGTTCCCTGGAGGTCTTTAAGGATGTTGCATGGGATAAGCCAGCTCACGTGGTCAGATCAGATGGGCTTTGAGGCCCCCTCAGAGATCTGATGACTGCATGGTGTTGATTATGGCCCAGATCTAGGCTAAATTAGCACACATACTCTTAATAACTCATATTTATGTAGTACTTTGAGGTCTGCAGAGCTCTTTCCTCACAATGAAACAGGAAATGCAAATGTCAGTATCCCTACTTTACAGGTGAGGAAATGAGGCAGAGAGAAATGAAGAAACTTTGATTCAGTAAATATAGCGCTGGATACGAAGTTCACTTCTAACACTTGTGAGCTGCATGACAATGGACTTGCCACTAAACATCTCTGAGTCTCAATTTACTCACATGTAAAATCTAAGGTCGGCCTTAATCTCCTCTACTGTCCTTTCCAGCTCTGAATCTATATATAAGCCTGTGAAGTTGCTAGAATTCACATGGTTAAATGTAGATGTAAGAATCAAACCCAGGATACTTGTGGACTGATTGATTTTCTTAAAAGGGGAAAATTTTAGCAATCTTATCCTTATACCAGCTGATTCCTAGAGTGATGCTAATGGACTCTAATACAAGATTGTTTCTTCTTTCTTCTGTTGAGAAAAGACCCTCCACTAACTCATATAACAAGATAAGTTCCAAAGCAATATGAATTGTACTTATAAATGATGATACATCTTCCAGGGACTATTCAATGTAGAGAGATCCAATACAGCTAGGTGGTACAGTAGTTGGGCCTGGAGTCAGAAAGACCTGAGTTCAAATCTGGCCTCAGACACTTACTAGCTGGGAGATGCTGGGCAAGTCATTTAACTCTGTTTACCTCAGTTTCCTCATCCGTAAAACATCCTGGAGAAGGAAATGGCAAACCATTCTAGTAGCTTTGTCAAGAAAACCCCAAATGGGGTCACAAAGAGTCAGCCATGACTAAAATGACTCAATAGCAAATGGAGAGATCCAAAAAATATTTGACTTATTGAACCGATCATTGCCTGCAGCAATAAAGATCTCAAGCCATTCAAGATTGCTCCTCTTGCATGACTTTTATTCACATCCTGGTGTAAATCTGGTACAGAAGGCCGCTCATTGAGTACACTCTCTTAACCTCTGACTGGATGTCAACGGAATGCACAAGTGATCCATTGCTCTTGGATGACTGACCCTATCTTTTCTCCTGATGAAACACTTCTCCAATAACATACTTTGCACCACTTCTTTTGGGTAATTCCTCATTTATATTGTGTTATAGCCTGCTCACAACCCATATTTTAAATTTACCACATAATTTTCTGGTTTTCTACATTCCTCCAAAGACATAGTCACTACCCTATTCACAACTTCAGTAACTGATCATTTTGGGGTCGGATATGCATTCTGTGTGATAAAACACATCGTTGTTGGAAACTACAGCTTCCCGTAATTCTAATTACATCCTCCTTTGCCTATTCTTATAAAGGCACATTGTACTGAATTAAATTAATTTCCCCTGTTTTGCTCATGCTAGGTTGTGGTGGGAAGGTGTGATTTTATGGAGGGCCTCTCTGAAGTGAAGAGAAATGGAGCCTCATCACCCCCAGAGTGATCTTGGTGGCTCAGGTCCTACACCACCTTCCATCAAAATTCCTTCTCCTCCTTTGCTCAGAGCAATTGAAAAAGATCATTCTCCTGTCCTAAAATTTTCCATGCTTGGTCTCAGCCCAAAGGTGACTTTTTATTTTTAAACTTGAGCAAAAAAGTTCAGCTATTTTTGTTTCATGCCAGGGATAAAGAAACACACTTTGTTCTTGTTAAAAGCAAGGTAAGATTTTTCAACACATGGGAAACTCAAACAGCTCAGCTTCAAAAGCCCCAACTTTTCAACTAGCTGTTCTTCACAGAGAAATATAGTCTTTGCCATAATTGCAAGGCAAAAAACATCAATGGCAAAGCTAAAAAGCAACTAGAATTCCACTTTCTATACACACTGTTCTTAATTTCACAAAATATTTTATTGTAAAATAACTTTCTGTGACTAGAAAATATGGTGAAGCATGGAGGGTCCCAGGTCTCAAAGGGGAGAACAGGAAATCAAAATGATCCTCATACTTTTCCTGGTGCTAGTGTACAGGGCTATGCTTATTCATCTTTTGGGGTATCCCTCAACATGTTGCCTTTTCTTCCCTCCTTTCCAACTTCATTCTTATTCTTCTTCCTCCCTCCTTTTGTCCAGTCTGCATAAAGGGAAGGAAGGAAGCAGTCAGAGTATCCAGATGAGAGTTCTTTTAAAAGATCATAGGGACATATGGGATGCTAATGGGTCTTCATCATCTACCATACCATCGATGTGGCTCTCTCCACTGTTAACAATACCCACACTATCCCCTAATCTATAATGCTCTATCTTAGTGCAAGAGATCCCACAATGATAAAATGACATTCATTCATCTACCTAACAACTAAATACAGAGTATCTTAAATACCATTTAAGAAGGGAACCCATGGCAGCCACCTAACCAATTGCAATCTGACTGGTCTCCGGATTTTCATCATTGTCTCTGGTAACACATCTTCTGGCAAGATCGCATCACTTCTAAAACTCTTATTTCTTTCTGGCCTGGGATCCCCTCCATCCCTCTGATTAGAAGGATGATTGATGATTGAAGAATGATGGAGATTGGAGAGCTCCTCCCAGCTCTTCCATTTAAAGGAGAGAGTCCAATCAGACACCACATCATTTCCCATCTAACCACCAAAGGTCTTTTTGTCCCCTCTATATACCTTATCCACCCCACTTTCCAATTTCTTTTTATGCCTTATTTTCCATCATTAGTCTGTAATCTCTTTGAGGTCAGGGACTATCTTTTGCCTTTTTTTTCCTTTCCCTGGGGTTTAGCATGGTACCTGAACATAGTAGGTGCTTAATAAATGTTTATTGACTATTGATTATATCCATCCTATGTTCAGCCTTCACTAAGCAGTATATGGGATACAAAGAAACATAGGAATGGCTTCTGCACCCCAGGAAGTTATCCTATAGTTAAGGGAATTATGCATAAACACATAAAAAGAGGGTTTTTTTAATGCCAAATGAGTGATATAATTTAAAAATCTTGTGGGAGAACAGAGGCTCAACAAGCATCTCTTAAAGACCTATGTGCCAGGGGGGCGGAGCCAAGATGGCGGAGTAGAAAGACTCACTTTTACTAGCTCTGAACCCACAGCCCATGGATTTCCTCTAAAAAGAACTCCTGACAAATTCTGGAACAGTGGAAGCTGCGCAGAAACACAGTGCAGGAGATTTCTGTTGCAGAGAGCCCTGAAAAACCGACCCCAGGGGCCCATCGCGCCCCAGACGGGAGAGGAGCCCTCCCCTCCCCCTACCCTGGCCACACCGCACTGAGAGAAGCGAGCAGACCCAAGCAGGCTTCCGGGACCGTAAAGACCTATGTGCCAAACACTGTGCTAAATCCAAAGGATACCAAAAATAAAAATAAAAAACATTCCCTGCCCTCAAGGAGCTCATAGTCAAATGAGAGAGACAATATGCAAATAACTATGTACAAACAAGTTTTATACAGAATAAATAGGAAATCATTAACAGAAGGAAGGTACTAAAACTATGAGGGATTGGGAAAAACTTGTTGTGGAAGGTGGATTTTAGCTGGAACTTGAAGGAAGCAAGGAAAATCAGAAAGTAGAGATAATGATGCTGTCCCGGCAAGGGGAAAGTGTCAGAGAAAATGTCTAGGGCCAAGATGGAGTGTCTCATTGGAGGAACAGCAAGAAGGATCTTCTTGGATCAAAGAGCCTGTGCCTTGGAGTAAGGTGTAAGAATATTGAAAATGGGAAAGGGTAGGGGGTTGGTTATAAAGGGCTTCAAAACCAGAGGATTTTGTGTTGGATCCTGGAAATGAAAGGGAGAGATAGAGCCACATTATGGTCTAGAATTCATCAAAGGGGCAAAGTTGAAAAGCAGGGGTTCTAAACCAGGGATCCTTAGATAGATTTGGGGGTGGGCTCTTTAAACTTGGATGAGAAAATATGTTTATTTTATTTTCATTAACTTCTAACTGAAATCGAGCATTTCCTTTCATTATAAATACAGGCCGCAAGATATTATTCTGAGAAGGGGGCTATTGGCTTTATCTGACTGCCAAAGGAATCCTGACGCCAGAAAAAAATGAAAGGGTTTAGAATGCATTTCCATAAGAGATGGATAGGATTTTGGCAAATGACTAAGAAGGAAGGCATTCCAAGAAGGAGCAGAAACATGAATGGTCAAGAAGTTGGGAATGGGCAATGTGTTCGGGAGAGTGAACAAGCAGGTTTAGTTGGAATACTGTGGGGAAAGGATCGAATAGGTCAAGGCCAAATCGTTCTGAGTTTTGAATTCCAGCCTAAGGAGCTCAGTCCTTTATCCCCGTAGGCAATGGAGAGTGACCGAAAGATCTGGAAAAGAGAAGTGACATGATGAAGGAGGTATTCAGAGAAGATCAATCTGTCAACAGCACACAGGCTGCATTGGACAGAGGAGAGATGAGGCGGACAAACCCATTAGGAGGCTATTGCTGTAATGAAGGTGTGACAAGACAAGAGCCTGGATTCTCTCCTTCACTGAAAGAAGGATGCTTCGGGCTGTCTTTGTTGGACCAAACCTTTATCTCATAAATCATGAGAATTCCCTAAATACTTCTGCTTTGGTCTTATTGTTTGGAGCCCAGACCTACAGCTAACATGAAAGAAGTCACTGCCTATCTCCCTCATTCCAGTTCTCTGTTATACATTTCTATGATAAAGTTCTTCAAGGAGTGTAGGTGGATGAGAAGGAAGATATCAACGGACATTTATTGTGTCTACTAAATTTTTCCAGTATTGTGATAGGTACCAGGAAAGACATTGTGGAGGAGCTGAGTACTTGAGCTGAGCCTTGAATATAACTCGAGATTCTAAGAGATGGAGGCGAGGAAGGAGAACATTCCAAGCCTGGGAGACTTCTAGCCCATGCCAAAGACTTGGAGGCAGTAGTGTTCCATACAAGGAGCAGTCACGATCATGGATTACAGGATGCAAAGTACTAAGAAATAAATATGGAAAGTCATGCGTCCAAAATAGGAATAGGAAAGCATGCCTAGGAGATTGAACTATAGCAGGAGTTCTGAACCTGGAGTCCCTAATGACCTTGTTTTTCTAATAGTTTCATTGCTAGGGTTCATTATTTGATTTCCTTTATAATTTTTTCCATTTTATTTTACTCATTTAAAAGCATTGTTCTGAGAAGGAATCCGTGGGCTTTGCCAAAACTGATAAAAGTTTACATGACTCAAAAAAGGTTAAGAACTCCTAGACTAAATGACCTCAAAGACCCTTTTGGCTCTAAAATCTATAAACAGATCACCAAGGTTATGGAGTCATATGCAAATTATATGCACAGCACATGCAAATGATCCTGATGGCAACTGTTTCACACATATCTACCTACTCATGGCTTTGGGTCAGCCAGCCACCAATTAAATTTATTCCAACTCCTCCAAGTCTCTCAGGCAAATAGCTTAGCTAGGCCACCTGATAAGTCACCTAGTAAGAGGCACTTCTCACCATGAGGAACACTGGGGGAAGTATTTGAAAATAAAGTTTCCAATTACCACTGGTATTTCTGGAGGGCCCTGATGCTGGCAGCAGCTGTCTCCCTGAAGGAAAATGATGTCATGGGTGGCACCAATAGAAAGAAACTTTACGAGCAGAGAGTACATATATTTCCCTCTCTACCTTATCCTCTAGCAAGTGGAAAAACCTGAAATTCCCTTCCTGGGGGTGAAATAGTTCCTGCTTATAGCTTCTCTTTACAGGGAAAATGTTATTGTAATGAGGAAAAGAAAATATCTATATAACCAAGCTGTTTTTCTGTCCAAGATGAGAAACCAGAGAAGACAGGGTTTTTAGAATCTGATTGCCACAAATTCTGTGCAGTCTTGTAAAATAAGTTCTTTCTCTTGTCCCTGTCCACTTAAAAGCCACCAAAATGAAAGACTAAAATTGCCTGCTGTTGGTGCTGCAAGTGTCCAGAAGACAACTGAGCTGTGGACAAGTCTTGCCATTGCATGTCTGGCATTTACCCTTGGAACATCCTCACCCTTCTCCTCCCCAACTCAAGTATCCCAAACATCTCAACAAAAGACACTAAATCTCCTGGATCATTCACCAAATTAGAACACAAAGAGATCCTGGCACTTGGGAAAGAAAGGGAAGGAGGGAGGCTTGACATTCTTTTCCTTTCCCCGCTGGAGCTCAGGACCCTTCTGGTGAGGAGTTGGTTCATTATAGATCGCTCCAGCCTTAGCTCTGGGTCACCTCCGGGTCCTAAACCCCAAGAATACATATAGCAAGGTCATAAAAATCCCATCACAGGACAATTCAAATATCACAAGCTTCTTATAGTGAAATTTTATTAGTTTGTTTGTATGTTTCATTCCCATTTATAAAATGTACATGAAACCTCCACCTCCCATCTATCACTATTTGACTGACATGATCACTTTGTAGAAGGGGATGGGAGATGGAGAATGAAGAAGCCATACACATATAAGTGAAATTCACAGGTTCTCCAAAAATATTTCTGTTCTTTACAAATTGCTTTCTGTTATCTATTTACAATGAAAACAAGTCACATATGTGACTTTACCCTCCAAACACCTAGAGGGGCTTGAAACACATGAACACAAAATATCTTCAGCAGAGTCAGCAGAGAAGATAGAAAAGAGAGAGGAGAGGAGAGAAGAGGGAGAGGGAGAGAGGGAGAGAGAGAGAGAGAGAGAGAGAGAGAGAGAGAGAGAGAGAGAGAGAGAGAGAGAGAGTTCTCCAGAACTGTGGCTATTTCCACTCTGTAGCTGGCTCAGATCAACCTGCTCACACTTTTCTCCCACCTGCTATATATGGCACTGGGATAGAGTCCCTATGCTGAGTCCTCCAATATGACCAGGGTAAACGAGATCATCTTCATGGCAATGGCGTGATGGATATGGGCCTATGGCCCAAAAGCAAAGTTCAAATTCTGCACAAAGTTCAAGCTTCCAGAGGGCTGGGATTAGGTTAATTGGTTATAGACTTTGCAAGGCCTGTGAGACCAAGATCCCTATCTGTCACCATATTCACCACATTGGTGATCAGTAGGGTGCCCACAGAGGGGACAGAACACAGACTAGCTTAAAATCCTATTAAGAATTCATGTGATATGATTTCCATCTATGCCATTCTAGCCATGACTATCATTGGTTGGTTTCTAAACAAATAGGGTTCAACTATACAGATATAATTCATTTTGATCAAGAATGTATCTTAAATGAATAATTCAAGGGCTCCTACCCAACAGAGAAGAGGGGAAAAAAGCAATTCTGTCTTTGAAATTAATATAATTAATAATTATAATTAATAAAAAGGGTAGCAGGTGAAGGGAGCTGAAGGAAGAGGAAACCAACAATTAGATAGAGTTAGAATAGGCAGCTGGAATAATAGAGACTGTGTGAGTTTGGAATCAGTCAATCAATAAACATTTAAGTGTCTACTATGTTCCAAGTACTGCTGGGAGTCAGAAGTAAGGAACACTGGTCTTTCTCCTTCTACAATGGCAAGAACTTCTTGAAGGCAAGAACTGTTCATTTTTGTCTCTGTACACCTGCAAAAAGGAGATACTCAGGAAATACTAGTTGACTAGTTGAATTCAACCTAGTTCAGCAAAATATTTAATAGGCACCTACTATAATAGGCAAGTCACTGTGCCCAGAGAGATGCCGGAGATACAAAGTCCAAAATGAGGCAATATCTTTCCTCAAGCAGTTTACATACTTCTGGAGGTAAGAAGTTCTATAAAATAGGTACAAAAGTACTCATGTGTCCACTTTTCAGATGAGGAACCCAAGGCCATTTAGAGAGGAAAGTGACTTACCCCTGGTGACACAGCTACTAAGCAGCTTCAGCTAGGGATAGAATCCATGTTTTCTGACACCTCAGGTTGGTGCTTGAGAGTGAATGCAATGCAGTAGAATGAAGTTGAGAATGAAATTTGAGCAAGAAAGAAGATTCATAAGTAATACTTCACATGAATTTAAGATATGGAATAAAATAGGTATGAAGGGTTCAAGGTGCTTAATTAAATGCTAGGGGTATTTATAGAATTTTATAGAATTTATAGAATATTTAAAAAGATATGGTTCCAACCAATCTATGCTATAAAAGTTGTTTCTTTTTTGTCATAGCTTTTGACCTAATAATTCCGTTCATTTCAAAGACGAAATTGAACTAAAATTGAATTTCATTATTGAGACTATGGAGGGACTAGGATTTCATTGGTACAGGAAACTCTGAAAGGAGAAAACTCTCCATCAATGCAGATCAGCCCCTTCTTTGCTACTTGGGAGTCTCAAGAGAGTTGCTTAGGGCATTGCACATTAGGAGGCTGATGACTTGACCAGAGTCATGTGACCAACATGTGTCAGAGATCAGATTTGAACCCTTGACTTTCTAATTTTCTATCCTCTTTATCATGTGCCTCTATCCTCTCTATTTATCCTCTATGTCACTATTGGGACCATACTCTGAGTATTATCCACAAAAATAGCATTAACTATTCAAAGATTCCTATAGGAGCACCATTTTTAATTGGAGAAAAAAAAACTGGAAGTAACCTAAATGTTCAGCAGGGAAATGGTTATGTTGTGGGATGCTAATGCAGTAAGCTAACCTAATTCCTTTAATACCAACAAGTATGAAGAATACAAGATAATCTGAGAAGAGCTTTATGAAGTAATAAAAGAGAGGGAAACAGGAGTATGCACTATGACCATATAGGAGAAAAAATGAAGGAGACAGAATGAACAAAGAAACTTGGTGGGTCTTTAGTGGGAGTATATAAAAAGTTGTTATGACATCTTATGCATTGAATCTAATTTATCTTAATGTAAATAGTTTCTAAGCAAGTTTAATTTCTTAAACTGGTGCTTCAATATAGTTTTAAATAAATCATTTTTAAAGAAAATATATAGCCCCTGTCTAGCAGAACTTTCCTATATAGTGTAAGAGATTGGAGCATATGGTGATAAAATGTTCCAACCATAGAAGGCACAGCTGAGTTTGAAAATGCCTCTATTCAAACTGGAAGAAGTATATAAATAATGTAAGAGTGGAGGGAGGCAAGGCATATGTTGGGATGACAGGTCCAAATGGAGATGCCAGCAGGTCACAGAATATAAAAAAGGAGTCCAAAAGAAGTCTGAGCCCTGAGTGGCCTACCTTTCTCAGGCGATTCAACGTGGGGAGCTAAGGAAAGGGCCAGGGAAGTGGCACATATGTCCTCATCCCAGTTTCATAGGCAAGTTCTGTCTGTACAATCTAGTCCAAGACACCAAGTGCTGAAATTTGGCACCAAGTGGTGAAAGTTGATTGAGACAAGAATCTATTAAAGAATTGACTCCTAATAAGTTTAAAGTGCATTAATTATGGGATATATATTTTTGAGAAAGATCATCCCACAATGAATATTTGAAGATCATTGACAAAGACTGCCTTCTGGAACCTAGAAGCCCAAAGCACTCAAAGTAGACTCTAAGGTTGGAGACCATTAAAGGAACCTTGTTTTCCCCACTTTCTTTATCCCTCAGATACCTCTGCTTGGTCCCTCAATAAGTTATAGTGGCGTTGCTGTGTTTGTTACTGTGGCTTCCTGGGAAACGGGCAATGGCATAGCGGAGGGATTACCATGGGTAAATATTTCTTTAAACTTCATTCTTGCCACAACCAATGTGCACAAAGAGGGGCCCAGGTCCCCTCAATTAGCCTCACTGTAATGCATCCAAGCAAGTTCCCACTCACTGACAGCACCTTCTCACACTACTCCCTGAAAACCAATGGAAAAACACAGCTAATGACCAATGGAAAACTCCTATGCTAGGGATTTTGTAAATATTTAAAAGGATTAAAAGACATGGATCCTCCCACCATGTGTCCTCAAGGAACCTGGGGTTTACCCACAGCTTCTCAGAAACACAACTACAGTTATCCCTTCTACATCTTGGGCATTAGGGGTGAGACACTCCTGAGATCTGGAAAATCCTCATAAAAATTTTTGACCCTCCCTTTATACTAGAGAAGTACTCTGCTTTTTTTTTCTTTTTCTTTTATGGGGCATTTACGGCACTTTAGTGTAAATTTTTGGTTAAGCATTTGGTCATACACCCTGTGTCATCTGCCAGCCATCACGTGTCATCTGCGGCTTCTGCAAAACTTCCCAAAAATTTCTATTTAATTTCTTATGCCAATGCACAATATGTCAAAATCACAATGGGGAAAGTCACCATGTGGAAGGGATAACTACTTGATATGAAGTATGTGTGTGTTTATATGTGTATGTAAAACATTATTATGTTTTTGTAGCGGCAAGTGTTAATATTCAAGTAAATGTTAGCCTCAGGAGAAGCCTTAAAGGTGATCTCCCATTCAGTACAACAATCCTTTCCCCACCATTATTGATAAATGGTCATCTAGGTGGCACAGTGGATACAGTGCCAGCCCTAGAGTCAGGAGGACTTGAATTCAAATTCAGCCTCAGACGCTTACTAGCTGTGTGATCCTGAGCAAGTCACTTAACACTGTTTGCCTCAGTTTCCTCATCTGTAAAATGAGATAGAGAAGAAAATGGCAAACTACTCTAGTATTTGCTAAGAAAACCCCAAATGGGAACATGGAGTATCAAATATGACTAAAATTGACTCAACAACCACAAAAACCTTTGCTCAAACATATATCATTTATTACTATTTAATCTAGACCTTTGATTTCTATGGTTTAGGCTAAACTCCCAAGTGAGGAAATTCACTCAACCAATGCAAATCAGAAACTGCTTTCCAGCCAACTCTTAGAAGTTTGTCTAGGGTCACTGAGAGGGTTGAGTGACTTGCCCAAAGGTACACAGGCAGTACATTTTGGAGGCAGACTTTGAACCTGTCTTGTTCAAGACATTGCTTCTCAGTAACATTATTGCCAACAAAATCAGAGATCCTTGAAATACTATTAATGCTTGACATTTATATAATAATTTCATATATATTCTCTCTTTTGAGGGTGTTTTTCAGATAAGCAAACTGAGGCTTAGCATAGAGCTAAAACAAAGGTCTTTTGATTCATTCCACAAATTTGCATAAAGCAAACTGTCAGATTCCCTTGATGGACAGCACCAATTATGAGATGCCAAAACTATGAGAAAAAAAATCCTAATAATTAGCTCTGTTCAACAAATATAGGGGTGAAATCAGTCTTACTCCTTCCAGTCACTTTTACCCCTTGGTTCCTATTCTGACCTCTGAAGCTATACAAACAAGCCTTCCCCTTCTTGAAACAATAACCTTTCAGATATTCAAAGGCAAGATTCATGTCCCTGTTGCATCTTTGGTCTTTCAGAAGAAACATTCTCCGTTGCCTTCCAATCACCTTTAAAAAAAAAAAAAGGTGATTTTTTTAAAAATTTAATCCAACAACTTCTGAGTGCCCACCTTGCATTAGTACTTTGCTAGATGCCCTTGGGAATACCAGAGAAGTATCAGATATAGGTTCTTCCCAAAAACAAAACCAAAAGAAAAATTTAAAGTCAAGTTTGGGAAATGAAACCTACATACAGAATTGTTAGATAATACTATAAGATAATGGGCATTAAGTACCCAAAGAACCACTGAGTTCAGAGAAAAGAGTTATATGGACATGAGATGTGCCAAGTACACACATTAGATGATTTGAGAATAAATAATAACCTAAAAGTGAATTCCCATTAGAGAGGCAATGTGTCCTAATGGATAAGGTACCTCTTCTAGAGTTGAGGAAGACCATCAAAGCCTTCCCCCTATACTTACTATGTATCTCTGAGTCTGTTTTCTCATTTGGAAGATGATAACAACTGACATGAGGAATCATGATGTAAAAGACAGCTAGCCTCAGAGTCAAAAAGGCTTGCATTTAAGTCCTGACATATACAGGCTGTGTGATCCTGGACAAGTCATTTAACTTTTCAGTGACTCTGAAATTATAAATTGAAAAGTGGGCACCAATCTGTATTGGTAGAGAGAGTTTTCTTAGCAGAAGTTTCCTATGCCAATGAAATCCGAGGTCTGATCCAAAAAAAAAAATCCAAATACCTGTAGTAGACCTGCCTCCCAGAGCTGTTGACGTAGCCTAATGAGTCAATGCACGTAAAATGCTTTGCAGAGCTTCAAGTCTTGTATAATTGTCAGTTAATATTATGCTGCCATTTTAATTGTTCTACAGTTACCTTGTTTGTATATATTTCCTCAACTAGGTTTCAAGTGAATTATGGAATGGAGTTTATTTCTTCTAAGTACTATATATCCCCCCAAAGGGTCTAGGACAGTGTTGTGATCAGTAGGTGTCTCAATAAATGCCTGTTAACAATAAGACAGACGCTTAGCACCCTATTTATATCACCCTTTGGATCAAATGGATATAATTAGCATGGCCTTGCTCAAGAGTAAAGCTAAATTAAACAGGTGGGATCCGGGCTCTGCTCATGGTCACCTTACTTGGAGGAGGCTCCATAACAGGCCAAGGGAGCTGTCATGCAAATTTAGGTGGACACAGAGAGTACTACCTCCTTAGTTTTTTTACAACACTTTGGAAGCACAAAGAGATTCCCCATCACTGTAGCTTCAACTAACTGTGTCTCAGTGTATATTTGTTGATTGAGATTGGTTAACACCTGGTAAGCAGTGTGGTCCCATAAGAAGATCACTGGCTATGTGATCAGAGGACCTGGGTTCCTGAGCCTCTGTAATATATTATCTCTATAACCTTAGACAAGTCATCTCACTCTCTGGCCTACAGTTTTCATGAAATGACTGGGTCGGGCTAAGTAGCCTCTGAGGTTTAAATCTATGGTCCTATGACACTTCTGTTGGTAAACAGGAGCGGGTAGCATGGGTTAGGAGCAAGAGAACGGAACTGTGTGTCAGAAATTCCAGTTCTGCTGTCCATTCATTGTATGATCTGGAGCAAACAACAGTTTTTCTCAGAGCTGGTTTTCCTACCTATAAAGAAGGCAACTAGGACTAGAAAATCTATAAAGTCTATCCCAGCTCTAGTATTCCCTGAGAGCAGAGATGATTGATATGTCTGTACCTACTGGCATGAAATTAGTGGGCCACCAAGTATAGCCCAGGGATGACTGCTAGACCCTAGTGGCATCTAGCTACAGATGCCTCTGTGGGGTGGGGTAGAATTCAAGTGAGATTTCCATTTAATACACAGAACACAGAAAAGCTGGGAAGGGCAGGTACTACAGTTTCATCTGAGTGACTACTTCTGAAAAGTTGTCTGACCATTGCTTGAGAGTGAATCAGAAATAAGAACCAGAAAAATTCCTGGCTTTGCTAGCACAACTGGTTTGGGTTAGCAGCAACGAGCAAAGAGACAGAGAGGCAAGTTGACATGGTAGGTAAAGAGTTGGTTTCAGAGTCAAGATGAACCAAATTCAAGCCCTGTCCTTGATATGGCTAGATATCTTTGGACAAGTACCTTAACCTCTCAGTTAGGAGCAGGAAGTGGGTTAAGACCAGAAGCTGCTCCATGCAAAGATCCAGGACAACTCTGAAGGACATAAGATGAAAAATTCTATCCATCCCCAGAGAAAGAACTGGTGGTGTCTAAATATAAACTGAAACTACTTTTTTTTAACTTTCTTTTTTTCTTGAGTTTTTTGTCTATGTTTTCTTTCACCACATGATTATTATGGAAATGTTTTACATGACTGCATATGTATAACCTATGTCAAGTTGCTTGTCTTCTCAGCTAAAGGTGGTAGAAAGGAAAGAAGGGAGAGAATTTGGACAAATGTTAAAAATTGTTTTTAACATGTAACTGGGGAAAAATAAAATACTAAATAAAATAAAAAAGACTAGAAGCTGCTAAGTGCATGCCAATTTGCATTGGTAAAGGGAATTTCCTCAGTGATAGCTCCCAAAATCATAGGTCTGGACAGAATAGAGAAAGGAATGATGAGATTGAATCTTATAATCTCTTTGTTTTAAATGAAGTCATTCATAGTCACACATGGAAAACTTCACCAAAAGAGATGGCATCTCCTCAGGCTTCATTCTCTGCCCCCCTCTTCTTAATTCTTACAAGAGGTTGGACAATCCCCAAAGCCACCTTCTGCACTTTGACTGGCAATGCTCTCCTCCTGGATTATGGAATGACGCTATTGTTGAGTCTTTTCAGTTGAGTCTTTTTTTCAGTAGAGTCCAACTCTTTGTGACCCAATTCTTGGCAAAGGTACTGTTATGCTTTGTCATTTCCTTCTCTAGCTCATTTTGCTAATGAGGAAACTGATGCAAACAGGGTTAAATGATTTTACCCAGGGTCACACATAAATTAAAAGGAGCTTCTTAGAATCCCTTGCTTTCATCAATGCTCAACCCAAGGGTCACCGTCTGCATGAAGCCTTTCTTAATTTGTCAGCTTCTAATATCTGATTAAAAAAAAAGAAAAACACTAAAAAGCAAACAAAACCTACCATATATTTATTTTGTTAATGTACTTATACACTTATATGTTATTTTCCCCAATAGAATGTAATCTCTTTGAAGGCAAAGAATATTTGATTTTTGCCTTTTTGATCACATCTAGCACATAATAGGCATTTAATAAATACATGGTGATTGACTGACTAATTGACTGATTGCCCCAAATACAAGCTTCTTTCCAAGTGGCAGAGAGAAGCAGGAAGAATAGATGGTCTATAACATGATTGATCAAATGTGAAATCTCTACGTTAAGAGAAAGTCCTCCCTGGTTTCTTAGGGAACATGCTTCCTTGGTCCACTCTGGTATTTGGAGTTGACAGCTATACCCCATAGGTTATACTTTATAATGGCCTACCTAAAACTCTGCTAAGGACCGATGAGAAAAATAACATGTTGAAATTATATACTTTTTTTTAGAAGCAAGCTATATGTAACAGAGATCTGAGGTTTTGTATGTAATATTCTAATTCTATCCTATTCTATATACAGATATGTTCTCTTTTTTGGTGTTTATTAAAATCAGAATTTTAAAAAATTTAAATTAAAATTCTACTGAAACTTCCAACACATATCTTATGGAGACGTGAATTTTGAGTTTGCGGCATGGACCCAACTTTTTCCCCAGATAGTTTAGCTAGGAGGCGGGGAGACAATTCAGTGTCTAATTTGCCGTGTCTAAGACCATCAACTAGTTCCACTCATTAATATAGAAGGGCACAGTCTTCTTTGAGAAGGTGTAAAATTCCCTGGATGTCCCCACGTTCTGATTTGTGAGGAGATCCTAGCCTCTCCACCCCTGCCTTTGTAAGGATTCGCCCACAGGCCTCTGACCTCCTTTTGACCACAACTAATACCTGTGGGTTCCTGAGAAAACAGCCTCTATACGAGGATCCAATGTCATGCAACCTGCTTACTAGGGCTGTTCCCTGTTAATCCTCTGAGCTCCTAGGCTCTGGTTCTGGCCTGCTGTATTGGATGCCTGAAACCTGCTTGTTTGTCCCAGCTTTTGTTGGCCTTCCTAACTTTGACTTTACTTTCAACTCCCTGGGCTTCCCTTTATCTGTGGGATAGACCCACTTCTGTTTATCTCTTCCTGGGCAGCTTGTAGCTGTCTGGTTTATCCCAATACAAATGGAAAAGTCAAACAGGTCAATACCTGACTGGCCTTGTTCCATATGGAGATGGATGGGGGCAGACAAGGCATTGGAATCTAGGCCAAGGCAGGCCCTAGATGGAATCTGACATGTATGGTTTGAATTCCTTAAGAAATGTGGTCATTTATTGTATTAGAGGTAATATAGCATTGTAGATAGAGTATTGGACCTGGAGTCGTGATCACCCAGGTTCAAAAAATCCTTCCTTCAATTTACTGGGTGTTTTATCATGGTCTAGGTATTTCACCATTATAAGCCTCAGTTTCCCCATCTGTAAAATGGGAATAATAACATCAACAGTATCCACCTCACAAAGGTGTTACAAGGCTCAAGCAAGGTTATGTATATAAAGCATTTTATGACCCTTTAGAGTGCTTTAAAAATGACAGTTATTTAGAAATTAGGCTCCCGATTGTATTACCAGGATATAGTTACTCCAACAAATATAATGGATTTGATCAAAGACCATTATGACTTTTGATATCAGAAATCTAAATAACAAAGTAAGAATTATAATACTTCAGCAATAAAGATGGTGCTCCTGTGGAACTCATCTTTCAGAGGAATTTACTCATCCTATTATGGTGAAATGCTTTCAGGCAAAAAAAAAAAAAAGGACATGAGTATAGGTCTGGTCTTAGCCTTGTCTTTGTGACACACTTACGGATAAGGGTGTGGGGCAGGGGAACATTGAGTGATTATGGGCAGCCTGGTTTCAGTCTCTCCCAGAGGAGAGACAACCTCCCTTCGTTTTACCTCCCCTTCCTCACTATGGTCCCACATGAAAATACAACCTCAGTTCTGACTCATTGGGAGAGGTTGTCCTTAACTGGCACACCCAGCCCCACTTCCTGAAGCCCCACAGAGGTCTCCAAACCAAAATCCCAACCACACCCAGGTTGGAAATGCCAAGAAGTGGCACCAACATAGATTCAAGAGGAAAAATGTCCCATTTTCAAAGGGAATTTTCCACTATTGGTAACTGAAGTCTCATTTTAAAGGAAATTGATTTGTACATGATCAGCCGTTTGATTTCTCCTTCATTTGTTATAAAATATTTTGTGTTATATGCATATTGTTTTATATGTACATTTATATGCAAATTCATGCACATTGTTTTAAAGAAACCAAGGAGTCTGCTCATGGATAACCCAGTCTCAATCAATTCACAGGTCAGATCTTTCCATTCTATAATATCTAAGAGATAGTCTGGTCCTTGGTGGCCAGCTGATCAAAAATGTGCCTGACCAGAAATGTCTTTCGCATCATGCCTGGCAAGTAGTTATTTAGCTATTGCTTGAAGATGTCCAGTAAAGGGAAACCCACTATGTGTCTTTTGACTGCCTGAGTCATTAAGGGTGTTTTTTCCTTAAAACAAGCCTAAATTGGTCTCTTTACACACACTTCTCCTAGCTCTGCCTTCTGGGAACAAGGAGAGAAAGTCTAACCCTCTTACGCATAATACCCTTTCATATAACTGAAGCCAGTTTTCCCACACATACACACACACACACACACACACACACACACACACACACACACACACATATATTTTTTCTTCCCTAAGCTAAACATCCAAAGTTCCTTCAGTCAATCTTCAGATGGTACAATCTCACCTGAACATTCTCCAGACAGGTCAAAGAAATAGTATGAATGTACCAGAATCTATTCTCCCATCAGCATCTGAAACAATCCTCCCCAACTCATCTTTCCTCCACTCAGCAAGGAAATACAATATTGTGAAAGTAGGCAGGACTTCGCATCAGGACACCTTGATTCAGATGCAGCTTCAACATTTATTAGCATATGGACGTAGGCAAGTCTCCATTGTCCTCAACCTCAGTTTACTCACCTGTAAAAATGGGAAGAGCGATGCTTGTACTGCCTGTTGTTCAGTAGTTTTCCAGTTGTGCCTGGCTCTTCTTGACCCCATTTGGGTTTTCTTGGCAAAGATATTGGAGTGGTTTACCATTTCCTTCTCTAGCTCAGTTTACAAATGAGGAAAATGAGGCTTAACAGGGTTAAGTGACTTGCCCAGGGTCACCAAGCTAGCAAGTGTCTGAGGTCAGACTTGAAATCTGGTCCTCCTGATTCCAAGCCCAGCACCCTGCCCACTGCACCAACTAGCTGCGCCATTGCCGGTCTCATAGAATTCCGATGAGAAATGCATTTTGAAACATAATGTATCAACGCTGTTACAATGATTTCCATAACTAAGCAAACAAACAAGAGACTTGACCGGGTCTGTAGCCCATTTAATCCAGAACTATCTTTGTTTGGGACCCAAGGGGATGCTGTGCAAAGACATGGCTGACCTCCCTAAGAGTAATCCGAAAAAATTATCGTTGTCACTCGAAACACACAAGAATGTAAAAATATTGTCATGGTATTTCTCAATCCCTGTAAACATCTTGCACCTTCCTGCCTCCATACATTCACTGGCTCATAACATTCTCCAACCTGGGATACCTTTTCTCCATCCATCAAAGCCCCATTCACTTCATATACACCTGCTCCACGAAGCCTTCACATCTTGGTCACAGTCCAATGGAATCACTTCCCTCTCAATGAAATGTACTTGGATATCTTCTATGGTGCTAAGCATAGGCCAATTTGGAGTCTAGTTATTTATGATTGACTTACCTCTCTCACTAGATTATGAAGTCCATTATCCTTCTCTTTATCCATCACATTTGTAGGCATGATCCCCTGCACACAGTCAGTCAACAAGTCTTTGTCAAGCTCATACTATTTACCAGACACATGCTGGGGGTACAAAGAAAGGTATAAAAACAGTCCCTTCCCCTAGGCAGCTCACATTCAAATAGAGGAGAGACAACATGAATATAAAACTATGTATAAACAAGATCTATACAGATGTTAGATCATCTCAAAGGGGAAATCACTGGCAGCTAATGGAACACAGTACTTGATAAATACTGATTGACTGAATGAAAATGAATCATCAGTTCACTGAAACTTCTTCCCATATGTGACCTGAGCCTTTAACTGGGAAAGTTTGGGGTTCATTTATATGTTCTGAATTTTGTAAATTTCCAAGAAATGACGCAGGGGTGTGGAATCTTCCCCAAACTAAATTTCCCATAGACTTCCAGTTCTATTTTGCGTGAATCCTCCCGAGTTCTTCCCATTACATTAAAAGAGGTTTTCAAATTGCCTGAGAAAGAAGCATGGATCACATTTTAGAATTTAGAATCATCTAATTCAGCAAACATTATTAAGCATCTATTATGTGCCATGAATTGGGGAGCTATTGCAAAACCAAAGAAAAACTGCCCCTCCCTCAAAGAATTTACATTTTACTGGGGGACACATGTACACAGTGTCTGTGGACAGAGAGACAGCTAAAAGGGTGGATTTCCATAGGAGGCATTACTTAGGATGAGCCTTGAAGGAAGCTAATCATTCCAAGAGGTGATTGGGGTGTCTGCATTCTAGGAATGAAAAACAGCAAGGACAAAGTCAGAGGGATAGGGGATAGAAAGCTAAATTCAGAGAATAGAGAGTTTTGGTTAATCTGGTTGTTCCTCTCTCCAGCCACTCTTCATAAAGACTTGTGACCTTTATCACCAAGGTTTCATAACTGACCGTCCAATGATGTCTAAACACAGTCCTAAAAAGAGAAAGGACTGAATCACATCTTTCCAAAGGCATAAACCACCCAACTAAGTGGAGAAAAGACTCCAGATCAAAGCCACATCTTTGCCGCTCAACTCTGTTCCAGGGTGACTTTCTAAACATAAGAAGAAGCCAACAGGAGGGAGATGAACAGGACAAGAGGTATTCTGAGGCCAGGAAGTGGTGTCTCATGTAAACAGTCAGTAAAACTTGTTAAGCTGAGCTGAGGAGTTTACACTTCTCTCCAGGCATTTTACCTTTGAAAGCAAACCTCTTGATACAATTTAAACCCTCTTCTAAATTCTTAAGGGCCCAAGCAGAAACCTGCCCCTAGAAGCCAACATGCAAGTGTGTTGCCTAGTAGTATTATGATGTACTTAAAATGTTATTTTCCCAGGGCACCATTTATCAAATTAAAGAGAATTGGAATTACTGAAATAAAGGATGTGCTATGTAAGCAGCCCTCATTCTGTATTAGCTAGCATCCCATTCCTAATCTCAATACTTAATAATGAGAATATTCTTGTTTGGTTGCTGGGGCTTGTGATTTCTTTAGAGTAGGGAGCTCCTAGTGGGGTTCTTTCTCTCGAAAAGCAGATTGACATTTTCTCCTCAATTTGTACTATTAAAGAATTGCCTGGGGAACTCAGAGTTTAAGTCACTTAGCCAGGGCTACATTCCCAGTATAGATCTGAGGCAGGATTTAAACCTGGATCTCCCTTATGAGACATTTTACCTCTCTATACTTCAGTTCCCTCACCTGTTAAACAGGCAAGTGGGCTAATATCAGTGTTCCCTTCAAGTTCAGGTAGTCTATGATTTGAGGTGGGGCCAGGATTAATATGTAGATCCTCTGATTCCCAACCCGTCTTTCCATGACACTATGTTCAAACACTATGTAGTACAGTAGATGGAATTCTGGACCTACCCAAGAAGACCTGGGTTCATATCCACCCTTAGATAACTGCTGCCTCTGTTTTTATACCCCTAGGGTTTAGCATAATGCCTGGCACAAAGTAGGTACAAAGTTTGTTGACTTGACTTGAGTGACCAGTGTAAAGTTGTTCCATCTGTCTCAGTCACTGTTTCTTCTTTTGTAGAACAGTGAAAATAATAGCACCCACTTCTTGGAACTGTGGTGAGTTTCAAATAAGATAATGGATATAAAACACTTTGCAAACCTTAATGCTTACGTAAGTATGAACTCTTATTAAGTCACATCTCATAAACTTTGAAATGCATCAATATCATTCTCACTTCCTCCCAAGGTTTAGACCTCATTTAAAAGGGCAAAATTTTCTAAGCAAAAAAGTCTTTAGAATTTTAGGGTGTATTGAATACACATATCCTTAGATTTTAATGCCTAGCATTCATGGGTTGAAGTTTCAAGGTAAACTTTCCATTCCTTGCTAAAGTCTCTCTCTTTCTCATCAGAATTTTCCTCAAAAGATGCCACCTGTTTCCAATCTGCAACTCCCAGAAAGGACCAGACTCTTTGCATGACCCAGCATCAAATAACACCTAGCAAGCAAGAAAGCTGGGGCTCCTCTTCTAGTGCCAGACGGGAAAATAAAAATAAAGGTGATGAACCTGACATTGGCATCCGAAACCAAGCCAGCCAGCAGTGAGAAAGGATCAAAAAGACAAAAGCATTAGGACACCCCGTACAATCATGTGGCTGCAGAGGCCTCAGAGTTACTTCGTCCTATCCACCCAAGGACAAGTTCAGTGAAAGTCTCTCCTCTGGAGCGAGTCTCCTTTCCTTCTGGAGTCTAAGAATGATTCTAATGCCAGGAGGAGAGGTGAGGCAGGCAAGGAAGACCTCTGCATATGGGGTGACCAAGCAAAGCAGACTGCTTAGCCAGGGAAGCACTCTGTAGGACATTCAGGGATTCAGATGGGCCTTCAATCAAGAGGCAGATTTGGAAAGCTGAAGAAAAGGAGGTTTAAAGCCTTCCTTCTCCATGAAATGTTCCAACCATGCCGGCTCCTGGTACTCTCCCTCCTCTGAATTGGAAGACCACTGGCTGTTTGGATCATGTTCTTGTAAAAAAAAAAATCCATTTGTCTTCCTTCAAGACTCAGCTCATAATTACTTTGTATTTACTTATCTATATATCTTCCCTCTCTGCCTCCCCTGCCACCCCACCATACCAGAAGGGTTTTCATTTTTGTCTCTTCATTCATTCATGTCTCTTGCACACAAATGGTTGTTTTATAGATACTTATTGCCCATCTCCCTAAGATTATTTCATCTTTATTTTTTACATGTTTTTATGTATCTCCCTGGGTAGAACTCAATATTCTTGAGAGTAGGGGTTGCTTCATTTCTATCTTTATATCAACAGTACTTAGAGGAGC
The DNA here is from genome assembly GCA_028658325.1 of Potorous gilbertii. Classification (NCBI taxonomy): domain Eukaryota; kingdom Metazoa; phylum Chordata; class Mammalia; order Diprotodontia; family Potoroidae; genus Potorous; species Potorous gilbertii. The sequence goes on from CM053769.1 coordinate 508,327,457, forward strand.
AGTGTCTGGAGAAGAACAGATGCTTAGTAAATGTTTATTGATTATTGAATTGAAAATTTGGTCTGAGAAGGGCCTTAGAGATATGACATCCAACTCAGTCTCTTTTTGTCATAGTCAGGCTCATACTGTTTTACAGATACTTCATTGAAAATGTAGGGCCAGGCCTTCTTTCTTTGTGTCATATTAATAGCCCAGCACAGGATTATATATAGAATAATATTAGAGACAAATAATAACAACTCACATTTATTTAGGACATTTAGCTTTGCAAGTCACTTTCATCACGATAATCCTGAGAGAGGTCATAGGAGTACCACTACTCCAATTCTTTCAGATAAGGAAATTGAGGCTCTAAATGGTGAAGTCGCTTGCCTGTAGTCTTATATCTAATGAGATGAGATTCAAACCCAGCTCCAAAGCCAGTGCTCTTGCACTAGGCTACACTGCATCTCAGTGAAGGAGAAACTCAACAAACACAAATTAAAATAGGGACAAGAAGGGGGTGGGGTGGGAAAATACGGAATCAGAAATCTAAAGATGCAGATTTCAGTCCTAGCTCTGCCATGAATTCACTGTATAAACTTGGGGAAATTCTTTTCCTACTCTTGATCTTGAGTTCAAGGCAGTAGTACTAGACCAGTAGTTTTCAAACTTTTTGGTCTCAGGACACCTTTAGAAATACCCTCCAAAATGATCTTTAAAGTTGAGGACCCCCCAAAAAAGTTTTTGTTTGGGGTAGGTTATAGCTTTAAATATTTACCCTACTAGCAATTAAAACATCTTAGTATTAATTACGAAAATACTTTTGACCTCAAGTATACCCTGAAAGGGTCCTGGAGACTCCCAAGAGTCAGCAGACCCCATTTTGAGAACCACTGGACTAGATCTCTAAGGTTCTGTCCAATTCAAACATTCAATGAGTCTATGAATTGAAATATTATCAAGTTAACCTCCACCCCACTCTTCCTGTGGCAAACATTCTTAATTCCTGCAGCCTCCCTTCTCTAGGTTTTATGTTCCAACCCTTTCATCATCTTTCCAGCTCTCCTCTGAGCTCTATCCAAGTTTTCCAAGTCCCTCTTGAGCTGTAGAACTCAGAAACTAGGATAGCATGAGCAAGCAGACATGAGTCAGAGCTCAAATTTTCTCTAATAATTAAGAGTAAATATCCCATCGAAAATTCTAGACTTGCCAATCTCATCTGTTTAAAAAAAAGGCAGGGTGAAGGGGATTATTTTCAACCGTGTATCTCCATTGCAGAGCAGAGTGGCTGGTATATAGGAGATACCTGGCAAACTTTCGTTGAATTGAAAGTGAAATGACTACTCCCATAACATATTAGTAAAAGCGATTCTCTGAAACATGGTCTTTTTGGGAAGGGGAGAGGGACATTTGCCCAAAGAATCAGAAAATCCCACTCTCAGTTCTGCTACCAACTGTGTGACCTTAAACCAGCCTCTTATCCCTTTTGGCTTGTTTCTTCTTCTAGAAAAATAGTAACTATTCTGCCCACTTCATAGGATTGGAGATATTCTCAAGAGTTGAAAATGTAACTCAAATGCAAGGAATCATGAGGTTTGCTTGTCAAGGATTAATTGGTCCCAGTACATAGGCAGTATGACAAAATCTCCTATCTAGCTAGTCCTTTAATGGTTTCCCAGCCAAGAGGGCTCAACTATAGAGTCAATCAGGCAGAAAAAACTTCCCCAAATTCCCTTGTTTCTGTGGTGGCTCTTGCTCTGTCCTTTGGCTGTGTCCAACTCTTCATTGCCCCCATCTGGGATTTGCTTGGCAGAGATACTGAAGTAGTTTGCCATTTTCTTCTTCAGCTCATTTTACAGATTAAGAAACTGAGGCAAACAGGGTAAAGTGACTTACCCAGGGTCACACAGCCAGTAGGTATCTAAAGCCAGATTTGAACTCAGGAAGATGAGTCTTCCTAACTCCAGGCCTAGCACTCTATCCACTGTACCACCTAGCTCCCCACTCCTTATTACCTCTTTTCACAAACTAATACAGAAAAACATGCAAGGATTTGTGATCTATGTATATATTTTGCTTATCCTTTTATGTGAACATACTGTCTTCCCCTACAGAATGTAATTTCCTCAAGAGCAGGGACTATTTCAATTACCTTTGTATTCCTGAAGTCTAACCTTGTACCTGGAACATAGTAAGCACTTAATAAATATGTTCTGATTGACTAATTGATTCATCAGAATAAGGAATTCTTGACACTTTGTAAAGGTTTGTTGATTGATTGACTTATTGACTCATCAACATAAGGGACCCTTCCATAAGAAGGTAGAATTGATCCATCAGCAAAGAAATTCACTAACCTATAACTTCTTAGCTAAGAATTAAGGAGTTGCTTGAGGCACAGAGAAGTTAAATAACTCACCCAGGATCACAAAGCTAGTCTCAGCATTGGGACCCTGACTCAATTCCTCCTGACCCCAAAGCACAGCACCCTATCCACTAAATCAGAAAGTAAGGACAGAACTTAAAAGAGTTTGAATACTGAATCCCAGAATCCACAGGGGACACACCCATATATATAGCAAGAGGGATTGCTTGGCTCATGGTCACACTAAAATATCCGCAATGAGCCTGTTTATGGAACAATCAGTACAGCAGACAAGTCAAAACAAAACACAACTGCATTGTACAGTTTGTGATTTAACACTCACTTCCTTTTTGTTGGTGCTTACTTTCTTATTTGTGAATATAAAATACCTTTTGGGCCAGCATCCAACTAGTCAGACAGGTTAGGATTTCTGATCAAACGTGCCAAGTAACCCTTAAAGTCTGAACAAATTATCTGAGAGGAAAGCAGGGGAGAAATATTCCCCCAATTCCTCACCTTTTGTCTTCTGCCACTAGTAAACACCAATCTTCCTTGGGTTTTCCAAACCAACTTGCACATCTTCAGTACCTTGATTTCTAAAGCCCTGGGGGCAACAACATGGTATAATAGAGAGGGTATGGTGTCAGGATTCAGCAGCTACCTCTGTTGAACCCCAAACTTCCATGAATTGGTGGCATTAGCTCATATATGTGTCTATAAAATTAGGGGGATTGAGCTCTGCGGTCTCTTCCAGCCCAAATACTCTATGATCTAAGAAAATAAATCTGGTGGTTGTTGTGTATTTCGGGGAGGGGGAGGGCAGTGTCAAATCCTCTACTGAGATCCAGCTGAGAAGCAACACCTGCTACGACATCACCAATATTTATATCTTTCAAAATATAGAACGTTACTAAGATTGCTAAGAAGCTGCAGACTCACGACTCATTATTTGACAAGGTGTAAATGTGTTTCCATAGGATTTCTAGGTGTCATCTTTATTTTAAGCATAAGAGAAAATCAGCTGCAATGCAAGTAACCCGACAGCTGTGTTTTCATCTTTGAAAATATTTTGACGTCATCACCATCAATGCATGAGCTCTAAAAGAAAAGGGGGGCTGTCACTAGTTTCCTTCCTTTTATTTTTATATCCTCAAGTCACGACCAGGAACCCCCAGAAAACCTTCATCCAATTAAAGTTTCATCCAAAAGGAAATGGTATTTTTGATGTGATCTGCCCTTTAATCACAGTTGAAAGACTGTGGGGTAAGTCAAACTGCATGGTACACTTCTGATGCTTCCAAAGGAATCAGATTAGACAGCAAATTAAGGAGAGAAGACTGTGTGTCTGGGCTGAAAGAAAGGCATAGGCAACTTTCCCATTATTCCCCGAGCATTTGCAATCCTGGGACACCCTCTCCCACAATCCAGCCAGCATGAGCTCAGTGAAAGCAAATTCCTTTTACTATGGGGTAATATAGAATATAATTAGGTTTATCTTGTTGCCCAGAAAAAAATACCTCAAATTAATTCTAAATATATATTTTCTATATTTTTCCAAATATAGTTCTGTATTTTTCCAAATACATTTCTATGTTTTTTCCATATTTTCCAAATCCATATTTCTATATTTTTCCAAATATATATTTTATTCTTTGTCAGCTGCTCAAAGTAGGGGCAGGTCAGGCATAGAAGTGGATTAGAGGGTACAAAACCTCCCTGTTTTAATGCTCTAAAGACAACTTCAGAAACTGTTTTGAAAACCAAAACTAATTCCTCATTAATGTCTATAGATTTTTAACAGTTGACAAGACAGTGAAAGGGTTGCACTAGATGGACTAGTCTTTAAGCCGCAAGAAAAAAAACAGAGAACCCATATAAAATGAGAGCTGATGCTGAAAAGTGTTGAAAAGTGCTTCCTTCCAAAGGAAGCAACATCACATTGGAGAGTCAAAAAACCTGGGTTCAAACCCTGGGCTACTCATCACCTGTCCTGGGTATCTCGAAGGTCCCTTTCAGTTCTGAATCCTTCCACAGAGGCTGTGAACCAAGATACAAAGTGCCACCTCTTTCTCTTCAGTGGCCCCAGATTTTGGGTGAATCCGTCTTCTTATACATTCTCTCTTGTCTCTAAGTCTAGTACTTATGTGACTACTCTCTTTCATTTCCCTCCCAATTAGATACCTGCTATTTACCTAGAGAAAGATGACTTAAGAAGGAAAATACAGAAGGTTCCATGTGAATATTTTTTAGTTATCAAAAAATAATACAGTTCATTGTTGGTGGATAAGTCAAGTCAACAAACATGTAATAGGGCTTACTATGTGTCAGGCATTGTGCTAAGTACTGAGGATATTTTTTAAAAAGCAAAAATCACCCTCAACCTCAAGGAACTCATATTCAATTCATCTGCCTTAGTTTCCTCATCTACAAAATAGGGATAATGCAGCACCTACCTCCCAGGGCTCTGAAGTTCAAATGAGATTATAATTGCAAAGTGTTTTCCAAACTTTGAAGAGCTATATAAATGATAATATTCCTATTATTATTGAATGATATGATTTATATGATGCAATGCCTCTCAGTCAACATAGTGCCTTAAATTTTAATTAGTGATATCAGAAAAATGGAAAGGAATAGAATGGAATGACCTACCACCAACACCTATAGAGGGGACTCATGGCTTGGATATAAATGGGAATGGGCTAGAAGAACTCTAAAGTATCTTCTAACTCAAAGGCTTGGATCATTCTTTTCTCTTCATCTCATGTGCTATGCACCCACATCTGTGAGTCTGCCTTAAATAGAGCAGCCTTAGAGAGGCTAATTAGTTTAGGGAATAAATAAATACAACTTCACATAAAATCTTTGAGGGAATCAAACTGGAACAGGTTCTAATTCTGTTTGAGAAGGACTTTTATTTCATTCCACTCCTTCTAAGATAGTAGGAAAACAAGCATGCTACCAAGATTTCCAGAAGTCATCCCAGCTTCTTTCTTTTTCTCCTTTCCTTTCTCCTCCCTTCTACCTTCCTTTTTTCCAGGAGGGCTAGGATGAGATGAGGGGGCCAGAGAAAAGGAGTGATCTGCATAGGTTCGAACATGTAGGTAGAAAATCACTACTGTTCTCTACCCCTCTTCACCTTCCCACCCTAGCTCTAGACCTGAATAAGAACATCAAAAGGTATCCTATTATATCAATCCCTGTTGAACTAATATCCAAGCAATATCAAGATAATTCCATTTATTGGATAAATTCCCTTGTGGGCAGTTTGTAGGATGAACCAAGAATTGCACAGGAGAGACATGATGGGTTGCAATTTGCATCATTGGAAGGAGTGTCCACATGAATAAGGTCACAGATTCGTTGAAGTTCTATATCGATCAGCCAGTTCTATCTTCTGCATCTTGGACAAGCTCTTTACAGCACTGAGATGGAGCAAAAGGCTTTCATCTGGCAAGAATAGCCTATGGGTGCTTAGAAGTCCCTTCATACCAATGCTATTGTCTGTAAGAAATAACTCATGCAAAAGTTGAACAAATTGTGCTATGTGACTGTGATGGAATACTATTGTGCTATAAGAAATGGTGAACAAGATATTTTTTCCAGAAAAACCTTGAAAGACTTAAATGAGCTGATGCAAAGTGAAATGTACTGTGTACAAAGAAATAGCAATATTGTAAGATGATCAGCTGTGAGTGACTATTTTCAGAAATACAATGATCCAAGACAACTCTGAAGGACTTAACAATAAAAAATAATGCTATCCATCCCCAGAGAAAGAGTTGATGCTGTCTGAATACTATTGAAGCACACATTTTTTTTTACTTTATTTCTCTTGAGGGTTATTTTCTTTCACAACATGACTATTATGGAAATGTTTTGCATCACTACACATGTATAACCTATATTGAATTGCTTGCCTTCTCAATGGAAGGGTGGGAGAGATAGGAAGGAAGAGAATTTGGAACTCAAAGTTTTAAAAATGAATGTTAAAAATTGTTTTTGCATGTAACTGAGGAGAAATAAAAATGAAAATGAAAGTTCCTGTCAAAAAAAAATAAAATAAAGAAAGAACTCACCCAGCAAGTACAACTAATGAGAGGAGTTACCAGGATAGAAAATCACAACAAAATGACTAATATTCTCCTCACTTCTCTTCATCTATCCAAATCCTTTCCATTCTGTGGAAAAAATAGCAAGGTCCACCTCCACCATGAAGTCTGATGAATGCCATTCAACTGAATCTCTCCTTTGTCTGAATTCCTCTAGCCCTCAACATCAGGGCCATGGAGTCTACCATGAAGAGGGCTATGCAGAAAGCAAGCTATTGTCATGATCTCATCCTTGACTTTAGTTTTCTCTCTCCAGCTAAACTGCAACTCCCTGAGGATTAGACCATCTATTCTTTTCCTTGCTTTTTCATCTGCCATCTTGGATAGAATGTCAAGGGATAACTCAAAGGTACATTAAAATACTTGTTCATTGATTGACGTGGTCAGAAAAAGCTGCAACTAAGAAAAGGGTATTTTCCCATCTCTGACAAGAACTATCATTCAGAAAACTGTACTCCAACGATCCATTGCCAAAGCAATTTCAAAGCATTGCATTATACATTATTTCATTTCATCCTTGCAATAATTCTCTAAGGGAGGCAGGACATGGCATGGTCCATTTTGCAGAGGGCAAAAGTAAGGCCCAGAGAGGCAGCCAGGTGGTATTGTGGATAGAGCGCTGAGTTTGGAGTCAGGATGACCTAAAGGCAAATCTGACTCAGGCACTTACTAGCTGGGTTACCTTGGGCAAGTCACTGAACCCCTCTTTGCCTCAATTTTCTCCAGTATAAAAAGAGGATCATAGCAACTACCTCCTGCCTGGGGGGTTGTTTCGAGGCTCAAATGTTTGTGAAGCACTTAGTCCAGTGCCAGGGACCTAGCAGATGCTTCTTCATTCACTCCTCCTAGAGAGGTGAATTCTCCTAACTTCTGTCACCCACCATGGAAGGGGAGAGGATTAGAATTTACCCTGGTGCTCTTTCCAATAAACCAAGCATATCAATGATCCCCCCGTAGTTTCCATCATCAAAGGAAAATCCCAAAAGAATAACCATAAAAAAGAAGAGATAAGATAAAAAGTATTCTCAAATTAAAAGGGAAATTAAGAGGATATTTACGGAGATGCAATTAAGGAACAGTTTGCCCAAGGGCTTAGTGAACCACATGAATAATGACCCCACCTCATACTCAAATCATAAAACTTTTATAGCCCTGGATGACACATTTGCTGTCCCTTATTAGTCTAGGAGCCAAAATATCTATTGACAAATTGCCTCCATCAGCCCGGGGCACAAAGCTGCTTTCCCATTTCATTCCAATAAAGGCATCTCAAAGTAGCACTTTAGAGGTCAGAGTATAATCCTCATTGTCTATTTCTCTTTAGAGGTTATCACCATGGAGGCTCACAGAGCTTGTACCAAGTATTATATTCATCTGCCACTCTCTTGTCCTAATGACTCAACCAATAACTCTCTAGACCTGAAAAGCTACCTCCTGCCCTTGACAACATGGCCAAAGTCAAGTTGGTCCAGGAAGGGTAAATTTTGAGAACTATGGTCAAATAATCCTAATTTTTTATCTTAAAGGGACTTATAGATCTGTAATTCAAACCTTTCACTTTACAATCAATATGAATTTATTAAGCACCTACTATGTGCAAGATGCTTAGCTAAAGCACTGGAATAAAAAGAAAGGCAAAATGTTATCTCCACCTTCAAGGAATTCGCAGTCAAACAGGGGAGATGATGTGCAAATACTTAGGAACAAACTATTACAAAACCGAGAATCGGAGAAGAGAAATAGTCAGTCACCACAGCCATTTATGACACAGCAGCCCCCTACATGAAATATTGAATTCCACACCTAATACCTTGAACATTAGGACATAGGCACAGCATCAGATACATTCTAAAGCATCAGTGGGACAGAGACCATGTACACATACATATGAACGTGATGTCAATGAAGACTTTTCAGGGACCTAAGTATAAAGTAAAGCAGACATAAGGCTTGAGTTCAATTTATCAAAAATCATGGACTATGGGAAAACCTAAAGTTGTGAAACTGTCTGTTGCCCCTCTCCCCAGTTTCACTGACTCCTATTTCCTTATTTCTGAAAATAAAGACTGATGACTCAGGCTCTGGACCAAAAGGGTAAGGGGGTTTTCCGCTATATAAACATGTATCTGCTTCTGTAAAATGCTTCCCCTTCTCCAATCTGCTTGGAGGAGGGTGAAGTCTGCTTCTTTCAAAAACTGAATAAAGGACTTTCTGTTTCTACTTTGAGATGCCTCTGAGAAGTCAATTTGAGTAGGGGTTTCACACACACACACACACACACACACACACACACACACATACACACACACACATCCTGCTCACAATAAATATAGTTTTGTAACAAACAAAATTTATTACTAATTTAAAAAAAAATAAGGTCCTAGTTTACTCTGTGTATTAAGATCAGAGTTTGCCTTATAAGTAGGCAGAGTTGGAACCTTTCTACTAGTTCAATAAAATTTCACAAATGCATCTGAGGCCTTCTAGACCACCCTACTCCCCCAAAAATTGAAATTATAACTTCTTAGCACTGAAAGGAATCAAAGCAAGCCCTTCGCTATATATATGTGTATGTATATATATATATATATATATATATATATATATATATACATATATGTGTGTGTGTGTTTGCGTATATAGGCCTAGAAATAGGGGGAGGAGTGAAATGATCTGCCCATCGTTACAGAGTCAATAGTAGAATAGGGGCTACAAGCTGAGGTTTTATCTAATTTCAGTTGAATTTCAGAGTTGTGTGGGCTACATGCAACAATGTGGATTTGACACCTGTGCTCTAATCATGGGGGTCTTCACTGTCCATCCTATTGGATTGACAATATGATATCAGGGAAGAAACAAAGGACTGAATCAGGAGAAAGAGGTACTAGTTTTGGGGTTTTCATATGAGCAGTTAGGTGGTACAGTGAATAGAGTGCCTGGGCCTGGAGTCAGGAAGATTCATTTTCCTGAATTCAAATCTGGTCTCCAACACGTAATAGCCGTGTGACCCTGGGCAGATCACCAAATCCTATTTGCCTCAGTTTCCTCATCTGTAAAATGAGCTGGAGAAGGAAATGGAAAATCACACTAGTATATTTGCAAAGAAAACCCTAAATGAGGTCATGAAGAGTCAGACACGACTAAACAACTAGAAGAAGTTATACGTTCTTGGATTCAGTCAAAGGGCTTGGGGATGTAGAGGGGTCATACGTGCCCTCTAGGCCACAAATTCCCCACCCTTCCTCTTGAACAAAAAAAGTATCTATTCTCTCTAGTTTCCGTTTCTAAATCAGGAAAGTGGAAAAGTTAGTCTGCGTCAGGGTTTCCTAACCTGGGATCTATAAGCCTGATTTTTAAAAAATATTTTGATACCTGAACTTCAACTTAATTAGTCTCCTTTGTAATACTATGTTTCTGAAAACATTTTCCTAAGAAAGTATCCAGTATTTTCACCAGACAGGCAAAAGAATTCATGAAACAAAACAAAAAAAAAGTGAAGAACCTCTGATCTAAATAATTATTTTTGTCTCCAAAATTCTACTGTGAATATTAACTTAGGGAGGGGTCATAATTTCCTCTCCAGATGAATTTCATTCCTGATCATGCCCCTGGACGGCAACATATCCAGACTCAAGCAAAAGGAAAGCTAGGATGAAGAATTAAAGAATCTTAGAGCTGGAAAGAATCATAAAGGTCATGTTTTCCATCCTTGTGTAAGGGATGAGCTTCCTGATTCTGACAATTCTCCTGCCATTAACAACCTCTTTGCCAACTATCCCTCAAAGGGCTTCCCTCCCTTCTATTCTTACCATCTCTTCGGCCTCACCCGTGGTCAAGCTGCCCCTTTGTTTCGTTAATGAACGACCACTTTCAGCCATTCATTACCTGGACCAGTCTATGGGTCTGCCTGAGATGAAGGGAGGTGCAGGGACACGCTGAAAACGTCCCTAGACACAACCTCTGGTAATATTCATTCAGCACCAGGACCCACCCAGGAAATGTTAGAGGTACTAGAGCTGGTAGGGAAGGAAAGGGAAGGTGGGCTGTTGGCGAAACAAACATAATTCCCCATCATTTACCTGTGTCTTCCCAAGCTTTGTAGAGGGGTTTGCTATAGGTTTTTGGCTTCAGTCACAACTGTCTTCAGAGGAAAACAAATCAGGCATAAAAACTGTAAGAGGGTTCCATTTGAAAGATTCAGTAAAAAATAGGATTTCCACATCACACACTCCCCTTGTTGCCCTCGGGGCTCCCAATACTGCTAAAAATAAAGCAAAGAGCTATGGTATTTCAAATGCTAGAGTGGGCAGAATTCCCTGAAAGGCTGCATTCAGTGTTTCCCTTCTGATTTTCTTCACCCTGCCCCAACTCCATCCCCCTTACCCTGAAGAAAAAGAAAAAAATACTTAAGCTATGAATTTCTACAACACAATTCATCCATTAAGGAACTTTGTATTCCTGGAAAAAAAATAATTTCCAGGGATAATGAGGTAAAAATTTTTTTGGACCTAGAAGTCTGGTCCATATCAAAGACATGGCCAGTGGCTCCCGAGAATGCACAGGCTAAAGATGTCTTAGGTCAGAATTCAGGATGTACATCATCTGGGTGGACAAAGTCCTCCCTAAGCACCTTGGAGTCAGCCCAGCCCCTCTCTCCACCATGTTCAGGGAGGGAAAGGAGGCAGTTATTCCCACTGATGCTACAAAGGATCTGGGGACCACATCCTTGCAATCAGACTATATTTCCCACCTTCCACATTCCCAATGAGGGTAGAATCCCATCCTGACACATACCCCTCAGATTGTCAGTAGAACAGGTTCACTGGACTGATTTGATTTGTATGTAAATCACAGGGGAGGCAGAGCAGTGAAGGGAACTGTCTTGTCTTCTTCCTCATGATTAGATATGCATCTCAGAAAAAGGTCAGATGCAGAGTCATAGGATCACAGATTTAGAACTGGAAGGAATTCCAGAGGTCAGTTAGTCCAACCCCCTCATTTTACAGATGAGGAAATTGAGGTCCATAGAGGTGAAGGGATTTGCCTAAGATTACTCAGGTTATAGGTATCAGTGGTAACATTCATATCCATGTCCATTGTTCCACAATGCCACCCTTATCTTGGCCAAGATCACACAAGTAAGTAGAATGGGTATAACTAAAGATGATTTAATCAATCACATTGACTAAATAGGCAATCAAAAAGTACCATGTGTGCCCCCTAAAAAAAATATTTTAGATTTGCTTTGTATCTATCGTGTACCTGTTATTTTCCTCTAGTAGAACATAAACTCCTTGAGGCCTGGCACTGCCTCATGGATCCGACTAGGTTTATAAACATCCCCAGCAATTCATAAGGTACCTGACACCTAGTAGGTACTCACTGAATTATGAAGGCTCGATATGATAAGGTAGAGTCTCAGAGAATACACAAAAACTTAAGGTTTGCCCGATTTTTTTGAAGGAATTTCTAACCTAGTAGGAAATCCCAGGCAAGAATACACATCCATCAAACTAACTAATAATGTAACAAAATAATTAAAGTTTTATGCAGAAAATTTAGATAGGTTTCACCCTGGACAGTTTGGGCTGAGAAAGGGAAAAGGGCCATGTCCTCTGACAAGACAAGCTTTTCTGTCCACCTTAGCTGGAAGGCAAAGCATTAAATATTTATTGGTTCAGTGACCTCATAAAAATCACATTGGCTCCTTTGTGACTCATTCACCTTGGGCACAAAGGCAAGTTTGAAGACATTACCAACCTTCCAAAGAGGAGCAGATCCCATTAAAAAGGGCTGATTCAAAAACGCTCCTACTACGTACTATCTTGGAGCTCCCTCCCAAATTGCCCTGTACAAATCCCCAACCCAGGGGAGGGGAAAGGGAATGTAAGCCCATTCTGAAGTGTCTACCATATGTTCCTGGGCACCTATAAAAGATCCAGGAAAAAAAAATCACCTGTTGGGTGGGGTAGGAAGAAAGACAAACACAAGTCACAATGAATAAGTAAGTATAAGAGAGGTCCCAAAGTACCCCACTGCCACTAAGGCAACCCAGCTGCTATGTTCCAGGGACATATGGGGATGAGAACAGAGCTTCTCTGGAGATGATCCCTGCCAACTAGGTCAAGGACACAGGCTTGGAATGATGATGTTAGGATGTTGGAGTTGGAGACATGAGATGCTTCGTCCCCTGATTCGATGACCTATCATGCATCGGGCTGGCTCATGAGGGAATGAGATCACACTAGCTTTATTGGGAGAGAGGCTGGATGACCATTTGTCAGGGATTTGACTGGGAAGGAGGTTAATATTGAAGACACCAAGGACTTATGAATTTTAATTTCTAGGACTGCAGGGCATCTGCTTCTAGATCAGTTCAGAGTCTACAATTTCTAAAGAGGTAGGAAACCCTGAGCAGTCTCTACTCCAAGTTTTACTGGATCTATAATTAATAACTCAAGAAGCAATTACCAACTAACTCCTATGTGCTGAAGAGCTCTGAGAAGTGCTTTGGAACAGAGGCAAAAAGGAAATAATCCCTGTCCCCAACTAGGTTACAATCTATTGTGGGGGAGGGATAACATGTACACATATAAGCATATGCAAAAATATATCCTAGCTAATTTGGTGGGGGAAGGGCTAGCAATGGGGAGAATTGGGAAGGACCTTGTGTAGGAGGCAACATTTGTATTGAAATCTGAAGGAAGCTGGGGACTTTAAGAGGTGAGGATGAGGATGTTGGCCAAAACACTACCTATCTCTTTATGCAAAGTTCTGACCAGCTACCAAGAGGCAGCAATATGGCCCAAAAGAAGACTGAGTTCAAATCCAGTCTCAAACATTTACTAGTTGTGTGATCCTGGTCAAGTCACTTAACCTGGTTGGTCTCAGTTTCCTCATCTGTAAAACAATCTGTAGGAGGAAATGCAAACCACTCCAGTGTCTTTGCCAAGAAAATCCCACCTGGGGTCACAAAGGATCAGACATCACTGAAATGACTGGGTAACAACAAATCAAAAGGTTCAGACAGAGTCCCCTAAAGCTCTCAGGTGCAGCCACCAAAGGGAAAAAGAAACTTTCTGAAAAAGCTCCCTGAGCCCACCAGGAATTTACCCCTCTTATGCTTTGCAGTCCACAATTAGATACAAGTATTTTTCCAGGAGAAATTTCTAGACCCAGAATAGCAAGTCCCTGGTTCAGAGAAGATGCATAGTAAGCGAGAAATGTTTTAAATAGACCTGGCTCCCACCTCAGGTAATGGGAGACTAGTTTGTGAGTAGCCAGTCCCCTGTAGTCAAGGAGATGAGAGACAGCTTAGTACATCAAAGTCAGGCCTTGCCAAGTAATACATCTCATAGACCCCTAAAGCCCTAGGAGCTGGAAGTAGTATTCAGGGCTCATCTGGTCCATCCCCCTGCATGTAAGAAAAGAGACAACTAAACTATTTGAACTATCTTGGACCATCTGGTCACAAATCCTCATGCCCCATCCACAGCAGTGGCTACACTGGCTATAGTTTCACAGGGCTCTGAACCCTGGGCACTAGGGGATGATTTTTTTGAACTGAAGTTCAAACTTATCTTCCTAAAAGTAAGATGTGGCATGGGATACCTTGGCCACAAGACAGAAGACAGAGGAAAAGTAGGTCCAGTGGAATCTCCATATCAAGTATGGGCAGAAGCCCATGGAACACATTGTTTCTGAACCTCCAAAGAAATGGTTTCTAGGAGGCAGTATGCTACTGCTGCTTTAAAAAAAACATGCTAGTAGTGGTAGTGGGGACTAGAGTGAACAACAGCTCTGCCACTTGTTACCCGCGTAACTTTGGGCAAATCATTGAACATCCCTGTGCCTCATTCTCAGCAGATGTCAAATGGGAACACTGAATTAAGTGGATTCAAAGGTGTCTTCCAGATCTCAACGTAGAGTTCCAGAATCCTAAAAGTCTCTAATCCAGGTGGGAAAAGAGAAAGTTTAAGAGCTGCCAAAATAGAGTTTTGAAAATTCAGATATAATGGAAAGAAGGACCTAGGGCCACTCAGATAAATATCCTTTAAATTCACACTTCAACTAAGCACTTCCTTTCAAAAACCTTAAAATATTCCCTCTTTCCTGCCCCTAACTATGAGAAATCTGAATGCCTCTATCTGGTTTCAACAATCTCTCTATTCTGACTCCAACCTATAATTCCGAATCTATTTCCCAGTATTCTTATATGCATGCCCTATATTCTAATGAGATTATTTTCCTTAAACCAAGAAAACACACCATGCTTGTTCCTGCTCTATGGGTCATCATGGATATTGTTCTCATTGCCTAGAATACCCAGGGCCTATACAAATTCTGCCTACCCAAATTCTACCCATTTTTTCAGACCCTTATGTCTCCTCATCCTCTACAAGATCTTTCCTAACTACTGCAAACTTTGTCCTTCTATTCTAAGTTCTTCTGATATTTCTAGTCTATTTTAGTCTGCACCCCAAAACACAGCCATCCATTGTATATTGTCTTGTTTACTATTGCTTCCCATTGTTTAGCTGCCTCTCCTCCTGTAGAATCCCCTACAGCTCTCAGTATACAGCCCTGAGGACAGTGCAAGTACCCAATACTGAGTATCTCATCCTAAGGATGCAACAGGTACCCAGCACTAAGTGTCCAGTGCTAAGGATATAGCAGGCACCCAATAAGTCATCGGTTGTCAATTGACAAAGGACATATTTCCCTTCATGACCAGGTCAGTCTACTGCCTTCTTGGCAAGCAAAGAGTTCAAAAGTGAAAGCAAGCAATCCCTTGAACATTTAAAGTTCTCATCTTAAAGTTCTCAGCTTCAGAGCTGACAGGCACCGTTGGACAGGCTGCTTCTACTTCTCACTTTCCTTCCTCACTAACATAACAGGAACTCAAGTTTCATAGTCAGTGAGGACACCTGAAGCCACAATACAGATTCCAAACTCTATCTGGCACGTAATAAACAGGGGAGATGGTAGGCCAAGTGTTTAGGGAGACAAGCAAATCCTTGAGGTACACAATTAGTGAGTAAATGAAGATCCAGGTATATCAGTTGCCCGAAAAACAGACAAAAGAAAGCCAAGAGCCACCAGTTGGCTCTCCCAAAGTTTCAATTCTGAAGACAACTGTCCCAAACCACAAATATCAAAATTGAAAAAAAAATTGCTGATATTTATTAGAAGCAGAGGGCAAATAGATGGCATAGTAGATAAAGCACCAGACGTGGAATCAGGAAGACTTGAGTTCAAAACTGGCCTCAGACACTTATTACCTGTGTGACCCTGGGCAAGTCATTTAACCCTGTTCATCTCAGTTTCCTCATCTGTAAAATGAGCTGGGAAAGGAAATGGCAAACCACTCCAGTGTCTTTGCCAAGAAAATTCCAAATGGGGCCACGAAGAGTCAGTCACAACTGAATAGCAACAAAGCAAAACTTAAGAGTTTGCAAAAACAAATTATTTATGTTATGATTATGTTCCTGGCACACGATACTAATAGTTATTTATATAACATTTAAAAGTCTGCAAATCCTGTGCATATGTTTGATTCTCACAACAGGTAGGTCCTATTATCATGATGCCCCTCCCCCAAAAGAGGAAACTGCACCTCAGAAAGAAAAGCTTGTGCCACAATGAAAGAGACAGAGAAATAGAATGAGAGAGAGAGAGAGAAAGAGAGAGAGAGAGATGGATGGAGGAGACAGAGACAGAGACAAAAGAGACAGAGCACATTTAGTAAGCATTTACTATGCATTGGCCCTGCAGTAAGAAAAACTGAAGACCAAATCCTGACTCAGAAACTTATTAGCTATGACCCTGGACAAGTCATCTAACCTCTCTTTGCCTCAGTTTCCCCATATATAAAATGGAAATGATGATGGCATATAACCCAAGATTATTGTGAGGAATAAATGAGAAATATATATTACACAGAATAATAACATACATGATGATTTATTATATGTGATAATATATACAAACCTTAAAATGTTTTACAAATGCTATCTATCATCATCATCGTCATTAGCTAGTACCTGTGGTTGCCCTGGTTCACACTAGGCACCTGCTAGTAACTACCTGAAGTCAAATATACATGTATAAAGCATTTATTAAGCCCTTCCTATAAGCCAAGAACTGTGGCTGGGAGTACAAATAAAAAAGGATAGTCCCTATCCTCAGAGAGCTACTGCTCTAGCAAAGATAACACATGAAAAGGAGTTGAGAAGCTGCTGTGGGGGAGGCCAAGGTCTAGGAGTCTCATGAGCTGATCTTAGTTTGATGGCCACCATGGGTGCTTCCTTAAATGGAGGTTCAGAGAGGTTTTCACCCAGGTCTTCCTGGTTCCATTTCCAATGCCTCCACACCATACTGCCCTGTGCAAGCAGGATGGAACCCCAGTTTAGTGAGTTCTAGCTTCCAGAACTTAGCAACAGCATAAAGGAGTTCCCCAGTACTAACCAGGATTGCACCCTGCACTGTAATCTTTATTGTCCCAGAATAGAAAGCATCTCCCCCAGAAAAGCCAAAAGGCCCTTGGTTCAAATCTTGCTTCTTTCACTTACTACTTGTTTCTACCTCTGTAAGAGCAGGTGGCTGAACCAGATAACTTCAAAGGGTCCTTCCAGCTCTATGATCATGTATTTTTCAATACCATAAAAATGCATTTGAGTTAAAAAAGAAAGTGAGTAAGATACTTGGTTCTTTAACCCAGAAGGGAAAGAAAAGAAAAGGGAGGAAGGAAAAGAATTAAGTTCTATTCAAAATCAATGACCATTTCCTGAGTCCCCACTAAAGAAGGAGGGAAGGAGGGAGGGAATCCCAATTTCAGTGACAGTTGCTCTCTAAAATAAAAGTGACGCAAGCTAAGAACATGGGTGCAACCTTTCTCCCTTCCATTCAACAAGGCTGACATGCTGAATATAAAATATTAACTCCCATCAGTGCCAAGCTTACAAATGAGAACAATTTTTATACTGAGCTTGTAAAGAAGTACATTTCTCCTTGATACCAAGGTTCCACACCTAACAAATAACTAATTAAAGTTGGAAAGGACCTTTGAGGTCAACCTAGTCTAAGCCTCTTGTTTTGAGGAGGAAAATGGGACCCAGAAATCCCAACTCTAGGTCACTGGGAAGCAGGTCTCGTGAAACTCTGGAATTCAAGACCTCTCATTCCAAAGCCCAGTCTCTTTCTAGGAGTCCAACACACCGTCTCACTCTTGCTCTTGACATTTCTAAGACTCAATTTAGCAAAGATTTAATGAGCCCTCACTTGAAAGACAAAACCTTGCTAGGTACTGGGATAAAGAAATCCTGAGAAAAATAAAAAGATAGGCTTTCTGCCTTCTACCAGCTTCCATTCTAACAAACTAGGTAATCCAAAATAATACATATCTGAGTCATCCAATGTTCTAGTTCAGAGAAGTTCCATCAACTCTGGATTTGAGAAGTCAGAGAAAGATTTGAAAAGAACACAGTCTTTGTGTGTTCTGACTTAGGTTACCATTACTAATGGGCTTATCTCAGAGCTAAATATTTTCCAAGTGCATTTAAGACACAGCATCTTATAGACTAGGGCAGTATTTTGACCCCTTAGATCTGAAGCCCCTGGTCATGGAGTTCATAAATCAATGACACTTCATGACTACAACTGGCCAAGCATAACCCAAGAGTCTCCAAGGAGTAGAGACAAATTTGATTTTATCTTTGAGGAAACTACCTTTTATTGAGATTAATTCTTCTCTTTCCCCTGTGTACTGTCTTTCTTTTGTTTCTCTTACCCCTTCAAAGAGTACTGATTGCAGAACCAGAGAAACTGGGTTTGAATGTCAGCTTTGTCATAGCCAATGTGACCTTATGCTAGTCACTTCCCTTTCCCTTGGTCATCTTCCTCATCTATAAAAACGGACAGGGTAAAGAATTTGGTAGAGAATTTGATGTTCTCTAACCTTTTTTTGCATCATAGACCCTATTGGCAGTCTGGGGAAACCTATAGACCCCTTCTCAGAATAATATTTCTAAATGTATAAAATGAAATACTTAGAATTACAAAGGAAACCAATTGTAATGAAACAGCTATTGAAAATCTTTTAAATTCATGGATCACTAGAAACCTGTCCAGGTTAAGAACTATGGATTAGATTATCTCTAGGGACACTTCCAGCTCTAAATCTAAGGGTCTGGGTATTCTACAGAACCTGAGGGATTTTTCAAGGCATAAGGGTAACTAGAATAGCAATCTACATGCTTAAGTTACACTAAAGTTTACACAATGCCTTCTTCAAAATATCCCTGTAAAGCAGGAAGTACAAGTCTTTTCCTCTCCATTTAACAGGTGAGAAGATTACAACTATGAGAGGTTAAGTAATTTCAGTGTAATGGCACTGCGACTACAGACAAGAGGCAGCATTCAAAACCAGACCATGTGGCCCACCAGTTCTACATAGTGGGAAAAAAAAATCACGATCCAAAAGGCAAATCCAGATGTAGCCCCCCTCACCCAACCTTCTCCCTTTGGTTCCAAAATAGAATAGGGAAAGGGATCCCTGGCCTCCCTTCCCCCGAATGATAGTACTACACAGTTTAGAGTTTATTTCCATACTGCTCCTAAACAATCCTCTCATCATTCTTTCAGGGTTGAAAATTGTGACTCTTTCTTCTTTTAGTTCCCCTCAAAGGGTCCAAAATTGTGGCTCATTCTCCTTTTAATTCCCCAGTACAATGTTGAGTAACCAGAGGGCATTTACCTGTTCTCATTCACACATCTTAACAAAATAACCAAAATCTAGCCCTTGTCTCCAACGAATATTTCTTGTCAAGAATAAAAATTCTTTATCTTTATATAGAGCTTTATGGTGTATGACAAGCTTTCACCACTATTTCATTGGAGGAACGCAGAAATCCTGGGAAGCAGGTATTGCAAGAACTTTCATCCTCATTTTACCAATGAGTAAACTGAAGTTCAGAAAGGTCATGTTATCAAAACTCTAAATCTGGAAGAGGACTCAGAGATCCTCCAGTCTAATATCTTCATTTTACAGATGAGGAAACTGAGGCAGGGGAGGAAGCTAAGGGATTTATCCAAGATATTATAGATAGCAAGCATCAGAGGGAGGATTTGAACCCAGGTCCATTCTTCATCTAGTCCAACCCTGTTATTTTAAAGAGAACACTGAGGCAGCTAGATGATGCAGGGGATAAAGTGCTGAGCCTGTAATCAAGAAGATGAGTTCAAATCCAGCTTAGGTACTTCTCAGTTGTGTAACTCTGGGTAAGTTACTTAACCCTTATCTGCCTCAGTTTCCTTAAGCAGTAAAATGGCGATAAAAAGAGCACCCACCTGCCAGGGTTATTATGAGAGTCAAATGAGGTAAGATAGGGCACACAGCAGGTGCCTAATAAATGTGTGTTTCCCTCTCACTTGAGAGCCTATAAGGGGAGCCCACCTCACTGAGTTGTTTTTCAGATCCGATGAAACAATCTACGTATAGTATTTTGCACATTTTAAAATTCCGTATACACATCAACTATTCTTTCATGTAAACCGGGAACTCATTTATGCATCTTGATTCAGTTTCTAGAGGGAAAGCCCTAACAGGAAAAGAAGCTGTACTACCGCTACTGGGCTCCCCCAGCAAAGGGAGGGTGCACAAGGGGTTAATTAGCAGTAAGAAGATGCTGGCTTCACTTCGGTGGTGTGATTTCCCCCTCGTGCACAGCAAAAACTATAATCACTTCATTCCACAACAGGATCTTTGAGCTTGCGCTAAAACTGCCTCCTCCATTCAATTTGCATCAATTCAGTTCAGTGCCACTCAATGAAGAAGGCAGCTCCTGCCAGGATTGCTGGTGGCTGGCATGACAGACAGAGTCCTCCTCAAACAAAAAAGCAAGAAAAGGCAGAGGGAGGGGGAGGAAAGAGAGCTAATTTGGCATTTTCACAAACACAGACAAATTGTCTGGTGTGAAACTGCAATCCCACCTTTGCACACAACACACAAAATGCCTTTTCTTTGAAGGAAGTCAGGCATAAAAGGTATCGGGAAGCCAGGGCCAAACCACAGACATAGGGGAGGAGTGGACAAACTTTCCAAACTCACCTGGCCCAGGTGCCAATGCCTTGCTCTCCAGGGATGAGAAAGCAGCTTATTCAACCAGAAGCGGGGTTCAGGAATTACACAGGGTCATGCCCAAAGCCCTCATAGAGAAGAAAGGATCTTCCAGTAGTTTCAGGAGGAAAAAACAGCCTCAGAGGCCAAGGAACCACATATGAGCAGAGGAAACTGAGACTCAAAGACATCAATTGTCCTAAATCTAAGTCAAAGCATTCACAGAAGCCTTCTTGACTTAGACCTCAGAGGTCATCTAGTGCCAACTCCATCACATTTTACATTTGAGGAAATTGATCCTCAGAGAATTTTAAAGATTTGTTCAAGATGGTAAGTAGTGAGAAATTTTAACCTGAATCCACCAACTCTACTCAAAAAGTTCTTTTCTCAAAGGACCCAATTGCCTCTCAGTCTACTGAAGAACCCTACAATGACGAAACAAAGACAAAAGACATGGGCCCTGATGTAAAGACACTTATGGTCTATCAGGGGATACAAGGCTGACCCACAAAAAAGGACTTCTAAAACATTTACAAGATAGCTCGATGTCGTCATGTAACAATAATCCTTACTCCCATTGGATAACACCTCCCGGTCTGCAAAGCCCTTCCCTCACAACAGCTCTTTGAAGAAGGTCATAAAAATACTACAGAACCACAAAATCACAGGTTCTCAGCGTTTGGAAGAGAGCTCAGGGCCCAGTTAGCCCAATACCCATGTGGACAAGAATTCCCTCTAGCACAGGGCCTGTAACTGTGTGTATGTGTGTGTGTGTGTGTGTGTGTGTGTGTGTGTGTGTGTGTGTATGTACTGGACTACTTTTGGCAGAAGGGAAAGCCTGTGGAGTCTTTCTCAAATGATGTTTTAAATGCACAAAATAAAATGTGCAGAATTACAAAGAAAGTCAATTAGGTTGAAATAGAGTTATCAAGCTATTTTTTTCAAAGTGTCCAGATGCCAGGTTAGGAGGGATGGTCATCTAGCCTTTGTTTGATTGCTCCCACCCCCTTCCATAGTAGTTCATTTCACATTGGGATAATTCTAATAAAAAGGAAGTTCTTCTTTACATCAAGCCTAAATCTGACTCCTTGCTCCTAACTTCTGCCTTAATTCTGCCCTTATATAGAGAGCTGTCTAAACAAAAATTTCCCATCCCACTACCACATAACCCTGAAAATATTTGAAAACAACCATCCTATCACCCCTGGGTCTTTCCTTTTTCCAGAGTAAAAACCCAGTTCCTTTGATCAGCCCTGTATGGTATGACCTTGAAGTTCTATATCAATCTTATTACCCTCTTCAAGACATATTCCAGCACATTAATTTACTTCCTAAAATATGGCATTCTACCCTAAACACAATCCTCCAATAAAACTCTGGCCAGGGCAGAGTTAATCACCTTTCTAGTCCTAGACACTAGCCTTCCTTTAACTGTATTATAATGTCATTATTAGGATGTAGATTTTGAAAAATGAAAAGACCTGTCCAAGCCACAGAAGTGGGATTAGGCTCAAACCCAAGTCTCCTGCCTCTTTAGCTCAGTGTTCTTTCTACAACCTTAGGGTCCCAATTCTACTGCCCCCAGAAGTCAGAATTACAAGTAATGCCTGAGAGGCATATGACATAAGGAAAACCTTCCCCAAAACCAAAGTTATCTAAAAACACAAATTGGGCCAGCCTTGAGAGATAGTAGGTAGAGTTTCCTCAATAGAGGTCTTCAAACAAAGACTAGAAAAACACTATAGCAGGATGTACTACTCAGATTTACTTCTTGGAGAAGATGGTCACTGATGTGTCCTTCCCCACACACATCTGGGATACTGGGATTCTGTGACGTTTAGTTGGATATTAAAGGGATCGTCAACAACGTTGTAAGATCTGAGGAGGCAATGACTACTTCTAACTCATCTTTGTATTCCTGAAGCACCTAACAAAGGGCCTTCTGCTAGACCAATATCCAATAAATATTAATTTATTTGATTGATGCATAATTTTAAAAAAGATGAGGAGAAAGGGAGGGTCTTGTAAGAGGAAGTCTTCCTTGAGCAGTCTGGCATAAAGAAGAATATTTTCGAGGCACAGAGTATGAAATCTCCAAAGATAAAAACATTTGTAGACAAATGAAAACTGATACTTGAGTAAATACAGAAATATTCTTAAAAACTTGGAACTGCTCCTAATCCTTACCTGAGTGTACCAGAGTGGCACCTGTTCCCAGAGGCAGGAAAATAGGGCTATTCAAAAATGAAAGCCTGGAATTCTGAAAGGTGTCTTTGACTCATTCGCCACGTGTCCCTCCACTCCCAGGTGTGATGTGAATTGCCATGATGGAAGTGCCAAGACAAGACAGATGGGCTCACCAGGCTTCTCCTTTCTCTCTAGCTGCCATACTGAGAGGCCACTTGAATCACCCCCATCCTGGGAAAACACTTTTTCCCTCTACCTCCTCTAACGCAAGCACAATGCTTCTGCCCTGTGGGTAATCACCCCAACACATCATTTGAGGTGAGAGGGAACCCAAGTTGTGGTTCCCTCCATAGAATGGGATTCATAAAGCTGAGAGAAAGAATTAAATGAAGAAACCAGGACCCAAATAAATCAGGCAACTTTCCCAAGGACTCATAACTGCCTACTGCAGTAATGTCTAGCCCCTGGCGCTTGTAAATCCTAACCCAACTGTCTTTGAGCAGCTTTCATCAGATCACAGATTCTGAGTTGACCCTTTGAGATCCTCTAGTCCAACCCGTTCATTTTGCAGATGGGACTCTAAGGCCCAGAAACACAAAATGATCTATCCAAGGTCACATAGGCAGTAAGTGAACAGACTTAGGATGAAAGTCCAGGTCGTGTTAATTTATAGCCAGGGGCCTTGCTCTTTCTTAATGTTATATTAAAAGCTTAATACTGAATATCAGTACAACCAACTAAACTTCCTTAGTAGATCTGACATTAAGTTTATTCATTTGAATCCATATCACATCACAAAAATTTTTCAGTTACTCTCTCAGTCTCCAGGAGGATTCACTGCCTTTTATTCTCATGTGTTTTTCCTCTATCATGGTCTTTATTTGTGTACGTATGTATGCATAAATATATTTATGTACATTATACACATGTTTTTACATATTACGTTGTAACTTGTATATATTATATATACATACTTCTATACATGTATACGTACAAACACACATGCATATGTGTGTATACACACACATATATCCTACTCTTCCAGTTCTGTTTTTTTCACTTGGCAGTCATTCATAAAGGTCTTCCCAGATTTCCTTGTATGTCTCATCCTTATGGTGTCATTGAGATAGAGCTGAAAGTAACCTCAGAAGCCATCTTGCTCGGCCACCTAATTTTGTAGGTAAGAAAACAGAAGCCCAGGGAGGTTTTATAACATTCCCTAGGTCACAAAGGGAGTAAGTCTTAGAGAAGGGATTTGACCCAGGTCCTCTGACTGAAAAAATCTATGCTTTATCAGCTATCTTATACTGCTGGTACTAAGGAATTTTACCACATTTGGGAACCCCACTCCATTTAACCATTCCCTTAATGCTGGTTATTTAGTTTATTTCCAGTTGATTTGTGAGTGATTATATAGAATGCCACTATGAAAATCTTAGAACACAGGACTCTTTTTATAATTGTCCACTGGTTTTTAAGGTTCTGTTTAGGATATTTTTCCAACAGTAGAACAATTGGGTCAATGAGGATGAAATTCAGTCCTCTTTCCACAAGACTACAATGTCTCTTTAACTCTAAGTCTGCTTGTCCACTTCTGGAGAACCTGGCCCCAAACACCTTTCCCAATATTCTCTCTCTCTTACCTTCCTTCCTCCCTGAAACCCTCAGTTTTTAGGATATGGGAAGAGGTAATGAACTTAGAATAGAAGCATTATGCTTCCTTTTGATTTCCCAGATTGGGTCTTGTCCTTCACTATAGGAATGGTTATCTTTCATTGCACATCCCTCCTCCCTATCATGTCTTTATTGTGAATGGATTAAAAAAAAGAAAAAAAAACCTCCTGGGTTCTGGATCACCCTGTTAAATCTATTACTGTTACCTAGGCAATTTGCCTCCTCTATTAGAAGACCATTCTTTCTACTGTAATTGGGGAATTCTCACCATTATCCTTCCCCAGATGAAGTTTTTCAATTAAGCATGGCCATATATAAAGTATATCCATCAAGCAAGCAAACAATGAGTATGTGTTCTTCCCTGGAGTCCCCTCAGGGAGTAGAAGGACCACCTACTTATTCTAATAACTCTGTCATGCTGAGCAACATTTAGAAACTCTTCTCTTGGAACCGTCTTCAGAGCCTGTGGCATATTCTTTTTGAATTTGCTTAGTGAAGGCAGTCGTTTGTCTGTTGAGAGTGGGTATGAATTTTGGAAACATGTAAAAGTCATTTGAGCTAAGTTTGGTGGTTAAGGTGGGTGATTGAACTGCACAAGACTATTTTGGGCACCAAAGGAGAGAGGTGTGACTGAATAGTTGAGAACATTTCCTTGCATAGCTTCTAGACCTGATATAATTGTCCACTCTCTATCCCTTGTCTTCTTGGTTTGCTGGCAATGAGTACAAAGCCTGAGCGCAACCATGGGAATACTCCTAAAGGAAAAATGTTTCACTTCAAAGAGAAAGGTAAAGAGAAGATAATGTATCTTTTCTTAAGATCAATGGTGTCTACTCCTTCTGCAGTAATATCTATTAAGGTCCTCAAGTAAACGTTACTTAAACTTATACTGAAAACCTAAAAAAGAAAGGAGTTGACCATGACTACACTACAAGTGTGGTATGGTGGAGAAAGCACTGAATTTGAAGTTATGAGATCATAGAAGGGGACTTGGAAATCATCTAGTCCAACTACCTCATTTGACAAGTGAAGAAAGTAAATCAGAAAATCCAAGTTCAATGTTCAATTCAGCTACTTCCTAATTATTTTATAAAGCCACTAACCGTTTTTGTTCTCTATCTCCTCATCTGCAAAATATAGGATTTAGACAAGATTATCTTAAGTGTTCCTAAGGATCTGTAAGGATTGCTTGAAGACACTTGCCAATTCTACTAGCCTAAAACCAATTTAATCATAAGGAGAACCTGATTTCTACTCTCTGACTAGTCTATTCTGCAATGAGGAAGGATACTTAGCACACTGGATAGGAGTTGGGATACAAAAACATATGGACAGACTAAAATACTGGGCTGAATCTAACAAGATATAATTTAATGCATCTAATATCATGTATTTAATGTAGATAAATATAAAGTCTTTTACTTCAAAGAACTGACTCTACAAGTACAAGACAAAGTAAGAGTTGTTCATACAAAAAAGATCTGGGGGTTTCAATGGACTACAACTATAACATGAATCACCAGTATAATATGGTCAACAAAAAGTTAATACAATCTTGGGCTATGTTGACAGGCATAGCTTCCAAGAATAAGGAAGTAATAGTTGGTGTGCAATGGATAGAGAGCTGGAACTGGAGTCAAAAAGACCTGAGTTCAAATCTCAAATCTCAGATCCTTGGACAAATCATTTAACCTCTGTCTGCCTAAGTTCCTTTATCTGTGAAATGGAGATCATCACAGCACTTACTTTACGGAGATGTTGTAAATCACTTTGCAGACTGTAAAGCTCTATACAAGTGCTAGCTATTACCATTGCTGGTAGTAGGAATATTTACATTATGGCTGTCACTCTCATTACTTTTGCTATTCTTATGGTCTAGCATATGGAATGGTCAGACCACACATGGAGATGGAGTACCGACTCCAGTTCTGGACACCATTGTTTAGGAAGGACATTGACATGTTGGAATATGAGCTGAGGAAAGCAACCAGAATGATAAATGATCTCAAGTCTCTGCCATAGGAGGACCAGTCAAAGAAACTGGAGATTTTAGCTGGCATGATGAGCATCTTCAAATATCTGAAGGGTTGTCACACAAAAGAGAGAATAAATGGGTTCCTTTTGGAGTTGGAGGGAAGAATCAGGAGCACTGAATGAAAGTTGCAAAAAAGCAAATTTATATTGACAAGAGAAAAAACTTCCTAATGATTGGAGTTGTCCAAAAGTACACAGAGGTAGCAGGATCCCCCTTGTTGGAAGTCTTTAGGCAAAGAATGGATAACCACCTATAGCATATATTGTAGTAGAGAATTCCCTTTGGGATCTCTGTGTGAGTAGCTGGCCACAGAAATCCCTTCCAACGCTGAAATTCTATAGCACTCATTCTATGTTTTCTTTTCATTAAAAAAAAATTAACACTGAGCTCCAAGTAGGCTATAATTCCATTCTACATTAAAGGCAACATTGTCCACAGTTAAGAGTCTTAAAGTTTATTAAAGTTTAAAACTGCCTATGACTTTTGTAATAGCCTATATGAAGACTCCCCAACAATGAAAGCAGAGAAGTAATTAAGATTTGTCAAGGATAGTATAGAAGAGATCCCTGATCAGGTCCAGAGTAGACAAGATGAACAGGTACACCTTGGTAGAACACTTGGGGTGGAATCAGAAAAACCCAAGTTCTATTCTCACTTCAGATAATTGTAAGCTATGTGACCCTAGGCAAGTCACTTAACTTCTCCCAGTCTCAGTTTTTTTTTTCATCTGTAAAATAGGAGTGATATAATAGGGCCTACTCCTTAGGGTTATTATGAAAATTAATATGTAAAGCACTTTGCAAACGTTAAAGTATTATATAAATGTTACTATGAGCTCTAAAATTCCTTTCAACGCTAAAATTTTATGACTTGATGGGTCTCTGAAAATACAGATTAGAAAAACTGAGTCACAGAACAGGACATCTCATTTGATGTCACATAGCAAATCTATGTTAGAGCCAACCCAAAAACAAGCCCCCTAATTCTGATACTATAGCCCGTGGTCCTCTGTAATCAGTACCAGAAGCAACTTAAACCAGCTTGAGAGGAACAGCTAAGTGGCACAGTAGAGAGAGTGTCAGGCCTGGAGTCAGGAGGACCTGAGTTCAGATTTGGCCTCAGATACTTACTAGCTGTGTGACCCTGAGCAAGTTACTTAACCCCACCTGCCTACCAAAAACAAAACAAAATAAACTAGCTTGAGACAGCTACCGTTAGATTGTCACTGTGAGCATGTCAAATCAGCAATGCTATAAATCCACTTGATTTAGTGTTTCACTGATTGTTCAGATTTAAAAAAGTGAAGGGGAGAATGTTCATGATGATAGTTAAAATTTAAGTGGGAGTTGTGTATTTGCAGCCTTCCCCTCCATAACCCCATCCCCAACAGAGACCTGCTTGTTAAACATTTACCAGCTCACATCTATCTGTAACATTCTTTCTAGCTTGGTATGGTTCCTATAGAATAGAATGGCCCAGATCTGTGATTTCCTAGGTCCCCTGGGGTGGAATTCTTTCCAGGTATGCAAAGGGGCCATTTTTTCATTTTAGAGTTATTGGGAATCTGGGAAAGTCAGGAAAGCTCTGTCAGTCAGTCAATAAGCAATAATTAAGCACTTATTTTATGCCAGGCATTGGGCTAAGTGCTGGTGATACAAAAAGAGGCCAAAAGTCTCTGCCTTCAAGAAATTGACAATCTAATGGGGGAGACAACAAGAAAACAAATATATACAACAAGCTACGGACAAGATAAGTAGAAATAATTAAGAGGGATGGCATTAGAATTAAAAGTTTAGAAGATCAAAAGACTTAGAGGTTAAGAACTTGATCAGGATCATACAGTCACTATATAGCAAAAGCAAATTGGAATAGAAGATTTTCTGATTTCCATGCCAGACCCAATGTTCACAACATCTGAGGACCTCTCAGGACAACAGCTCAAGATCTTAAAGAACAACAGGCTGCGTATGAAAGAGCCACATTCAATCCAGATGCCCTCCAGGCCTGGGAGAAATAGAATAGGACATAAACTACTAGGGTCATTCAACACAGAATGTTCTGAAGTATTGGGGTGGACAATGTGATGTTAACAGATGACAGAGAGAAAATGCTATTAATCAATTCCATTTTGCTTCCATCTTCTCTGTCAAGCAGAATGATCTGAGTGGAAAGGATAGCATAAACATGGCTAACAGAGAACTGAAGTGAGAGTTAGGTGAGGAGTGAGTAGGAAAGCACTCAGCTGTTCTAAATGAGTTCAAATCTCCTAGCTCAGACAAATTACAACCCAAAGTACTGAAAAAAAAATGACAAAATTGCTAAACCATTGTTGGTAATCTCTGAGGAACCATGGAAAACAGGAGACATACGAGAAAGACTAAAAATATACAAATGCCATGATTTTCAAAATGGGGAAAAATTAGATTTCCCCAAACCCCAGAATAGTGCAGATTCAAGAATAGATTATTCAATACAACTTGCATGAATGTTTAGAAAGGGAAATGACAATCCCTAGGAACTCAATCGGGTTCATCACAGACAAGTTATGCCAGAACAAGCTTTTTCCTTTCTGATGGGCTTACTGGGCTGTGTGATCAAGAAAACGCTGCAGACATGGTGAATCTGGATTCCAATAAAGCATCGGGGCCTCAAATTACATCCTGGTGGGCAAGATGGGTAAAGAAGGATTGGATAATGATAGAGCTAACTGAATTCAAAATTGGCCAAGCAACTAGGAAAAGATGTTGGCTCCTCACATGCAATTCTCCATCTCCCATCTCCTCACCTTTGTGCTGGCCCTCTCCCTTGCCTGGAATGCTCTTCCTTCTCATCTTTGCTTTTAGGATTCCTGGCTTCCTTCTAGACTCAGTTCAAGCACCACTTTCTATAACATGAAGCCTTTCCTGCCCCTCCCCCAGTTCTAGAGTCTTCCCTTCAAGGTTATGTTCCATTTATTCTGTATATATCTTGTTTGTACCTATTTGTATGCATGTGGGCTCCTTGAGGATAGATTTATTTTTGCTTGCTGCTGTTTTTGCTTTTTCTCTTTCTCAGTGCTTCGCATAGTGCCTGAAATGTAGGGAGTATTTAATAAATGCCTGGGAGTGAAGTCTGAGAGGTAACCAGCCAACAATGGAGAGGGAATCAAGATCCACAAAGGTCATAATCAGCTGGAACAAATGGCCAAATCTAACCTAATGAGGGTTAATAGGCATAAACATAAAGTCCCATACTCAATTCCAAAAATATCAACTGCACAAATGCGGCACACGCAAGATTTGTTTACTAGTAAGTGATTCATGTAAAAAAGACTTGGAGGGGGGGATAGTATGGAAACTCTATGGAGAGAGTTTCCATACCACAAATTTCCCACCCTGATGAAATCAAAAGTGTGGACAGGAGGAGGAGGAGTAAGAGGAGAAGAAAAATAAAGAGGAGGAAGAGAAGGAAGAGGAAGAGAAAAAGGGGGGGAGAAGGGAAGGAAGGAAGAAGACTTGATATTATCCAACATTATGTAACTGACAAAAAGCTAATGTCCTCGGACTACATCAATAGTATTATAGTGCCTATGGGGTACACCAAAATGATTAAAATCTCTAGAGCACTGTATTCAATCATAGATGGGAGACTTCACAAAAGACATTGATAAACTGGAGTGTGACCATGGAAGGATGAGCAGGAGGGTGACCAGTATCAAGAGGGACCTGGAAATTACCATAAGGATGGCTGAAGGACTAAGGGATATTTTGACTGGAAAAGAAAAAAGAAGACTTGAAGAAATAATAATAGCTGTCTTCCAACATGGAGGGCTGTTATATGGAAAGGGCATTTTTGGTCATTCTTGAGGACAGAATTAGAATGAATGGTCAGAAGCTGCAAGAAAGAGGTAGAATTGTCTAACAATGAAAGGTGTCCAAAAACAGAATAAGCACTTCCTAAGTATTGAAATGCCTGTCAATGGAAAGGTTGGATGACCATTCATCAGGAATAATGTTTAAAGGCAGGGGCTTGGACCACATGACCTTTGAGTTCCCAAAGATGTTTTTATTCTATACTCAAAATAATTGAGACTGGAGAGTCAACTAAGCTTACTCCAGGTTTTGATAAGATCCAGTTCTCTTTCCAAGGAACCCAAGAGAATTTCATTTAAAAAAAAAACAACATTGGGTCTTCCCCACACTCTACCCTGCAGCCTCTGGAGAATAACACTGATGACATGAAAGGAGGAAAAAGCATTCCTCCCATATCACATAGAATCTGGACCTGCTTTCATTCCATAAGGATAGCACTGGGACATGTACCTTGGCTCTGGATCCTTCACCTAAAACCAAAAGTTTGGCAGACAAAAAGGCTTAAGTTTCCTGGTGATATCTGAAATGGGCCTTCAAAAGATTTCAAAGCAATAGATCTAGCCACCTGCCCCTTCTAGCTGGCTGTCTTTGTTCCTATAGAATAACCCCCATCTCACCCCCAGAGACATTTTCCATGTAAGCGCAGAATGGAATCTACCCTTCACAGCTACCTGGGGATAGCACATGTTAAGGGGAGCTAAAAATAGCACAGTCAACAACAGGAAACCTTTCCTGAAATTGTCCAAGTGGCATCCTTCTTCAGCTAGACAGCCCCCTCCCAGGCTTTCATGCAGGCCTCCTCCTATTTGCAAGGTGATGCAAAATCAAAGTCAACAGGCATTTCATCCCAGTGTAGCAACACAATGACACAGAGAAAGAAGCCACAGAAAGAGGTGAACCAGTTAACGATTGTCAATGGACCAGAACAGAAAGCAAGCAGGCTGTATCCTTTGTCTAGTTAATCAATTATCAACAAGCATTAATTAAGCTCCTACTACATACCAGACACCGTGCTAAGTGATGGGGATACAAAGAAAGGCAAAGATGTCAAGGACCTAACATGGGGGAAAACGCTAAAATGCCATCTACACTCCATTTATCCAAGGCCCATCTACTCAAAGAACTCATTTCTGGTCACTTGCAATGAGCCCTCCCTCCTCTGGCCTGTGCCACTTATCCAGCAATTAATTAATCCTAAACTGCCTTGCATTCTGATCTAACTTTCTATGTGTGTTTGCCTCATGTCTCCAAGTAAATGTGGGAATTTTGTCCCATTTATCTTGAGGTCTCCCTTAGTGCTCAGCATATAGAATCCTAAGATTTCAAACTAGTAGGGAACTCATCTGATTTATAGCCCTCATTTTATAGATAAGGAAACTGGGGCCCAGAAAAGAGGAAGTGATTTATCTAAAGTAAACATCAGCATGGGAATTCAAATCCAGATCCTAACTCCAAATCTAGCACTCTTTCTACAATTTTCATTATGCCAAGTAGCAGCTAGGTAGCACAGTGGGTTGAGTACTAAACCTGGAGCAGGGAGAGGTGAGTTCAAGTCCAGTCTCAGCCATTTAATAGCCACTTATATGACCTAGGCAAGTCACTTGACTTCTGTTCTCCTTAGTTTCCTCATCAGTAAGATGGGAATTATAAGAAGACACACTCCCTCCCAAGGCTAATGCAAAGATCAAATGAGATAGCATACGTAAAGTGCTTTGGAACCCTCTATGACAATGCTGGCTAATATTATTAGCACACTACCTTGCCTCATAATAATTAAGCCCTAACTAGTTTTGAAATGAATTGAGCAAAGTTTCTTTATTCTCCCTTGTAAAGTAGAGTGCCTACAGTCGGTGTTCAATAAATGTTTGCTGACTGATGAAATTAATTGAACTTCAGCTGGTCAGCTCTCTGCATGGTCTTCAGAAGACCGCTGCATGATGATGTCTGGAGCATTTAGAAAGATATCTGTGTTGAGAAACAATAATTCATTTCAGAGGTTTGCTGGTAAAGTAGAGATATGGAATTGATCTTTCATAGGGAGAGGAAGATTCATAACTGAATGAGTTACTAGTACTTCCTTCTGAGCACACAGTTTCAATTCCCCTCTCCCCCTGAAATTCAAGATATATTTTATTTACACCTGGGCTGGGAATCCAGATATATTTATTTACCTTTCATAGGATTGCTTTCCTTTTAATAACATAATTTTGCAACTACAGGTGTGAAGGCCAACAGGTTAGGGTCAATAAAGACATTTTAGGACATGCAACTTCATTTGGACCTAGGCATGGGACAGATAGAGCAGTTAGAGTAGAGAGCACCAGGAAGATTCATCATCATAAGTTCAAATCTGACCTCAGACACTTACTATCTGTGAGACTCTGGGCAAGTCACTTAACTCTGTTTGCCTCAGTTTCCTCATCTATAAAATGAGCTGGAGAAAGAAATGGCAAACCACTCCAGTATCTTTGCCAAGAAAACCCCAAATGGGGTCACAAAGAGTCAGATGCAACTGAAATAACAGAACCACAACAAAATGGTACAGTACTCCTACATGAAGTAAAGTACACAGGAGTTCAGAGCTGGAAGAGAACGATCTCTTCATGTTGCAGATAATGAACCTGGGGACCAGCAGGGGTAAGTGGCTTATCCAAATTTGTGCAAATGAGAAAACCTGCATAAAGTATTTTGCAAACCTTAAAGCACCAAATAAATGCTAGCTATTATGACTTGCAGCTTACAGGAGTGACTACAAATTCACAAGAACAAAAGGCAGAAAAGAACGCAGCATGCCTCCAAACTACCACGGAAGAAATAAGAGAGAAGAGTGAAAATATCAGAGAACGAATTCTTGTTTTCCCGTACAAGTCATAGCAAGCAAATCTTCCTAGATCTGGGATTTCATGGGATCTCTAATCAGGAGTACTTGATTCCAAATGTCACTCTGTGGTAGAAGAAGGGGATATGGGATATAGTAGGCAAATTGGGAGGAGGAAACAAGGAGGTGATGCTTAAGTGATTCATGTATTTTTTTACTTCAAAATCATAATTTTTTCTTTAAAACCCACTATAGCAACTCAAGAACATCACCCCCAGAGAAAACTCTTTCAATTTCTGTGCATTTCATAGAGCACAAACAGAACCTTTCATGATGTTATTAGTTTCCATGCAACAAGCACAGATTGGTATGATAACACCTCACTCCTGACTTAGAGCAGGGAACAAGTCATTCAAAAGTGCTTACATTCCTCTAATGATGATATTGAGTATCTGTGATATAAACACATCTGGGACACAGCTGTAAATCATCCCTGTGATAACTTGCAAGGGCAATCATTACAGTGTAGAGTTGTGGCTAATTAGGTACCTTGTACCTGGGTCTTGTCATATGCAACAAGGATGAGAGCCATCCAACTAAGTGTATCTTCCCAGGATCTGTGGAGTCCTGACTAAGAATAGAAGTAATTGATGACACCTGAAATCCACCTAATATGATGTATTCATCGATGGAATATCAGTGTAATATTTCTGAGGCAAGTTAAAATTTAATACATGACTTCAGGACTGGAATCCAATTGGTATTACATAACCTAGAAGAATGAGTCCAGTAAGTTCTGCTATATTGCCTACCTAAAATTCTAAAGGAATTCTATTAAATCAGAGATTACTTGAGATAGCCTGGGGTAGTGGAAAGAACCCCAACTTCAGGGTCAGACAACCTGTGTTTAAGTGCTGATTTTACTATTTATTAATGATGTAATCCTGAGCGACTCTCTGAATCTTATTTTCCATACCAATAATATGAGTGAATTAAAAAATATTTGCAACCAGGCACCTCCCAAGATGATTGCAAGGAAAAGATAGTATAAACCATATGGTAACAGAGAAACTCAAATTATTACTATTATTTCATATTATTTCTTATATGTCATGTTTTCTTATTTCTTTTATTTATCTGATTCATCTGATATTTAATTTCTTTCTTATTATTTCATAGTCTTATTTTAGGGTCCAATGTAACACTATTCCAGTTTTTCAGTAACTGGACTACATGGTACCATGGACCCAAAAGGAACGGATGCAAAAGGTTTATCTTGCCCCTAAAAAGCCAATGGGAAAGAAGTGGGTTTGCCTGACCTCTCGACTAATGAGATGTTTCTTTTTATGTCCAACCTCAACACACTCAAGCTCATCTTAGCCAGCTACGTACACCCTGTAATCTGTGGACTTTGAGACGTCTTCCCCCCAGACCAAAAGTTAACATCAAGGCATCAACATCAAATCCTGATATATAATCAGAAAAGTCAATACTAAAGTATTGCATAACATAAGCAACCTATTTCTGCCACAGAAGGGGCTTCATTTTCTGAAATGACATGTTTGAATGCATTTCCAATAGGATCTGTCAACTCTGTAATTTTTAAATACACAGCCTCATCATATTTCACATTGGAATTAAGAGCATGTCACTCATACTTCATTCTTGTGATTTATCTTGTACCCAAAATGTTTCCTCAGGCCTATATTATTACCTTAAATAATATTTTAACTTTGTAAACTATTAATAGTGTTAAGACTGCCATAGCCTTATACTTAAGTCATAAGAATTTTAGGGCTGGGTGGAATTTTAGATATTACCTCATCTCATTTCCAGATTTCACAAATAGGGAAAACAATCTCCAGGAAAGAGATAAGATGGTATAATCAAGTAGCCTGGATTCAGATTTAGAAAAATCTAAGTTTAATTTCCAGCTGGTCACTTAGTACCTATAAGGTCTTGGGTATGTCACTTAACTCTCTACATCTTACTTCTCTTATCTGTGAAATTAAGAGGTGTGAACTAAGTAACTTCCAAGATACCTTCTAGATCATAATCCATAATGCTAAGATCCTAAAAGGTTACTCAACCAAGATCACATAAAGTTGATGTCTCAAGTATCTTGACTTAAATAATGCCTTTTCCTATCCTCCTTCCTTTCTGGGATTCATGGTTTGTTTCTGTGGATTGTTTCTTTATTAACCTTACAATAAGAACTGATTTCAATGAATAAGAATCCTTGAGCAGGAAAGGGCTTCAAGAGGATAGCTTGTTCATCCTCTTGCCCCCAGTCAAATTCCTATTTTAGATTAAATGTGCTTGCATTAATTTGTTTTTTCAAGATGGTAAGCTCCTCCATTAGATTGCTAGCTCTCTGAATGGCAGGGATGTTCTTTAGCCTCTTTTTGTATTTTCAGCGCTTAGCATAGTGCCTGGAACATAGTAGGTACTTAATAAAAAATTATTGCTTGATTGATTTAAAACACCCCACTTCCAAAGCAATAGCTTCACATATGGTGCTTTCAGACATATTATCAATTTTGTTAAGAATTAAGTAAACAATCAACTTCTTTTATGGGTGCAGTTGTAGACAATATCTATAAAGTAAGGTGGTTGGACCAGCTGCTTCTGAGAGTGTAGATCTATGGCCACTGTTCACAAACTCTTGGGAAGTTTTACTACCCACTAACTCAGCTACTGTACTTTATCTCTGAAAAAGTCATATTTTACTGACAAAGTCCTTTAACTATTATTTGCAAAGCACTTAAGAGATAGACTGACACTTAAAGACCCTGCTGACAAACTCATGATAGAAGTCTTCAGATCGGGAAATCTGATCCTTTTCCTATCCCAGTTCTTCACTGGGAGCATCCAACCACATATGGCAGAATTTACCGTTAATAATACCAGTGGATATTTCTCCCATTTTAGTTAGTCTGTAAGAACACACCTTCCATAGCCCCAAAGGGAAGGGAAAAAATGTTCCTTCAGATTCTCCCATTCCCATGTAACCCTGTCAAGGATTTCTTCTTCAGGATTTCCCATAAAAGCTTGACAGAAGATCCCTTGGCTTCTGATCCAAAGGTGAGGACCTCAGGATGATCATCTCTGGTCATTTGCTTCTATTTCTGGGCTAAATCACTAACGAGAAGAGTGTGCTTGTTGCATGGAAACTAATAAAATCATGAAAATTTCTGTTTGTGCTCTATAAAATGCACAGAAATTGAAAGAGTTCTCTCTTGGGATGATGTTCTTGCTATAGTGAATTTTAAAGAAAAATCATGATTTTGAAGTGAAAAAAGACATGAATAACTAAAGCATCCCTCCCTTGTTTCCTCCTCCCAACTTGCCTACTACATCCCATATCCCCTTTTCAATCTGGAGCCACAGGACCTGAGTTCAAATTCCGAGTCTGCTACTTACCCTCTGTGTGACTTTGGGGAAGCCACTTTACCCTCCAGGTCTGTTTCCTCATCTGTAAAATGAGGAGAGTTGTACTAGCTAACTTCAAAGGTCCCTTCCAGTTGGAAATTCATGATCATATGACAAATTCCCACTCACCCTCTTCTCCAAGAGTGAAATCATTCTGCCCACTGGACCAGTCCCTCACTCCCCTGTGAAAACAGCAACTTGGGGGGATGGCTAATAAAGAAAACACACCCAGCTCTTTCTTTAGCGTATCTCTCCTTGTAAGTGAGTTGATTCTGTATGCTTTATTCATTCAAAGGTGAAAGGGATAAAAATGAATCCATCCAATTATATATTTATTCAGCCTTTACCTCCCAGGAAATAGAATCTTTTCTCTTTGTCTTACCAATCTTTCCCCATCCCATCCCCCTACACACACTTGTTTTCTTTCTTCTTTCCTTTCAATAAAGCTGAGATGGGATGAATAGAGGAATTATTCTACAGAAGCCCAGGGGTGGGTGGGAAAGTAAAGGAGAAGTTGAGTGAGGAGATCAGTGCCAATGCAGTAAGATGTATTGGGAGAACCAGGAGACTCATCCAGTCAATCTTCTTCTTCATTTGGATTGATGTCCCCAACACACTGAGCTGTTCTATTAGACTGGGGCACTTTAATAAGACGTGAAGGCCTAAGTTTGCATGTTTAGTACATGTCTCAAGGCAGTTAGTTCTTGACCAAGACCTGGCATTACACAGACACAATACATCTGAGAATGACAGAGCACATTCTGTTCAACTCAACCAACACCTTTAGTAAGCACTTACTAATCAAAGTTTCTTTAACAGTGTGTGTGTGTGCGTGTGTGTGTGTGTGTGTGTGTGTGTATGTGTGTGTGTATGTTCCCTGGATAGAAGGGGATAGAGTACCAGGCCTGAAACCAGGAGAAACTGAGTTCATATCCAATCTCAGATATTTACCAGCCATGAGACCCTAGGCAAGTCACTTAAATCTTTGTCTGCCTCAGTTTCCATATCTATAAAATGGAAATAAAAATAACCTCTACCTCCTAGGCGAGTTAGGATAAAATGAGATTATATTTGTAAATTACTTTGCAAAACTTAAAGCACTATGTAAATGCTAGTTATGGGCAGCTAGGTGGCACCATAGTGCATAGAGCGATGGGTCTGGAATCAGGAAGACATCTTCTTGAGTTCAAATCTGACCCTGGGTAACTCATTTAATCCTATTTGCCTCAGTTTCCTCATCTATAAAATGAGCTAGAGAAGGAAATGGCAAACTATGTGCTGACTGGACAACAATAACAAATGCTAGTTACTTCATGACCCCTTTGGCAATCTGTTGAAGCCCATGGACCCCTTCTCAGAATAGTATTTAAATGCATAAATAAAATGTGTAGAATTTCAAAAGAAACTAAATATGCTGAAATATACTTATCAAAGTATTTTAAAACAAGTTCACAGACCCATCCCACCCCACCCTCAGATTAAGAAAAATGTACTAGGTGCAATGCATTGTCCCAAGCCTAGGGGATAGAGAGACAAAAACAAGGCAGCCCCTCTCCTAAAGAAGCACTATATAACACATCAAAATGGATGATAAGCAATCATCTATCACTTATGACAAGGTTAACTATAGACAGGCTGCTTTCCAAAGCTAGAGGGAAGTGTACAAGAGAAATCTTTCCTTCTCTCAGGGAAGGCAGAAGCTTGCTGAAGAACTCACACACACCAAAAAAAAAAAATGTACACAAACATATGTGTGTAGAGATATATAATTTGTTGATGTAAAAATAGTAACAATTAATATCATTTAAAATTTCCATGGTGTATATAATCAAATCCCACCCATTTAAGAGCCCTCCTGGGTTAGTTATCAAACCAGAAACTTTTCATTCATTAGGACTTAATTCTGTATTGCTCCAGGGGATAGATCTAGGAACCATGGGTGAAAGTTACACCAGGAGCCAGATTTTGGCACAGTAGTATAAAGAACTAGCAGCTAGCATTTTCCAACAAGGGAACAGGCTGCCTTGGGAGATAGTAAACCCCCTGTAACTGCAATCATTCAAGCAGAGGGAGGGTAACCATCTGTTAGGGATGGTGTAGGAGAGGTTTTTATTCTTGGTGGGTAGGAGATTGAACAAAATGACTCATAAGGTCTCTTCCAACATTAATATGCTAAGATTGAACCTGCTTCACTTTGTGGTTATCCCCATGCTTGTTGTCTGGTAGGCTAGAAGTCTCTAATATCTATATGAGAGACACCTGCTACTTTCACCTCTGGGGTTAAAGGATACCCAGGTAAGGGAGTTGGGGGGGTGGGGGGTTGAAGAGGGAAAGAACACAGAACATGTCAAAGCTATAAGTACCATAGGAGCCAACCTAAAATGTGAACCCCAAAACCATCTGTGTATAGGCTTTACTGTTTATGTAAATCATATGCAAAACATATGCAAATGAATACCACTCACTGAACTATTTCAAACAATTGGATGTGGTCCTAAGGATGAATTTATGGGAGGCTGCTGCTGACAAGTTTCTTTTTCTAAAGAGGATACAAGACCCAATCTGGAAGCTAACAATCATATAGGAAAACTGTTATCTAATTTGAGACTGTAAGTCTTAAACTGAAGATGCAATTTCCTTTAAAATTCAATTCAATAAACAGTCATTTAAATACCAGGTACTCTGCTAGGCCATAGGAATACAAAAATAAAAATTAAACAATCCCTGCCCTCAAAAAGTCTACATTCTACTAGGAAAAGGAAGTCAGGGTGAGATATACTATGTATGTCCATTTTGGTAACACCCTCCAGAATTTCAATGGCCTGAGGAGTAGCTGACAACTCACTGCATCTCCCTGTCCCCAGACATCCAAACCTGCCATCTTCCAGTCATGTTACCATGTACACACTCTACATCATTTCCTACCTTTTCCCTCACCACCTGTTCTAGGAAGAGTAATCAAGTCAAGTCCACTGCTTCCAGCAAAGGACCATTTTTCTACTGCCTTAGGTTCCACTTCATCCCTTTGGATTTCACCCTTCCCTGGCAACCCCTGCCCCATTTGTATTGTTCCTCAGATGAAAGTTCCTCATTGACCAGAATTGTTTCCCTTTGGTACTTGTATCCTTAGTGCTTGGCACATAGTAAGCACTCGATAAATGTCTTTTCATTCATTCCTAAACAGAGAGGTTACTTCTTGGCCTTTTGGAGAAGATCAAAGGTTTAGACGTTTTTTCTGATGACTTCCATTAATTCTAATTAACACTCCTTCCCCCAACCCATAACCAAATAGAAACAGTTCCTTGATGAATTATAAGCTAAAACTGGTCCCTGATGAGTTTCCACAAAAAAATTTGGACCTCAAAATCACTGAAGAAAACTGTATTTCTATGGTCAGGAGAGTTTTACAAGATAGACAGGCACGAATGGGTTATAATCAGTATCACTGGACAGAATATTCACATTGATAAAATCACGGATCCATTTGAGTCAAGAAGAATGGAAGGGGGAAAAATACTTTAAAAGGAAACCTCTGTGATCAAAAATTTCAGAGGTATTACCAATTGTCATCAGTGAAGGGAACTTCCACACCAAGAGTGCTCCATTTCTATGAAATCAGAGGCTGAGGAAAGGAAAAGACAAAAAAAAAAAAAACATTCCACCTTAAAAGAACTTAAAGTAATTCTGGGACTCCTAGAGGGCTCTAGCCACTTACTCCAAAAAAGTCTAGTTTGAGAATGAGAAAACCTGGCAAGGGGCAAAATAGCAAACAGTACAAAGAATGCCCCATGAATGAGATGCTCTAAATAATTTCACTTTAGGCCACTTAAAAAGCATATTAGTCTACCAGGTAATGAGATCTTATAAAAAGATCATCCTAGAGTGTTCTACTTTACAATATTAAGCGGCATTCCCTCTGTGTCTGGAGCACCAAGTACACTTCCAAATAGACTGTCAGGCATAATGTCCCAAAGACAATCACCAAATAATGTGGAAAACAAAGTAGACACAATCCTGAGGGAAGCTAAGTTGGAAGTTTCCCTTTTCCTCTCCCTCAACTATTATACGCTGTTCATCTGAACCAATAACTTGCTCATTGCTGACATTCACACCCTATGTATCTGTATCCTCAGATGTTGACTACCATGTCTTAGCTAAGGAGACCAGGATAAAAAGAGTGTCATGTGCTCACTAACCAATCTAAACTTCCAGGAGCCACATAAGAACTCTTTAGCTCTCCCTCTCTAAGGCAGATAGAGAGAGAGAGAGAGAGAGAGAGAGAGATGGCCTGATAGGTAGATTGATGACTAGACAGACTGATGGAGAGATAGATGTAGATATGGATGGATGGATAGAAAGACAGATAGATAGATGGATAGATGGATGGATGGACTGATAAGTAGATGGAAAGATAGGCTGATGGAGAGATAGATGTAAATATAGATAGATGGGTAGACAGACAGATAGATAGATGATAGATGTAGATGGATGGATAGATAGAGAGATAGGTAGACAGACCGATTGATAGATAGATTCAGCACTTACTGTGTTCCAGGATCTATGCTAAGTGCTTAGGATACAAGTGCAAGAAGCAAGAGCATCCCTACCCTCATGGAACTGAAATTCCATGCTAGAAAGCAAAAAGAAACGAATATGGGGGGAGAAGAGGATGAGGGAGAACTCACAGGGAGTATGGTGAGAAAATAGATAGGATTAGCTAGTTCAGGCAAAAGCTAACCTATCAGAGCTGACGGACTCAGAGGTAGAGTCCAAGTTTTTTGTTGGGGTGGAAATGGTCAGAGAACAGAGCTCTGATGAGGAAAGAATGGAAAAGATGCACAGTCATCCAGCATCCATAGAGGTCCCATTTCAGTCATCCCATAATAACCAGGACCCATTCTCCAGTTCTATCTTCTTTCCATGGTGACTTTTGCTCCTCTCCATTTAATCAGGAACAACCTGTGGCCTCCCCCTCATCCTTTCAACAGCTTGGTTTTATCCTTGCAACAGCATATTCCTGAAACAAAGCTAGCAAGCTTGTTAGAAATACCACTGGGGGCCCTTCTGCTCCCCATCCTTGGGGGAACAAAGCAGAGCCTAAGACCTGCCACACCTCTCTAATTCTTACAGTGAGTGGATTCTCCTGGAATGTAACCTACATTCTGAGTAAACCATACTATAGCTTGGATGTAGTTGGAGGAGAGAGACCTACCAAATAGTGTTGGCCATATAAAAAGCCCCAGGCACCAAGATAATAAGCACAAAAGATATATGTGTTCTCCACCTTTCTCTCTGTCTCTCTCTGTCTCTGTCTCTCTCTCTCTCTCTCTCTCTCTCTCTCTCTCTCTCTCTCTCTCTCTCTCTCACACACACACACACACACACACACACACATACACGTTCACACAAACCATACGCACACATGTGCTCATGTATACACTCACACACATATATCCCTCTGATATTGAGAACTGACTCTAGTGCATCATGACATATTAACTTGCATTAAGAAATGTCCTGCTAGTTTCATTTCAAGTTTAAACCATTTATGTCATTTCCTTTTGAGAAATGAACAGGGGAAATGTACCTAATTTCCACATCCAGCATTCAGGCTAATCTCCAGAATGAACTTGTTGACACTGAAAGGAGCTGGTGCCATCATATTCCAGGACAGCTTGAACAATGCAATATGGACATGCCAGGCAGGGGATTCCTGAACGTGCCTTTTGATCAGGAGCCACATCCTCCAAAACTTCATCCTCACTTGGGGGCAGGTTCACCCAGACCCTTCTAGAAAAAATCTGGCTGGAAGGTTGGAGGCCTGCTAGCTCCAAACATTCCAGAGGGAGTTGTCAGAAGTTGGCTTCCTGTAGCATTACCACGGCTTGGCCTTAGCTATACCACTAGCCTTTAATTTTGCAAAAGAGTGGTTTGGCTGGGTTGCCATGACAGGCATATGAAAGTCTCACCCTGTGTAGCCCGACCGAATGGCGCTAGGGAGGAAAATCATCCTTGAATGGACAATGTGCACACAAACGTCCCTTGCATGTCCAGAAGGAGCTTCTCCCTGGCACTGCTCAACCCCAGCAAGAGGTAACAATTCTACCTTTTCTACCTCTCTCTACTTGTTGATTCCAAAGCAATGAGCTCAGTGGCCAACCCCTGCCAAAGTCCTAATCACTCAGGGAGCACTGATTACAGAGGGAGGGTTCGAGGGCTTTTCCAGGGCCTTCCTTAATGAGCCTTCCTCCCTTTTTCTCTTCTCTCCATTTTTCAGCTGAAGCACTCTACATTCCCATGTTTACACTTAGAAGAGTCACATCAGCCTGTGAAGAAAGTAGCTGAAGCAGGGGAGGAGATGGGTAAAATGATTTCTCAAGGGTTTGCCAAGCCGTTGTCTTTGAGGATCCTTTCTTCGCAGTAAAAAACCCTTCCTAGACCTTGATACTGAAGGGTCAAAGCTTTTCTACAACAAAGTGTGCCAGGCAAAATTCCCTCTCCATATACCCATTGTACTGCATAGGCTCCTAGTACATTAAGATATTTAAAAGTGGAGTGGTGATTTTGGGGTTAAAAGACCTGGCTTCATATTCTACCTCTATGATTACTACCTGTGTGACTTCAGGCAACTGACTTCACTTGCCTGGCCTAAATTTTCCACTCTGTCCAATGGGGTAGCTGTCCTAAATGGTCTCTGAGGTCTCTTTTGGCTCAAGATCTAAGACCCTATGATCCGAAGGCCCCACAAGATGTGGGATGGCCCCTTTAAGGGGGATTGGACAGGAGGTCATGGACAAGAGATCCTTAGGGCAAGCAAGTTATATCATTGGATCTCTAATCTGCAAAAATGGTGATATGTCCATTGCTCCCTCACCGCCACCCCAGGCAGCTGCTACCCCATAAGCTGAGAGAAAGGTGGGGGAGGAGAGAGAGAGAGAGAGAGAGAGAGAGAGAGAGAGAGAGAGAGAGAGAGAGAGAGAGAAATGAAGTTTGGAATTTGCCTTCTGCTCAGTGCAAAATAGTAATAATTTCACTGACTCGCTGCAGGAAGGAGCAACTTCACCGTACTTCCAGCCACACCTACCCATGGAGAAGAATTCTCTGCAGAGTCCTGAAGGTCAGCTCAGTACATCAACCCCAATGTCATCCTCCCAGGAGTTCTGGAGCTGTGAAGTTACACAGGAAGCTGCAGTTTGCTGTTGATTTTCAGCCTGGCATAGTCACTCTGGAGGAATGAATCTTGTGAGCACCCTCTAGTCAATGGTCAAAAGAAATCCAGAGAAATTAATCTGGGGCCAACCGAGTTACAGCAAAAGCTCAGGGTATTCATCCACCTAGGAGCTCTATGTGTTTATGCCCATCAGTTTGATAAAAGAGAAAAATACAAAATGCATAGTGGTGCTCCTAAGGACCACAAAAATGAACACTCTGACCTGTGTGCCTTTTTATGGGCTGTCTCCCATGCCTGTAATACATTCTCCCCTCTCTCCTCATCTCTACTTCTAAGAATCTCTGTCTCTAGTCAGAACACAGCTTTGGTCCCACCACCCACATGAGCTCCCTCCTTAGCCTCTGAATCATAAGTACTCTTTCTCTTGAAATTCTGTTGTATTACCTGGTATATATGTGTCTTGAGTTGTATTTCTGTTCTCTGTGACCCAGTAGAATGTCAAAACAAGGGCAGAGACTATTTCATCTTTGTCTGTGTATTCCCAGCACCTGGCACATAGTAAGTGCTTAGGAAACCTTGATTAGCTGACGACTCCATCAAGGGTTCCAGAATTCCCAGGCTTCCTGACTCCCATTTGCCTTTATAACCTACCTGGAGGTAAAAAAAAAAAATGACAGAATGTCTTTTCTGATGTGGCTTTGAATGTGCTGTAGTTCGAAGGCATCTTTATCAAGGGACTGCTAAAGGTTAGAGAGGGAGGCAGTTGGTCTATGATTTATACCAAAGAACTATTACGTGTAAGAGCCTATTCTAGGTATCATGAATACACAGAAGTTGCTGTCCCTGCCTTCAAGAAGCATGAAGTCAAGGTAATCTAGGGAGTCAAAAAATTGACTGGAGTGCTGGGAATTCTTAGTATGTCTCTGGGCTTGAGGAAATCAGAGATGGCTCCCCTCAGCTTTCATGAGAGTGATGTGAAGGGCAAAGATGACATCTGAAAAGGGCTCACCTCAAATGTCTCTTCCTCTGTTGGGGCTTTCCCTGACCTTCTGTGAGCTCTCCGTAGCACGATGTAGATCCTCCCAAAAAAGCAAATTAGAAGCTCTCCTCAGATTCTAATTTGGGCTCTGTCAGTAACTGTGAGACCTTAGGGGTGGGGAAGTCATTTGACTTTGCTGAACCTCAGTTTCCTCATCTGAAAAAT
Organism: Potorous gilbertii; assembly: GCA_028658325.1. NCBI lineage: Eukaryota > Metazoa > Chordata > Mammalia > Diprotodontia > Potoroidae > Potorous > Potorous gilbertii. The sequence continues at coordinate 508,372,404 of CM053769.1, forward strand.
GGGGGAGATCCTTAAATGAAAGAAATCACAACTCTAAGAAAAATAAAGCAGGGATAACGATATCTACACTACCCACGTTGCAGGGTTGCTGTAAGGGTTGAATGAGAGACCATAGGCAAAGCACTTTGTAGCTGCAAAGGAATAAGTCAATATAAGTTATTACTATTCAGTAAGTATTGAGCTAGCACTGTGTCTAACTCTTGACTAGGTTTTGGAGGAGATGAAGAAATGTAATAGAGGGAGTCTGAACTTCAGGATGCTCATATGATGAAGTCAGTTTTTTTAACTCCAAGTCAATTGTTCTTTCCTGTGGTTTTCATTTCTTGATGGTTTGTTGATGATACAAGGGGTTTGTGCTAGTGTGTCTGTGTATGTGTGTGTGTGTGTGTGTGTGTGTGTGTGTGTATTCTTCAGTGATATCTTAAGTAGTAAATAACTGCAGAATATCATGAGTAGTATATTATATTATCCTGGGGGTTCACTACACTGTCTTGTTGAAAAGTTTTCATAGAACAGAAAAGTTTGGGATCCACTGCATTCTGCTTCTTGACTGAAAAAAAAATACATGTTGGAGGCAAAATGGAGGACATGGTGACAGCTTCAGGATTCATATAGGAGCATAGATCAATTTATAGATGGAAACTGAGGCCAAGGTTTAGGTAACTTGTCTAAGTTACCACATAAGTAGTAAGCATCAGATCTGAACTCAGGTCCTCTGACTCCAACAGCAGTGTTTCTGCACAGAAGGAAGAAAGGAAGAGGAAGCTGAGCCTATTTCTAGAAGGAATAAGACAGTTGGAGCTCCTCAGGTCCCAGGATTTCTCCTAAGTTCCTCCTGAGGGGAATCTGGTTAAATAGAAGAATCCAAAGGCAGGTGGGTAGTAGTAAGAACCTGTTCCCAAAACAAGCATCTGAAGGATCTGGAATCTGCTGTTCTGTGATTCCAGCGTTGCATGTTGATTGAATGTGTCTGTCTAGAACTTGGTGCTGTTTGCTGTAATGTGATCTTATATTTATATTAGTCATGGGCCTGATGAAGGAACCGTGTGAAGGTCTAGACCTGGCCATGCTACCTTGATAATGCATTGCAGACAATTCTTGACTGACACCAAATATTTGGCAAGGCCAGGAAGCTAAAACTAGAAGCTTTACTATGTCTGTGCTCAGCCAGAGAAGGGATATTAAGCAAACCCCCATAATCTATTCACAGCATCAACAAATGGAAACCAAGCATCAGTTTACCCAACCATACCTCAAATAAAAATGATTACTGCCTTGGAAGAAAATCACAGGAACAACCATCTAAGAGATAAAAGTAGCCATATATATACAAATATGTGTGTATGTATGCATATATGTATGTATGTGTGTATATGTGAACATATATATGTATGTGTGTCTGTGTATGTATATGTATATATAAATACTAACTTTCCTCAGAGTTTAGTCAACTCCTTTTACTCTGACTACAAATTTATAACTCCCTCTCCCCCACCAAAAAAACCCCTAATATAAAGCCAAATAATAGAGCACACAGCATCACTTCAATCTGAAAGATTCACTCTAAATCCTTAGATAGAAAATGTGTTTCTTAGCGGGGGATTTTACTCCCTTAAAAATCACACAAAACCTTTTTTGTTTAATGCTCAGAAAGTTAAAGCTGATTCTCTTCCTTTATCATTTAGGATTCAATTATTAAACAGCATTGTTTGAGGTGCTACTTGGTGAGAAACAACAGTATATAGACAGGAAACAACAATTAGAATTGCCCATCTAAAACAGTCAGGAAAAATATCGATTGCACATGACCAGAATTTGCACCTTATCTTTTGAAGAGCTACTTTCAGAAAGAGTCCTTCGAATCTGCAAAAAGATCATTTATTCATTCGGTCAATAACCATTTATTAAAGATCTATTGTGTCAGAGGTTGGGAGAGGTGTACAGTTCAGATAAGACACAGACCATGTTTCCTTCCCCCCCCCCCAGTAATGAGATACAAACACCGATAACTGTCATATACAACATTAGAGGGTCAATGCATCAGATTGCTGCAAACTAAAATGCAATGTGGGTTCCCAGGGGAAGACCATTAGCACCAAGAGAATGAGGTGGCATTTATGTCAGGTGCTAAGGAATTCAGCAGGAAAAGAAGAGAAGGAAAGAAAACATCCTACACTTAGGGAGTAGCATTAAAAAAAAAAAAAAAGACAACAGCTGAAGCAAGGCAGCAAAGAATGGTCCAGTTTGGCTTGGTTGTAGAATGCATGGAGGGCAAGCAATGGCATCTCTTCTGAAAAGCTAGTGCTAAACTAGGAAGGGATCCAGCCCATATGAAGTCCAGACCCACCATTTAAGAAGTTCAGAAGAGATCATGAGTAGAAAAAGTATTAGAAGCCCCCATATAGAGGGCTCAGAAAGTCTTGGGGAAAAGGAGAATGCTGAGGTTATTTTCAAGTCTAAAGCTACTATTTTGAGCTCATTTTCAACCAAGTGCATTCCCTAAGAAGAATGAGTTGTAACTACCCAATATTTGGACAGTGAAAATATAGAATAACAAAGAATACTGTATGCACAGTAAAAGAAAGTAGCAAATATCCTACAAAAGACAAGGGAACACTTTTAAAAACTTACTTCGTTGTGGTAGACTGCTTCAGGGACTGAAATGGGCTGGATTCAAAAGTTTAATTTAGAAAATCATGGCAGGGTATTTAAGAAGTTCTAGGTAGAGCTTTGTAAGTGTCTAACCGAAGCAAAAGTCACCCATGACCATTATCTGAAGTTGGCCCCCTTTCTACCCAGCCAGCTCGGTAATTGTCTTTCCTATCAATTTCATTCCGTGTAGAAACTCCCAGAATAGGAAAGAGGTTATATTAAGTCAGTTTTTAAGTGTAGTCAACTACTAAGGACTCTTGTACATACATGGTAATTCTCAATATCGAATAAAGAAACACCTGATGAATTCTTAGAACACCTGATAGAGACTGCCTGCCTGGCCCCATTTCAGGAAGCACATCTTCCCTTGAAACGTCTATCTATTACCTAATTTCAAGAATTACATTAGTGTTTTTCAACTCACAGGGTGCAAATAATGTAGAAACTATGTCTTTAAAACCAGCAACAGTAAAAGGAACAACAAGAAAAACCCGAAACCTATTTCATTAATTTAAAAGATGATTGACAATAATCAAAGTGTCTTGGGCTTTATAAGGAGATGTCATTTACTAAATCACTCGTTCTACACAGGAGGACATATGCAGTGAGCATGGAGTTAAGAGTGCTGGATCCGTTTTTACTTACTAGCTGCATGACCCTGGGCAAGTCACTTAAGGTTTCTCAACCTCATTTTCTTAAGTGATAAAACTGTATAATAATAGCACCTGCCCCACAGGGTTTTTATGGGGATCAAATTAGATAATGAAAATAAAGTACTTTGGAAAATCTTTAAATGTCAGTTATCATCATCATCATTTTCTGAGATATTCTTTTTTCCTCACCCTTAAAGGGCAATCTCTGAATCTCCCTGAAGGATGAGAGGCTGGCAGAACTGATGATTCTTTAGGGAGGTGGAGAGGGATGTAGGAATAAGTAGGCTTTATGAACAAGCATTTTATTGACAGGGGTGGGGTTATGGTTCTTCAAATTCAAAGTTGGCAATGTAAGGAAGTTGATATCAAGCCCATATTCCCGGACTTTCCATTCCTAAAATGCCCCTCACACCACCCAAGGACCAAAAGTTTTCTTCAGTTTTAACCCTTTCCCCCAAAGAAGAAACCTGTAAAAAAGACAAGCTGACTCTAGCACAATTTCACCAGCGACATCTTCGGACAAAGGGAAGTTGAGAGAGGAGAGTCAGGCCTTTTTATCCCCCTCTTATTTCCAATACACCAGTATTTTCCAAAACAAAAACACACCACCACTAAACACAGCTGAGCATCTCCACCCTACACAATGTATAATTAATGTGTGAGCGAGAGACAGACATAGAGAGATGGGGCAGAGGGAGAGAGAGAAAGGAGAGAAGGGAGGAGAGGGTGAAAGAGAGATTTTGGGGGGGGGAGAGAGAGAGAGAAACAGAGACAGAGAGAGAATTTCGACACCTTTTCTTCGAGCTCTCTGTAGAAAACCCCAAGATTCCCTGTTCAGCTCCAGCTGCCACAAGTTGTTGTTCTCTATGAAGTTTAAAAGTTTCTTGGATGAACTTTGCAGCAGGAGCTATGGAGAATGAGGACAGAGACCTGTGCCTTTGTGATGCTTTTGAAGAGTCCTCACACCTCCCCCCGGCAATATTCTTGAATTTCTGTTGTAAGACTTGCTCTTTCCTTCCTCGCAATAAGGGGAATACCCAAACAACCTTCTCGATCTCCCCCACCCCATCCCACCCAGGCACCGTTTTTTATTCGATTTTTTTTTCTCCAGCAGTTTCCTTTCAAAAACTGTCACCATCTCTCCAGCACCAGTGGGTGTCACGGAGGGGGGGAGGAGGCCAAGGAACGCCGCATGGAGACAGGCCAGGCAAGCAGGCAGCCTAGCAACCATACATCGCAAGGTGTGTGTGTATGTGTGCGTGCGTGCGTGTGTGTGTGTGTGTGTGTGTGTGTGTGTGTGTGTCTGCCTATCGGCGGGTGTTCCTGTGCTAGGAATAACAATCCTACATTATTGCAGGTGTCACCCTAAAAAAACGCCAAGAGGAAAGCTCTTCACGCTGACTGCTGCTGCCGGCCTTGGCGGACTCTCACAACCAACCCTGACCTTCCCCGGCTCCCAAGTTCTTGACCCAAGGCAGTGATAGGGCAGCAGAGAGTTAGGGACCCTCTTTAGGAGTTAAGGGTGGCAGAAGAATTAGCTGGCTGGAGAACCATTAATAGAGTATCCTTGGAATGGGGGTAGAGAGTGGAAACAGGTGAGTATTTATCCAGAGGATCTGACATTGCACCTCCTTCTCTCACCTTCCCTTCTCCCCCCACCCCCGCAAGTCACCGTAAGCCCCAGTGGCTAGTGAGCTTCTCCCCTTTCTCGTCTTCCCCTTTTCCTCCCTACAGAGGAGACACCGGTAAACAATCCCAGTGAGTGGTGGGGTACCCCCGCCACCACCATCGCCGCCTCAAGCTTCACGCTGTCTCTCCGGGCTCAGCTGTCTGGGGTCATGGTGTTCCTCCAAGCCTCCACCTCTCCTGCCCCAGTACTGGATTTTCCCTTTCTGCCAGATCGTGCCGATCTCATTTTTCCAAGCCATTTCCAAAGCCTGCTCTTGTGACTTTTTTCCTCTGTCCCTGAAGACCCTGCCTTAACAAGCACAGCCCGTCAAACAAGCTCCTTCCCTTCCCTTCGCCGGTGCTGCGAGCATGCCATTCTCTCTACCCAACCGTAGCGAATCGAGGAGCGCTCTCCCCTAAGCCTGCCAGGGGAAAGCCCGGGAGAGAGGGCACTACCCGCGGCTGCCGCGAGTGACCCTCCAATAAACGAGTGAACCCGGAGGGCAGCCCAAGCCCGCCGCACTGGGGGTGGAGGGGACTTCGGAGTCCTGGAGAGCGCACGCCGAAGGCAGATAGCAGAAACAGCAGCCCAGCCACGCTCTAAATTCTACACCGCAAAAGCCCAGGATCCCCCAACGAGAAGGGGGCAGGCGGGCTGTATAGAGGAGGGAAGGACGGAATCGATGGAGAAAGGGAGGAAGAGGAATGGGAGAGGAGGAAGGAGGAAGGAAAAGAGGAGAAAAGGCAAAAGGGGGAATGGAGGAGAACTAAGGAAAAGCTAAAGAAGAGGGCATAAATAAGGCAAAGCGGTGAAAAAGAGCAAGGAACGAGAGGAGGCAGAAGAGAAGAGGAGGGAAGCGGGAGGTAAAGCGAAGCAGGTGCCGGAAAGGAAAGAGCGGATGAAGGGGGCACCGGGAGAAGCCCCGGCCGGGAGAGTGGGCAGGGGCAGGGCTCCGGAGCCGCTGGGGACCCAGGGGCGCGTTACCTTGCTCTTGCCCCCGCAGTGGCAGCAGACTGTCCACAGGTACTTGAGCGTCCGCCAGAGCAAGATGATGAAAAGGCCCCCGAAAAAAGTCACCATGGAGGAGGCCAGGAAAGCCCACCACATGCGCTGGCCGCGGCTGTCGCACGGCACCTCCATGGTCACCGGGATGATAAGCGCATCCATCTTGGGCTCGTGGACCGAGGAAGAGGACGAGGACGAGGAGGAAGAAGAGGAGGAGGACGCGTCTAGGCTGAGATGGTTCGCGTGGATATTGCTACTCATTCTAAGACTGCCGCCGCCTCCGCCGCCGCCGCCGCCGCCGCCGCCGCCACCATTTGCCATAACTAGCAATGGGCAGGAGGCGCAGGGGCTCCGGGGAGCTCCTCCCGCCGCCAGCGCCACCCCGAACACCCATCCACAGCCATATTGCTCTGGCTGCTGCTGCTGCTGCTGCTGCTGCTGCTGCCGCCGCCGCCGCCGCGGCCGGGCGAGGGGGTGGGGGAGGGGGCGAGGGAGGGGCGCCGAGAGGGAGGGGGACGAGCAGCAGGCGGCTGGCGGGCAGCGGCTGGCCGGCCGGGTGCCGCCTGGGAGCGGCTGGGGCCGCGGCTCCGGCCCGGGGGCCCTCCCGCGGCGGTCCGGCTGCCCGAAGGGGGATGGAGCGCGCCGCCTCGGCCCCCGCCCCCGGCTAGCTCGCGCGCCCCGCTGGGGGGCGGCCCCGGCCCCTGCGCGCCCCTGCTCGGAGGCTGAGCTGGAGGTCCCGCAGCCCCGGGCCGGCCTCTGCGCTGCTGCGCCCGCCTCCGGGCCCCGGCCGCCCGGCCGCCTCGCCCCCTCGCCTCCTGCCTCCCGCAGCTAATGAGCTGCGGTTATTATTGTTAGTCTTGAACTTGTTAATAATATATAATCAGCCCCCCCCCGGCCGCCCTCCCCCGGGGCCCAGCCCCCGCCTCCCCCGCCGCCGCCTCCCCTCTCCGGGGCTCTCCTCCGCGCCCCTCGCCTCCGGCCCCTCGCCCGGCAGGCAGCAGCCTCCGCGGAGGGTTCAGCACACGCTCCGCTCTTCGGCCGCCCCGGCTGCCTCCTAGGCCATCCTCTCGGGGGTCCCCTGGGGTCGCCGCCGCCGCGGCTCCTCTTCCTCCCCTGGGCTTCCTCCTCCAACTCCGCAGCAGCAGCAGCCAGCGCTCACGCCCGGCACCTCGGCGGCCGCTCTCCTCCTCCTCCTCCTCCTCTTCCTCCTCCGCCGCCTCCAGCAGCGGCAGCAGCAGAAGCGGCAGCCGCAGCTACTGAAGCGGGCGCGGGCTGAGCCCGACTGAGGAGGGGAGGAGGGGAAGCAAGCAGAGGGGGGAGGAGAGAGGCGCTGCTTCCACGGCCCCGGCTGGGGAGGGGGCTCCCAACCTGTACCCGTCCTCACCCGGAGGCCCCCTGAGGACCTCATCAAGCGCTAGGCGGGAGACCAATCTTACACTGGGGCCCGGGGCTACCAGCCTCTCTCCAAGGTCCTGCGCCCCCGCCCCAATGCGGCTCCGGGGCCACCTGAGCCAAGCACCCTTGGGTACTTGGGACCATACAGGGAGAGGGAGAGGAGAAGTAAATTGTGAGGCATGGGCTGAGTGTTATAGGATCCTCAAGCTGAGGAGATAAAGAAAATCTCAAGAAGGGTACCCCCCCCATAGAGGAATACAATTCAGGCAACAGAACTAGAGATGCCTCCCCCCACCCCCCACCCCAAAGCAAGCATTCCCTCCACGGACACATGCGCTGCACTTTGGCACCATGAGCTCTGAGGGATTGAACCTAGTGTGGAGGTTGAAGGGACCGAATGAGAGAAAAAAACCAGAGGCAACATCAAATGGTTTTCTCTGCCTTTCTTCCCCTTATTAAAGGATTAGAAACGTGGATGAGCCCTCTCCCTGAAGGGTCTGGCTTCCTCTCAATGGATACTATTCCCCCAAAAAGAAGGTAAACTGCTCCTAGGAACTTCCCTACTTAGAAGATGTTACTACTGAACACTGGCTAAAGGCTAGAGGGTAAGAGAGTAGGAGAATTGTATGGCTCTGGTGCTCTTGTTGGGTAGCCAAGGGAGACCACAGTGGCACAGTAAAAAAGACCACTGGTTTCAGAAACCATTGACCTTGGTTTGAATGCTTTGTCTGTCATTTACTATCTCTGTGACCTTGGACGAGTAAGTTATTTGACTTTTCTGTGCCTCAGTTTCCTCATTTGTAAAATGAGAATGTTCCTTCTACCCCTAAATCTATGCTCCCTATGATCAGACCTATTGAAAAATGTGAATCCCAAGTCTGTTTGAAATATCATGAACTTGCTTCCCACCTACCTAATGGATTCTCACCCCTCAAAAGGCTCTGGTTTCCTCTATCCAAAGTCAGCATGTTCCTGGATTCATTTATAGAACCCTCTTAATGGGGAATGTTTGGGCTGATTCATACTGTCTGCCCCATAGCCTTATCACTTACCCAGACTCCAAGAGCAGAGCTGGAGCCAGGACTGTATGGAATTCTCCCAATGAACAGGGAGGTCCCTATTTCAAAAATATATGTGGTCATCTAACTCCTTTTCCTTCATCTCTCAGATTGTAGTCTGAAGAAAGCAGAGGCAGCAAGATGGTCTAGTAGACAGGGTACCAGGCCTGGAGTCACAAAGACCCATCTTCCCAAGTTCAAATCTTGCCTTTGACATTTACTAACTGTGTGATCCTGAGAAAGTCACTTAACCATGCCTGCCTCAGTTCCTCTTCAGTTAAATGAGCTGGAGAAGATAGTAGCAAACCACTCCAGTATCTTTGTCAAGACGACTCCAAATGGAGTCACAGGGTTGGACGTAACTGAATTGGTTTGGATATAGGAGAGGAGGGTGGGACGGGGTAAGCCCTGCAGGCTACATCTATGCTTCACTTTTAGTTTGGTGTCTCATCTCCATACCAACTTACTGATAAAAGAGACAGTCCTTAGGTGGCATGATTATAATCAATCCTTAATCAATCTTGCTTCAACTAAGCACTTCCTCTGTCCTGTGTCCCTTTGGGACCTTGTCCACTCACAGACCCAGTTTTTCCTTATATTCTCAAACACAAGATCTTACAGGGCTAATTAAGAGAAAGAGAATTTCTACCCCCCTCATTGCCCAGAGTGGTTTCCCAAAAGTTTCCAGCTCATTAATTTAAGCCTAATTAGACTGATCAGGCTCCTTTCATCTTTTCTGGGTAGAAACCTGCTTACTGAATTAGGGCTCAGGTTGGTTTTCCTAACAGTAGAGTCTATGAGGTTGAGTTTTTATTTAATATCTACTTCTTACTCTGTATGGTTAAGCACCCCACCACAAGACAATGAAAAATTAAAAAAGAGGGATGGTGGGTGAGGAGGGCAGCTAGTTGGTACAGGGGATAGAGTACTGGGTCTAGAATCCAGAAGACCTGAGTTCAAATTTGACCTTAGACACTTACTATTTGTGTGACTATGAGCAAGTCAACCCTGTTGGCCTCAGTTTCTTTATCTGTAAAAAGAGGTAGAGATGGAAATGGCAAACCAATCCAGTATCTTTGCCAAGAAAACTCTAAAAGACAAAATTAAAAACTGAACTGCAAAAAAATAGTAGGTTAGAGCAATGAATTGTCCTGTTTAGGTTCTTTTTAAAATTCACTGAAATTAATGCATATTCTGAATGCTTTTCTTAGTTTAATTCACAGCCAGAACTAATTCTCCCATTTGAAAAGTAGTAAGAACCATCAACTGAAGGACAAGATAGGGTATGGAGAGAAGAATAAAATTAAATAGAGCTCACAGAGTCAGAGAAGTAACAGTTTTGGAAAATTTGTCCTGTGGGCAAAGGAGATGTAAGAGAACCAAAAACACCTTTCTTCAAAGAGGAGGTCTGCTTGAAAAAACTCACCCTCAACAGCTCTTGCCTCATGTTAGTGGCTTCTCTAAGTTGACATACAATGGACAGGACTCGCTCTCAGAATGTCTCTGTAACACAGAACCTGTGTGTTGGAAGGGACCTCATTTCTACCCGAATAAGAATCACTTCCGTAACAAGTGGGCAGCTTGAGGATTTCACTGGGAGAAGGACTGGTGCAGCCCCTTCCACTTGGATAGTTCTAACTGTTGGGAAGTTTGAAAGGATTTTTTTTTGGCCATATGGTGTAGAAATCCAGTCTCTCTCCAGCTTCCATCCATTGCTCCTACCTCTGCATTTTATGACCAAGTGGAACAAATCTAATCCTACTTCCATATGGTAACCCTTCAAACGTTTGAAGGAGACTATTTCTCTTTCCTCTTCACACCTTAGCTGTCATTTCTCCCATGAAAAGGATCCATGCACTACACAGTCTTGACATGTGGCTGGAGGTTGAAACGAAGTGCTGTATATATGAGAGGGGACAAACCTTGCAGCAACCAAGCTAATTTATTTAGCATGCTTCTCCAAGTCTGTCCTTTGAAAACAACCTTAGCTGTTATGCTTCAGGACACAAGAAGGAGCCCTGAAGATATTTCTTAACTTGATTCCAAGATTTTAAAATCTATATTTTTAAAAAATACACACAAGACTTAAACAGCAGTGAAAGTGATCAGCTTCTTCATATTGATACATGGTAACCCCAAAAGAAACTGCCACATTTCCCAATGGTCAACTAATGGAAGCCTGGTCAAACCAATGAAAGGGAGAAAAATCCAGGGACAGAGAACATTCTTTCACAAGAACACCCATCAGCTTGAATTTGGTCCATAGAAAGAGAAGAGTTCTCAGTGGCCAACATGTTTTCAGTAGTAAACAAAGCTCTAGGTTCACAGGTCTCTAGAATCCTGATGGAGGCTTCTTTAGCATAAGTAGTTTAGGAGATTCAAGGTCACAGCCTCAGGGTTAATCCCAAATACATACAGATGGAGAATTGCCTATCTCCCCTTCTGTGGAAGGTTGAGAGAACCCAATCACCCTCCTTCCCCGATCTCCTCATCACCACTATTTTAATTGCTCGGAGCTTTTAAACAAGCTCACAGAGGTCATCCACCTCCCTAATTCAGTCAGGAAGAAGCTAGATTAGTTGCCAAGTGTCTCACTGAATATTAGCATACCTTTTAAAGTTGCTACGATTCCCAAAGACCTCACCAATGCCCTGACTGACTTAATGTACATATTGGGCAAAAGGGAACCATCATCTAAGACTTATGGCCGCATAGTTCCTTCCATTATCACCCTCTGCTCCCTTCCCATGGGATAGAGGAAATAAGGCTGGATTTGGATCAGAAGAGACCATGGTTCAGATTTTACTTCTGACGGTGACTGACAGTATGACCTTGGGCAGCATATTGAAGTGGAAAGGATGCTGGACTTGGACTCAGGAAGATCAAATCCTGCCTTTGAACTTACGAGTTATGTGATTATGGACAAGTCACTTGGCCTTTCTGGGCTTCAGTTTCTTCACCTGTAAAATGGGCACAATAATACCTGTAGCACTTCCCTCCCAACATTGTCACAAGAAGAGCAAAAAGTGTCCCGTTTACTTTTGTCTTTTGTAGCCCCTGTACCTCGCATGTAGTTGGAGTTTAATAAATGCTTGTTGGCTGATTAATTAACCAAATAAAACGTTTATGATTCATCATATAAGTATCTACTACTATTTTATTACTACCCCACAAGCTTCTTTGCTCATTGCTACACCTAGCCAGTTACATAAACAGGTCCTAACTTCTATGGGCTTATAATTTAATAGAAGACATTTCATAGTTTTTGGTATGGATATGTATCCTGGATAGTCTCTATCATCCACAAATAGGCCCTTCCGAAAAGATAAACACAGAACTATGACAATCTTGTTGACCACTGCTCCCTCTTGAAATCACTTTGTATCTGTGTGTGTGTGTGTGTGTGTGTGTGTGTGTGTGTGTGTGTGTATGTTAAGGGGCCTGTGGTAAACTATAAGTTCCTTGAAGTGAGTACGGATTTACACTTCTGTATCCCTGGGTCAGAATACTTGGTAGGCATTTAATAAGTGTTTGTCAAACTGCCTAACACCACTATGAACATAATTAAGCTACCAAACCAATTCCTAAAAGACAAGTATGGGGTCTTTAAGCATAAATGGAAAGATTGTTTGCCATGTGGTAAAGATAATGCATGTCCCAGATGGGAAATGGATTATATGACTTCAGAGGTCCCTCAGATTCTCATTTTCCTTCTGTCTAAAGCCTCAGGGACAGTAGCAAGGGACAGCCAGAGTACCCCAAGATTGAAGCCTTGGGGTAGAGAGGGAGACACTGTACCAGCACCACATATGCATTGTTTCTGCACTGCCACTCTAGAAAAGGAGCAACAGGTGAGGGTTGATCAGAATCCCAACCTCTCTGCCCCTCCCATCTCCTAGCATGAGCAGGAGAGAGTGACTAAAACCATACACCCCTGGCCTTTGCCCAGCAACAACATCCTTTGGAGACTATTTTTCATCTACCACCCACTACTACCCTATGACTAACAACTTCCCACTACCTGTTTTCCTCCTTATCCTTTCACTAATCAATCACTGGCCACATAGGAGAAAATTGTCCCTGGTCTCCACCTTTTCTTCTCTCATACTAATCCTCCTCAACCCATGTCTCACTCCAACCCTACCTACTTGTTGCACTCTTCTCTCTGGAATGCCCATTCTATAGTGAACAAACTCCCCTTTGTTATGTACCTCTTTATCTTGCTCTCCCTCCAGCCACTAGTCTTTACTCCTTTGAAGTTCATAGTGACAAAATTTTCCACCCAATCCAAATTGTAGTGATTTGTCATATACCAGGCCTCTGGTGACTTTCCATCCTTTCTCAAAAATTCAACACCGAACACTATGGTATCCTCCTCAACTCCTGTCCTTAAGCCAGGTATGTCAATATCCATGTTGATGAAACTCTTCCCAGTTCCTCAGCATCTTTAAATCCCATGACCTTCATTCCACTTCAGCCACCCATAGGTCATACATTAGATCTTGCCATTATCCACAAGTGTTCTACTTTCCTAATTAACTGGAAACTTCATCTACCTGACAATAACTTCTTAACATTCTCTCTCTCCCTATGCTTCCCCTCTCATAGCCATTTCTTCACCCTCATTAGGATCATCAGTCCCTCCACTCCTTGGTACTTTCTCTGGCCATTGTCAGCTCTGCTCTGACTCATTTACATTGTTCGTTCATCTTGAGCCTACAGTTAGCCAGTTCTGTGTACTGCACTGTCCAACTTCCTCCATTCTCAAATCCCTTGCCCCTTTCTTCCATTACCATTCATCCTGTGCCAAAACTAAGCCCAGGATCATTCTTTCCATCAGCATCCTTTGCTGCTGAATGGAGGTGGAAGAGGTCACACAATTGTTTTAAATGGAGATATTATCAATACATCTTATCCAACTTCAAATGGTCCCTCACTGCAGCAAGGCAATCCTTTTATTCCTCCCTAATTATTGGTTGCCTATGCCATTCCTTATGAAAGTTTTCCAAAACTTGTCTTCTTTCTTAGTGGGAATATCCACTAAGGATGAGTATTCCCCTAGGCTCTGTCCTACACCGTCTACTTGGCTCCCTCTATTTTCTTCCTCACTGACCTCATCAGGTTCCAAACTTTTGATTCTCAGGTCTATGCTAATAACTCCTACTCCAACATCTACATAGACAGTCCCAGTTTCTCCCCAAGCTCCAGTCCCATATCACCAATTACCTTTGGGATATTTTGAATCAGATATCCCAAAGATGTCTCAATCTCAACACTGCCAAAATAATTCATTTCCCCTCCCCCAAACCCAATCTTCTTGCAAACTTTTCTCTTTCATCATCCTATTTCATCTATCATTCTTTTGGTCTCCAAGTTGCATAACCTTGACATTTTCTGCAGCTGCTCACTCTCTGTCTCTTCATATATCCAATCAGTTAACAAAGCTTGCCTCTTCTAACCTCCATAAAATTCTATCATCCCTTCTCTTTACTCAGCCAGCTACTAATACCTTCATTATCTCTTCCATTATAACCTCCTAATTGGTTTCTCTACCCTAAGAATCTTCCCCACTTCAGTCTATCCCACATCCTATTGCCAAAGTGATTTTCCTTAAGTGAAGAGATGACCATTTCACTCCTTGCTCAATAAAATCCAATTGCTTCATATTGCCTGTAGAATCAAATATAAATGCTTCTAGTCACTTTTAAAGCCCTACACAATCTGACCCCAACCTATCCTTCTAGACTCATTCAACATTATCCCCCTCCCCTCCTGAACTCTTCCATCCAGCCAGACTGCTCACTCGAATAGAGCGCTCCATTCTCTCATTTTTGTGTCTTTGCACTTTCTGTTTTCCATGCCTGAAATGCATTCCCTCCTCACCTCTCCTCATAGATACCTCTCTTTCTTCAAGGATGCAGATTAAGTGCTACTTTTTACATGAAGTCTTCCCTGGTTCACCCTCCCCACTGCCAGTGCCCTCCTTCTCTACCTCATATTTGTCCACTTTGTATTTAATTGTATTTATGTTGATTCTGTATATGTCTATCAATATATACATGCAGGTGTGTAGATCTTTGTGTTCTCCCATTAGAATATAAGATCCTTGAGGTTAGGGACTGTTTCATCTTTGTCTTTTTATTCCCAGGGCACATAGTAGTAACTTAATAAATTTATTAATTGATTGATGATTGGTTAAATCATCATTGATCCAATGATTTAACATCCCAGGTCTGGAGTTCTACCCTCAGGGAGGGAAAGTCGTCTGTAAGTCACTGAAATGTCACTGGTTTACAATGTCTTGAATTACCACAAAAGATTGGCTACCTCACAGGGGGAGGGGAGCTGTCCCCCTCCCATACTAATGATTTTATAGGAGGAATTATTATGTTATTAATATTAATATTATTAAGTTATTATGACCAAATAATTCATTCCCTTGTGGCTAGCTTCTGGTAAATTTCACTAGACTGGTCTTCAGACAACAGACATAGTCTCTAGCCCTTTCCAACATGGCAGGATTTATCAGAAGCGGTCCCTGGGTTCAATGGATATTAGAGAGATGCAGGTCAATTCCACTCTTTTCTTCCAAGCATCTCTTAGTTATTAGAGCCAGGGAAGAACTCTAGACATAGCACTGCATGGCACAATGGGGAAAAAAACAGTAGTTAAGGAGTCAGATGACCTAAGCTTACGCCCACAGGCAGTATGGTAATAGTAGATAAAGAACTAGCCTTGGAGACAGGAAGATCTGAGTTCAGATCACACTACTTGTGAGACCTTGGGCAATTCACCTGTCCTTTCATTCCTTTGGCATAACCTTTGAGAAACCTTCATCATCTCCACAAGCTGCAGAGAAAGGACAATACTAGATTCCCATCACATTATGGCATGTCTGGTGCCAGAACAAAGAGGACTACTGTACCCAGAAGTTAAAATACCAACAAAAATCCACTAACCTTACTGAAACTGAAGAATAATCTTGAAACTCCATTTCAGAGTTGTACAGACCAGATATCTGTTTCCAATCTAAAACTTTATGTATGCCAACTCTGTCTGAAGTTTGTAGCAAAGTAAGTCATCCACTTCAGGTTTTCCCAACTTACCTATCTAATTTCTATAAACATCAGCTGGTTTAAAAAATATCTATCAGAGCAACTAAACTCAAGTCTGAGACCAACTGGGAAAGGGTGTTGCCTTAAAAGCCAGTCCTCTCCCAACACAGTAATGAACACTGAATTTTATTTTGGTCTGTTCTGGACCCTTTGCTAATAATATTGGCATAAATCAGAGTGGTTTTGTTTGGGAAATATTTAAGAGAGGGAAATGGTTCTCTAGGTAAAAGGTCTCCCTCTGGTGGCCCTCTCAGGCACAGTCACAAAGAATTTTTCTCTGTTTTTTAAATCATTTAGGGTAAGTTGTGTATGTATCTTCATGACCCAATTTGGGACTTTTTTGGCAAAGATGCTGGAGTGGTCTGCCATTTCTTTTCTCCAGATCATTTCACAGATGAGGAAACTGAGGCAAGCAAGGTTAAGTGATTTTTCCCAGGGCCACACAGCTAGTGTCTGAGGCCAGATTTGAATTCATGAAGATGAGTCTTCTTGATTCCAAACCCAGTGCTCTATTCACTGTGCCACCTAGCTGCTCCAGAGGCAACACTGCTTAATAGAAAAAAACAGTGAATTTATATTCACAGACATTGAGTTCAGATTCTACATCCACCATTTAATATCTTGGGGAAGTCTCTTCTCCAGTATGAGTCTCTACTGCTTCATCAGTAAAATGAGAACATTGGACTGGATGATTTCTAAGGTCTCTTCTGGCTTAAAATCCAATGCATTGTAGGTAGTTCAAGTGCAATCAGACCCATAGAGGTTAACAAACTTGGCCAATGTCACACAGATATTAAAGAGCAAATCTGATATTTGAACCTAAGATCTCCAGCTACAAATCCCATGCATGCTCCTTCTACTACGTCATGTTGTCTCTTATGATTCAGAGGGGCTTGTGTACTCCTCAATCAGATGACTCTCTCTGGCCTCCACTCTTTCACATGTTCTCTCTCCCTCTATCATATCATTTCTCAAAGGGTGGGGAGGGGTCCTCAACAACTTTGAAGAGCATAAAGGGGTGCTGAGACTGAAAATTTGAGAACTGTTGCTCTTTTAGAGTCTAAGTTCTGGGAGCCAAGATGGTGGAGTAGAAAGACGCATATACTCTAGCACTTCTCCTACAGCCCACAAAATACCTGTAAAAAATGACTCTCAATAAATTCCAGAGCAGCAGAAGCCAAGAACAGAGTGAAAAAGGTTTCCAGCCAAAGGTAACCTGGAAGGCCAACAGGAAAAGTCTGTCTGCCCTGACCGTGCAGCACTGGGAGGAACAGGACCTGAACAGACCTCCAACGCAGAGCTCTCAGCAGGGAGGGTCCCAGATCCCTCAACCCACAAGCAACAAAGAAAGCTCCAAAGGTCAGTGTGGGAGGGCTTTCTAAAAATAAATTTTAAAAATAAAAATAAAATAAAATCTAAGTTCTTTGAGGGCAGGGACTCAACCACATTTGTAGCTTTATTTCAGGCACCTGGCACAGTATTTGGCATATAATAGGTGCTTAATAAATGCTTTCATTCTTTTATAGCAATGATCTAACTAATAGATTCGCGCATCATAAGAAAAACCCTGGATGAGAACTCATAAAGTCAAGTTGTCCTGGCTGTAATAATGCAACCTGATCTAGATCTTGGTGTCCTCATCTATAAAATGAGAAGATTGGACTCTTTCATTTAGATTTTTTTCACTCTAAATCTAGGACACTATAAAGCAAATAAAACAAAATACACCAAAGGAGCCTATAAACACTAACCCAGGAGACTTGTCAGTGTAGAATGAGCACAAGGTAAAGCCTGGGGATAGGTCCCAGAATTTTGGAGAAAAATTGAGAAAAACTCAGTCTTATTTTTGTACCCAAAATAGCCACGGGTAATATACAGGGTGTTCTAAAAGTTTCATTTTAAACTCTTTGGCTCAACTGAAGCTTTAATGGGCTTATAACTGCACAAAGACTTTTGGGACATCTTATACTTGAAATACATCATTTCATTTTCTGGAGGAAAAAAATTATACTCATGTTCTCACAAAATGAGATGAAACTTAACACTTGTGTGATCTTGGGGAAATCATTTAATTTCCCTGAGCCTCAGTTTCTCTCCTCTGTAACAAAAGGAGTTTGGAATTGGCCTACTGATCTCTGACGTTCATTCCACCTCTAAATGTATGACTTTATGAGACCATATTTTATGGGAAAGCAGAGTTCCATGTAAATTCTGAGCAAGGTAGGCTCTAAAAACTCTCATCTGCGATTCCATGAATCCATATGCATGGCTTTCAGGACTCATGTTGTTAAAATAAATTAAATCTATGTCCATAAGATATAATATCCTGATCAAACTTGGATTTCCTTTACATTTCTGTTTTCATGGTGTATTTTAAATAGATCATAGCACTTAATAAATATTTTGTCTATCTATAGCTCTTTTGTTCTTCTATTGGATTCCATAGCAACTAACGCATGAATAGGCACTTTATAGAAACTTAATAAATATTTGTTGATTGACTGATTGAAAGGATACTGGAGAAGGGACCAATATAACAGAAAGAGGTCTAGATACCATGCTCCAGAATCCAAGAAGGTATTCAATTTAAATGTGAATTTAAAAGCCCTCCACTGTGAGCAGAGCATGAGGCACTATCTCTCTGTCTAGAATTCTGTGGATTCACCCCAGGAGAGAGAATACAATTTTCCTACCTATTGTACAAACCCCATTGTCTTCTGAGAGCCAATTAATTGGATAAAGACTTTGATTAGCTCCGTGGCTGAAGAGGCCACAAAGAAAATGTGGTCCCTGCCCTCAGTGAGTTTACAATCTGTCTGGGAAAATAGTACAACATAACTCGTGTCGAGTATGCATGCATGGGCTAAGAGAGGGGGAAGGCTTCTCAGAGAGGGAGGCTTTTCTAGTCCTATTCTCTCACTGGCTACTCAGATCTAGTCTTCCTGCTCTGAATAGGGGCAAGAGACTCAAGGGCTAGAGGTGTGTATGTGTATGTTCATGGATAGCTAAGCCATTCTAGCTATATGTTGTCTCCTGGGCAACCACATGGCATCCCTGCTCCCAAATGGTTGGTTAAACCTAGAATTAGCCCCAAGCTGCCCTACATGCTTTTTTTCAACAAGAAATAATAGTTCTACTTCCAAGTGGAGAGGGTCTCTGATCTGGAAGCCAGGACACAGTGCTTGTTGAATAACTCTACATTATTCCATCTCATCCAGACTCAGAGCAGGTGAAAAAGAAACTATATCTGGTCTATTTGTATCCTCAATTTACTGCCAAAATACCCCTAGATTTTTCCTGACACTGGGTTAATATGAGTATTTCTAAGAATATGGTCTTCTTGAATAATAGCTTACATTTCACCTCACACCTATCAGATTGGCTGGTATGACAGAAAAGGAAAATGACAAATGCTGCAGGGGAGGTGGGAAAATAGGTTCACTAATGCATAGTTGGTAGAGTTGTCAACTGATCATGATCCAACCATTCTAGAGAGCAATTTAGAACTATGCCCAAAGGGCTACAAAATTGTGCATTCCTTTTGACACAGTAATACACCAGGTCTGGATCCCAAAGAGATAGTGGAAAAAAGAAAAGGACTTATCTATGCAAAAATCTTTAGAGTAGCTCTTTTGTGTGGTGGCAAGGAATAACAAATTGGGGGATGCTCATCAATTGAGGAATGGCTTAGCAAGTTATGGTATATAACTGAGATGGAATACTACTGTGCTATAATAAATGATGAGCAGGATAGTTTTCAGAAAAACCTGGGAAGACATATATGAACTGATGCAAATTGAAGTGTAGTAAAGGTCAACTGTGACAGACTCAGCTACTCTGATCAGTACAATGATACCAGACAATTCCAAAGAAATCATGATGAAAATTCTATCCACCTCCAGAGAAAGAACCAATAAACTCTGAGTGCAGATTGAAACATACTTTTTCTACTTTGTTTTTCTTGCTTTTTTTGCAACATGACTGATATATGTTTTATATCTTTACTCACATATAATTAATAGATTGCTTATGTTCTCAATGGATAAAAGAGAAATTAGAAGGAAAGAGAGAATTTGGAACTCAAAATTTTTTTTAAATTAATGTTGTAAATAAACACTAATTTTTATAAATAAAAGCTCACATTTCTATTACATTTTCCTCAAAACAATCTCATGAGGTTGGCAGTACAAATATTATTTTCTCCACTTTACAGGTGAGAAAGTTGAAGTTCAGAGTAAATAAATGATTTGCCTACAGTCATTCTGACAGGACACTGACCAGAACCAGAATCTGAGAGTGGGCATCCTAAAGCCAAGTGCTTTCTTCTTTCCATTGCCCTTCATTGCCTACACTAGGTTTCTTTGAATGAAACTCAGGCCAGTCATACACTCAAGGCAGGGAGACAGATACGTGGTTTTGATTTACCTGTGACTGACTTTCAACTTGACTTCAAAAATAAGCAGCATTAGCCAGCATCTAACACAGTATCTGAATCATATTAGACACATAATAAATGCCTTTAGCAGGAATGAATGAATGTTATTCCTTTACCTTTATGATCAGTCAATCCAAACCTAGAATGACTAATTCATGCCTAACCCTAACATTTTATCCCATGATCCCTTGTTTGGTACACACACTCTTTTACTGAGACATTAAGAGGTAAAGAAACTTGTACCAACATTATACAGCTAGTTCTTGATCTATGGCCAGCAACCTTCTTTCTCTAAGATTTTTCCTGATGATTGACTCTGAAAAAACTATTTCGTGACCTGTTTATTCTATGGCCTAACATTCCAAGGTTTTGCATTATCTGGCTCCTGAAAGGAATTGAATCTTTAATTCAAAGGTTTTTATTCTGGTTTGATGATTAGGCTATCCCTTTATTTCCAAATGCTTGCTGAATAAATGAATGAATGAATGAATGAAATAATGATATTTTGTTCCTGTTTGACAATTCGTTTTTTACTTTTACTACCAAATATTTGTTGAATGAATGAAATAGCAATATTAAGATTCTTGGGTTGGAGTCACAGAATACTTGAACTGTACACTCTTAATAAGCCTCCTTGAGCAAAATAACTGAACAAAAATTCGTAAAATACCTACTATGTTTAAGACTTGATGCCAGGTGCACTAAACTCCCAAAGATAGAAAGGGAACAATGCTCCATCTCAAGGATTTACATTCTACTGGGATCTAAGGTAACAGAAACAAAGAACAAAAGAAATAGTCCTTATCCTCAAGGGGCTTGTAGGGGCCTGGGAAGGAAACACTTTCCCCCAGATTTACCATGTGGCTCTAGATGAGTTAACATCATATTGCTTGACTTCACTTTTCCCATCTGCACAATGGGAATAATGTCCATGTTGTCAGCCTTCTAGGAGTGAAGTGAAAATTCAATAGATTGAGATAATATAATATATATGTATATATAGTGGGATATAAGTGGGCAATATATATTCTAATTTGCTCTATTTTCTAATTACATATACATGCATGTATATAAATATGTGTGTATGTGTGTATGTGTGAAATTAAACTGTCAATTTCAAACCAAAGGATCTTTCATTTCCCGATCCAGTTAAATCTATGAAGGACTTGGTAGAGGAAATAAGAACAACCTGAAAAGGGGGGTCAGAGCAATCAATTAATCATTCAGCTAGCATTTGTCAAACACCTGCCTTATTCCAGGCATGTTGTGAGGTGCTGGGGATGCAATGATAGTGGTCCCTATCCTCAAGAAACTTACATTCTATGTCTAGGGAAGACCATCTTATTAAAAGCACTTTAAAGTTTAATCGATTTAGAATTGTAAAGGATGTTAGTCATTTAGTCCAAGCCTCCATATTTTATAAAAGAGGGAACTGAGGCACAGAGAAGATAAGTAATCACACAGATCAAAAGGTCTTAGTCATCATTAGGCCTCCTGGCAAAGAGGCTGCATTCATTCCACAAGTGACCAGAAGCAGTCAATCAGCTCTCATTTATAAAGCACCTACTACATGCCAGCACCGTGCTACATCCTGGGGATGCAAAGAAAAAGCAATATATATACACACACACTTATGTGTGTATACATATATACACATATACACACACATATGTGTGTATACATTTATATGTGTGTATATTATATACATATATATTCCCTTCTTTCAAGGAGCTCATAGTCTAATCAAAGAAAAGATATGTAAACAATTTAGCTCAGACAAGATACTTGATGTCCCAAGTCTTAGTCTTTAAACTTTGGTGTATACAGGATAAATTGGAGGTAGTCTCAGAGGGAAGGTGCCAAGCATCATTGTTTCCGTACCCAGATGAATAGATATTTTCACTGAAATCTCAATATGTAGAAAATGAGAAATTCAATATATAAGATATAGACAGATAGATAGAATGACAGAGAGAAGAAATATATATATATATATAGAATATAAGAAATATATAAGAAATTAAAGAAATAAGAATTCAAGATTGTAATTAATGTCTTGAAACACCCCCCCCACACACACTCACACACACAGTGACCTTATTTCCATTCCCTTCCCCACATACACATCCCAAGTGTGTAAGTGTACAGCCTCTCTTGCTTACACTGCTGGAGTGGGATAAGGTAACTTAGTATCAATGGCATGAGCCCCCAGTTTCATGAGACATGACACCATGGGCTGGCTTTTGGGGATAAGTTATCCTAACCAGATTCAACACATACAGCTTTGGAAGGTAAGATAAAAACCCAAAGAGGACTATGGGGAATCATGGTATTACATAGATTTAGAGCTGGAAAGAACTTTTGAGGACATCTGGTCTAACCCCTCTGTTTTATAGATGAAGAAATTAAGGCCTGGAGAGATAAAGTAATTTGCTGAGCATCACATAGCTAATAAGAGTCTAAAGTAGGATTCAAACTTGAGTCTAAGTCCAAGTAACAAGGTGGCTCAGGATAGAGTGCCAGGTCTATGCCTCAGACACACCCTAGCTGTGTGACCCTGGGCAATTTAGTCAACCCTGTTTGCCTCAGTTTCCTCATCTGTAAAATGCTTGAGAAGGAAATGGCAAACCAGTCCAGTGTCTTTGCCAAGAAGACCTCAAATGGGGCCATGAAAAGTCAGACACAATTTAAAAAATGGCTGAACAGCAACTTTGTGAGTCCAATACTCTATTTTCTATGCCCATGCTAACTCCTAAGAGTCTGAGACACCCAGTCACTCAAGTGGGATAAAATAGAGGGGAGCAGCTTCTTTTCCTTCTGTAATTCCAATTAAAGTTCTCCTCTCCCTCCTCCATTGATGGGCTTTAGGTCAAGCCATTAAGAGAAACTTGATTAGGGGAGGTTTGTTTTGTAGAAAAGCCCATACCTTTGGTTAATTGTTAATGAGGCACTGGATCATAAGGGTTGTGATGCCCTCTGGCTCTGAAAAGTTTATATATACACTGAGGTGAGGTTTTGCTTTGGGGCTTACTCATTGGAAGGATGTTCCTGTGATTTGGACAGATGAGACTCAGGGAAGCCTTTAAGGAGCTTAAAGGAGCTCTCCATGGTCTTTGAAAATCCAAATGTTGGAGCTTCTCTCTTTGGTAACTATGTATGTATGTAATGGTCAGACAGCTGGATCTATCTGCTGATCTGTGATGCATGTATTGCTTATGGGAAGACAGTTAGAAGCCCTGTCTGTTGGTCTTTGTTTCTCTGCTTGTGTTTTCTCTATTGTTGAATGTAATTAAAGTAGATTGTTGACCCCTCAAAAGTTGCTTTCCTTTTAGAAAAGCAGGATGCAGCAGGGCATCCTGGATGTGTCAGGGTGCTTACTGCTACACCTTCTGAGTGCCATGCTGCTTGTGGACAGTTACAGAATGAATAGGTTCCGTGGGCCTCTGAGAAGTGTCCTATCTGAGTGCAAGGAAACACTTGTAGAGAAATATTTAGTTAAAATCCTGCCAGGGACACCGCAGACAGAAGTTAGAGGTTTGCAAGAGACAGAAATCATCTTGTGTGCTTTCAGGCTTTCCTTTAGAGACCCTCCCTCCTCACACCCAATTCTACCCACTGCCATTCAGCACAGAAATTATGAGTTAAGTGTATTCTCAGCCCTACACTGAGTTGAACTTGGGCTTGCAAAAACATCTTTTTTCCTGCTATCTATAAATCTCATTTTCCCCCCTTCCTTATTCTCTGTATAACACAATTTAAAGCTGTAAATTGAACAAAGTAGCCCAGCAGCTGTCCTAACAGGCCAGGGTACTCTCTGGGTGATGTATGGTAACCTGTATAAAGGAGTGAATTTGGAATTGCATTTTGTTCTACTGTGATATTTCAGTCTTAATGACACGATCCCAAGACAGATTGGTTTGTATGCCTAAGTGGCTTTTATTTTAGAAGGTAAAACATATTCCGTTTAAAACAGAATGGCTCAGATGGGAATTCTTCCCTCTTTAACATTAGTGTAGAAATTCAACGGTCCAGAAGCATGGTGGCCCATTTTAAGTAGTTTATTTTAATTCATTGGAGGAGTCAGTTAATACCAGAGATATGGCAAAGACTGAAGAACACATAAAGCTACCCACATTCCCAAATGATATGGCAGTTATTCAAATCATGGCTTTCAATCTGGAAAGGACCTTAGAGGTCATTGAATCCAATCCTCTCCTTAAATATTACAGGTGGGATTCAAACCAAAGCGGTGTGTGTATATATGTGTGTGTGTATACATATATATGTATGCATGTATATATGTGTGCATATATAAATACATATATACGTGTGTGTGTGTGTGTGTGTGTGTGTGTGTGTAGATCCAGAATTCTTGCCACTGTACTTGCTATTCTAGACCAGTAACCTTAGGTAGCTGGGAAATGAGGCACAGACTCTCTAAGTCACTTTTCCAAAGATGCTTGGTGATCAAGTGACAGGAGTGCCATTTGGGGGAGAGGGTGAGGTGATGAGAAGGGAACACTATTTTCATCCTGCCTTCAGACCACTCTCAGCATAACATAGATATCTCTAAGCAGACAGCATGACCTTAGACACTTACTAGCTGTGTGACCCTGGACAAGTCACTCCACCCTGTTTACCTCAGTTTCCTCATCTGTAAAATGAGCTGGAAAAGAAAGTGGCAAACTACTTCAGTATCTTTGCCAAGAAAACTTCAAATGGGGTCACAAAGAAGTCTGACACAACTGATACACTGAGCAACAACAGCAAAATGGTGTTGCAGAACTTTGCAGGCTGAACTTAAAGTCACAGGAACTCAGGTCGAATCTTAATTTGGCTATTTAGGGAGCCAAGATGGCAGAGTAAATGGAAAATCGTCATAACTCTCCCATGTTCACCTCCAAACAACTATAAAATTGCTCCCCAAAACAAATCCTGAACAGAAAAACCAGCAAAAAGATAAAGTGAAACAATCTTTTAGCCCAAGAAATGTGGAAGACTGTCACAAAAGGGTCTGTCTCATGCAGGTGAAGGTGGAGCACAGCCCAGAACAGGAAGCATCACAGCAAGCCAGAAGCAAACCTCACCTCTGCAAACCAGTGGTAGATCCTGAGCTTCAGTATGGTGGAGCAGGCAAATGCCAGCTCCAGAATCCCTTATGTGACTCAGCATTACCAGGGGAATGGGCAAACTCTAGCTCTAAATACTTCCACATGTTTCAGTGTAGCCTCCAAGAAATGCAGAAACACCCCACGCACCTTAGCACACACCAGACACCAGCACTAGGACCCTAGCTCAGTACCAGGTAAGCTGCCAGACCCCTATGGTTTCCAACAACCATACCTGCCCCCACTCCCACAGTGCAACACCAAACACAAAGGTCCTCCTTGGACCTCAGGGTAACATCAGTGCAGGACCAGGCAAACAGTCAGGGCCTAGAGCCCCTGGTGCAAGAAACCTGAAAGAGTACACCTTCCACCCCAAGAGAAGAGCTCAAATTTAAAAGAAAGGAAAAGAGCCCCTTCCCTCCCCAAAAAGAGCAAAGGAAAACAACAACAAGAAAAAGAATCTGACTATAGAAAGTTATTACAGTGATAGGGAAGATCAAAGACACAAACTCAGAAGAGGACAACAATGTTAAAAACAATTATGGTGCTGATTACCTAAACTGGGCAGCACTAAAACAGAGGAAGAAAATTGTAGATCAATTTCCCTAATGAATATTGATGCAAAAATTTTGAACAAAATACTAGCAAGGCAATTACAGCAGTATGTCACAAGGATTATACATTATGATCAGGTGGGATTTATACCAGGAGTGCAGGGTTGGTTCAATATTAGGAGGGTAGGTCCAATATCAACATAATTGACCATAGCAATAATAAAACCAACAGAAATCATATGATTATCTAATAGATGCTGAAAAAGCTTTTGACAAAATATAGCACCCATTCCTACGAAAAACAACAGAGAGCTCAGAAATAAAGAAAGTATTCCTTTTAAGGAATTTTACCCTTATTCTTTATCCTTTAATTTTATCATTTTAATGACAAACAAAATATTGGAAATTGAGAGGTTGCCTATCAATGGGGGAGTAGCTGAAAAAACTCTGTTATGTGAATATCATGGAATACTATCATGCAAAGAGAAATGATGATAAAGCATATTTCAGAAAAAACTGGAAAGACTTATATGAAATGATGCAAAGTGAAATGAGCAGAACCAGAAACCAAGAAAATACTGTAGATAGTAGATAGTATAGCAACATTACGTGATGATCAACTATGAATGACTCAGACATTCTCAGCAACACAATGCTCCAAGACAAGTACAAGGACCCAGAAAGGAAAGGCTATGCACAACCATATAAAGAACTGATGAACTCTGAATGCAGATCAAAGCACATTTTTTTCACTTACTTCATTCTTTCTCATGTTTTTTTTCCTTCTGATCTATTTCTTCTTTCACAACTGTGACTAATATGGAAGTACATTTTACATGATAGCACATATAAAACTGGTATCAAATTACCTACTATTTTTTGGAAGAGTGGAAGGGAGGGAGGGAGGGAGAAAAATTTAGAACTCAAAATCTTATAAAAATGAATGCTAGAAATTGTCTTGACATGTAATTGGGGGGGAAACTAAATACTATTGAAAAACTAATTGACTGCTTACTCCCTTTGTGACTCTGGACAAGTCATCCTTTCTCTCTAGGCTTCAGTTTCCTTATCTATAAAATAAGAGGGTTGGATTTGATTACTACTTACATCCTTTCCAGATCTAAATCTGTACTCTTAAAGAATTTTAGAGTCAATGGTAATATAATTCCACTCCCTTGTTTTTCAGATGAGGAAACTGATGTCCAAAGTTAAGTGATTGGCTGTGATTATATGCCAAGTCTATGAAAGACCCTAGACTAGGGCTCAAGTCTCTTGACTCTTTGGCCAGGAATCCCTTGACTTTCTTGACATCAAAATCATCCATTGGGAGATCTTTGGAAGCTTCCCTTCTAAACCTTTTCCTTTCTCTTTAAGATGTTAATTGACAAGTCTATCATTCTATTTCTGCTGCCTACCCCCACCTCTCCCAATAGAAACCCCACTGTCTGCTAATGGAGGACATCAGAAGTTCTACCCTGAGCTGATAGGCAGGTGGGCCGGTTGCTTACCAAGCTGGCATCTGTGCCTTCCAACTCCCATGAAGGAGGCAGGTGCTCTAGCCCTGCTTCAGGAAATCTATTTGTCCAACTGGATGCTTTGAACGCAGCAGCATATGTGAAGCCCCATTCTGGGTCCTCTCATGAGTGTTAGGACCCAGCCTATGGCCACTAGCTTGAACTTTGAAGTGCCTCAGATAAGAGACTCCTAGAGAGAGATTCCTGGGGTTCAACAGCAAGCCATAGCTCTCTGCTTCCTCAAAGGCAAGGGGAAGGATTGGGGTTGGGGTAAGCCAGCAGTATAGAAGAAAACAGCAGGTGTATTCTATGTCTTCTGAAAGGATGAAGGAAGAGAAGAAAGAACTATGGGAAATGGAGATTTTCAGAAAATGAATATAAGAGATGGATGAGAATGCCAGAGAAGTGGAAGAAAGAGAGGAAAATAATAGAAATAGTATGGGAGAGGAAAAATGATTATGATAAAAAACATGGGAGGAAAGAGAGAGAGAGAGAGAGAGAGAGAGAGAGAGAGAGAGAGAGAGAGAGAACAAGAAAGGCTATTCCAAATATAAGCTTAGTGGAACTTTACACTTGCAGAGATCATAGAATGTAAGAACTGGAGAGAAACCCTCAAGATTATCCAATGAGTAAAGCCCAATCCAATGAGTAAAAGTGACTTATCCAACATGATGAAATAATTAACTTTATCTTACAGTTCTCCTTTCATGGCAAACACATGAAATTCAGAAGACTTCAAAAAATAAAATAAAATAAAAGCTTCCCTACTTTATAGAAATTTAGAGAATTTATTCTGATGGGAAATTTCCATCAGGTAAGTCCCTCCATGTCTCTGTGACCCACCCTTGGCTCTGGCCTGCTTGTGCTCCTCTAGCTGAAGTCAAATCTTTTTCCCAGAGCCCTTCTTCAGAATTGGAGCAGGGATAAATTGGTGGAAGGATTCAAAAGATCTGTAGAACAAACATTCTAGTTCAGCAGAATATCTGTTATAGAAAATACAGATGAGGCAGGGAGAGGAGGTTACGAAAAAGCTGGAGGAGTTACCCCATTATCTCTAAATCAAAAAGGTCCCAGAATAGATGAATTCCCCTCATTAAGGATTCTGTTTCCTTCATCAAGAGGAGAATTTATAATAAGACTCAGAAGAGTTGATACCTGGAAATCACTGCCCAGACCTAGGATGTTCCAAATTGTCAGACGTATTTTCCCATCAACACTAACAATCTAACAGCTGTGCATTCTGGCAACAGAGCAGCCCTCTGCTACTGCCACGCAAAGGTAATCTTGAGAGTCATATTCAGAAATACAACTATGCTTTTAACTAGAAAACTCCTTAGGAGAAGGAGATGAGAGCCCTTCCTAAGGAAGGCAGCATGGTACGATAGGAAGAATGACGGATTTGGAATCAAAAGATCTGGGTCCAAAACTCAGCTCTTACTTTCTACCTTTGTGACATAGGGTGAGTCACTAAATTCCTTTGAGTCTCTGTTTCCTCGTTTGTAAAATAAGACAGATTAAGTGACCTCTAAGCTCCTTTCCAACTCTAAATCTGTGATCCTATAACACAGGAGCTTGGTGAGCTGGGTTCTAGCACTAGATCTGTCTCTAACCAGCTGTGATCCTACATAAATTAAACTTTCTGGCCTCATCTTCAAAAGGTGAGGGACAGAAGTGAACTAGATGATTGCTAAGATCTACTCTGGCTCTGAATTCTTATTATCCAATGGGTTTCAATACTACATAGCCCTCCCTTCCTCTTGAAGTTTCAGCTTACCTAGCTATAGAATGAAGACCATGTTATTAGCTTAATTTCTAGCAGGCTAAGTGATTTGAGATCTGCACACAAAAGATTGTTTCAGTACATAAGTGGTATTTCTTCAAGATCCAACCCAAATTCCATCTCCTCTATGAAGCCCTGCCTGACCATCCATCCTGCAGTGATCCCTCTCCCTGCCCTAAATTTGCACAGCACTTACTCTCTGCGTCCCTAATTTGGGGCTCATTCTCTGCCTTGTAATATTAGTCACTTTGTCATGTGTTGGGGATGCAAAAAGAATTGTAGTCTAGTAATGGCCATCATCATAATAGTTAGCATTTATAAAAGGATTAATCTAATAAGTATAATAATGACACTTTGCATTTATGACGTGCTTTAGCCTCAGAGAAACTTGGTATAATGAAAAGAGGATCAGACAAGTGACCAGAAGACTCAAGCTCCAATCCTAGATCTTTCGACTACTGGCATCAGGATTTGGGACAAGTAATTTCCTCCTTGGACCATCAGTTTCCTCATTTATAAAATGGAGGTGATAATGTGTTTACTGCCCATCTCATGGGGTTGATGTAAGGATTAAATGAAATAGTGTGTTAAAGACACTTGTATTCTTTCCTGCAAACATTGATATTTTCCTGGAAATCACAGAATGCCCTATTACAGGAAGAATTAAAATTAAATGTCACCCAAGAGACAATGAAAAAGTAAGTTATCTTCCATCTTTGGGTAGCTAGGCAGCACAGTGGATAGAAATCAGAAATCATCTGCACAAATTGAAATCCAGAATCAGATAATTACTAGCTGTTTGATCCTGGGCAAGTCATTTAACCCTGTTTGCCTTAGTTTTCTCATCTGCAAAATGAACAGGGGAAGGAAATGGAAAACCCTTCCAGTATCTTTGTCAAGAAAACTACAAAATGGGGTCATAAAGAGTCAGACACAACTGAAAGACTCAACAACAAAAATGATGTTATAATTACCACACAAAAAAGTGGCCTGTAAAACCAACCGTATACATATATGACCAGAAAAGGAAGTGGGCTGATCATGTAGTGAGAATGAGAGACAACAGACAGAACAGAATGTACTATTAGGATCTATCTACATCGATGAGAATTAACCCTACGAGATGACTGGCATAGGGAACTCCCAGAGAAAGAAAATGCCTCTACATGCCCCAACTTCTCTAAAACTTAAAATTACCTGAAATACTGAAAGGTTCAATGCCTTGCCCAGAGTCACAAAGCCAGTATGTGTCAGAAGCAGGATTAGAATCCAGGGCTTTCCCACATTGAAGACAGCTCTCTGCCCACTCAATACTCTTAAGAGAGAAGATATAGCCAGTCTTGTTCTCAGAGCACATCCAAGAGACACTGCAACTGAAGGAATGAGAGACAGTCCTCAGGGCAGGGTAAAATGAGAGAGGAAACTACACAGCAAATACCAATGATTCTGGCACACAACTTAACTTGAAGTCTTTCTGTACCCTATTTCTTGAAGAATAAATGGGAGAGAGGAAGAAAGGAAAGGGGAAAACAAAGAGGGAAAGGGGAAGGAGAGGAAGAAGGAGAGGAATTTTCCTAAATATCTTTAAGGAAAAGGAGAAAGGCCAAAGGGAAAGGGATACGATGAAAGAGGGGAAACGAAAGAGGAGTCTTTTTAGTAATCTTTTAGGAGAAAGGGCACGGAAAGAAGGAAGAAGGGAGAGAAACTCTCCTAAGGTTCTTATTGTGTTCGTCCTTCGTTGCCGAAGAAGACCATGCCATCAGAGAAATATAGGAGAAACCAGGAGAAGAAAAGAAAGAAGGGGAAAAGTGAGAGGAGCCTTCCTAAATATCCCTAAAAGGAAGGGGAGAGAAGGGCAAAGAGGAAATGGGAAGTGGAAATAAAAGAGAGAGAGAAGAGGAGTCTTCCTAGTGGTCTTTTAGGAGAAAGGCAATGGGAACGGAAGAAGAAGAAAAGGCACTTTCTTAAGGCACTTTTCAAGTAAAGGGGGAAAGAGAAGAGAAAGAAGGAGAAAAAAGGAATGAACAAAGGGGGTGGAAGGAAAGGAAAGAAGAAGGAAAAAGTGAGAGGAGTTTGAAAAAAGCAGGAGAAGACTACTCCTGAGAATATTTTAGGATTCTCCTGAGGGTTGGGGGTTGTTGGGTTGGTTTTTTTTACCTCCTCTACTTCAGTCAGACGCGTGATATTCTTGATCTAATAAAAAGGAAACTTCCCACTATGGCTGATCAGATTAGCCAACAGCACAGAAGAGACCAGGCTAGACATCAAAATTAGGAGACAGATTGTTATTGCCACTAGCACAGGTGCCCCTGTTGCTGAAAGCTGAATCAGGTTACAAAGGATTGACCAGCCAGTCAATCAGACTCAGGATACGATATAGGGTGACACACAGAAACAAAAACACCTGGTGATTAAGCAATAAAAGGTTGGGATCACAGGTACCTGGAGTACCTCCTCTCCCATATGGGTCGCCCAGGAAGGTCATCCCAGATTCAAAGTATCCCTCCAATCCATGGTCACTCAAAACTATAGTTTATGAGTCAACAGAAGCCTTTAGTTAAAGCAAAGACATTTAATAAAATCACATTGTAGGTAAAATACCAATTGAGCATTAACCGCCATAAGCCTAAGGACCACTCTCCTATAAATATATTCACTATTGGTAGGAAGAGTGAGCACACATAGGGATCATGGAGGGGAGCACACACAGCCAAGGCACATGTGGAGAGAGATGCACAGTGGGAAATGGGTGCCTAGGGCCCTCATTGTTATACTACTCAGTGGGACTGCACCCCATTGGGCAGGGTGTCTCAACTCCTCCCTAGTAAGTAGAATTTGGAAAGTCTACAGCTCTTTACATCCCTTTCTTTAGGCTATTCTCAATGCAACCACCTACTTACTGGGCTTTAGCAGTCATCTACATTTGAGGTGCTACCTATGCCCCAATAGAAGTACCATCAAGTGCCAGTCAACCTTAGAATTCAGAGTATAAAAAGAATAGAAAAGTATAGAAAAGAAGGGTAGAGAGGGAAAGGGAGAGGGGTGAGGGAGAGAGGTGGGGAAAGGGAGAAAGAGAGAAAGGGGGGAGGAAGGGAGGGAAGAAGGGAGGGAGGGAAAGAGAGGGAGAGGGAGAGGGAAAGAAGGAGAGGGAGAGGGAAAGAAGGAGAGGGAGAAGGAGGGGAAGAGAAAAGGGGGAAAGTGCCTTCCATTCCAGGAGAAAGAGCTCTGTTAATTCCCAGACTGAACTCTAGGGACCAATCTCTCAGGGAACACAGTCCAGCTAATTATAATTAGAGTCCCGTCTCGTGTAGTTTACTTTTTGAACTCCCCTTCCACTTCTAGCAAAATAGAAAGCATTGTTGTTGCTACCACTGCTCTTGTTTAGTCCTTTCAGTCATGTCCAACTCTCCATGTCCCCATTTAGATGCTTGGTTTTTTGTTTTGTTTTGTTTTGTTTTTTTGCAAAGATATTGCAGTGGTTCGTCATTTCCTTCTCCAGCTCATTTTACAGATGAAGAAATGGAGGCAAACACAGTTAAGTGACTTGTTCAGGGTCTACTACACAGAAAGTAAGTGCATTCTTGGCTACCTAGCTGCATTATCCTCTTTCATTCCCATCAATCTCTGATGGTCATCTATTATTCATTTTCAGGTCATTTTACAGGGTTCTGCCAAAGAAATGGTCAGGGTCTGGGGGAGTCGGAGGCACCTTGGTTTCCCTCAGCACCTCAGCTCCAAGATCTTTGGGTAATGACTTGCAAATGAATGGAAAGAAAGAAAGAAGAGAAGAAGAAGACTAGGTGAGGCTGCAGGGGGCTGTCACTTTGTCCCTGGACTCCATATCCCTGCCTCACTCATACGGTTTTGGCTGGAAACAAACCCCTCAGGCTACATTAAGAATGGAGAGACACAGAAGGCTTCCCATAATTCCTTTTCCTTGCTGGCCCCTCTTCTACTCCAAGGTTTTACCTCGACGTTTTTGCTCCCTTCCACTCCTATTGTGCATCCTTTCTTACCGATAGGTAACCAGGGAGTGCTGCATCCTCGAGCAGAAAAGAAGACCTGCCTGGGTACTTGAGGCAGTGAATGAACTCAGACAGAAAGCAGCCATTTTTCATTTCCCTTGTTTTCACAGCCTTGTCGAATCTGATGACTTTCTGAATCTGATAAACTCTCTGTTAGACTCAGAGAATTTAAATGACTTGTCTGTGGGCATATTGTTTCCCTCTCCTAGAATGTAAAGCTTTTCTGCTTTTGTATTCCTTGGACCAGCACACGACCTAGAATATAGTAAGTGTTCAATAATAGCTTGTTGAATTGGATTGGATTGAGGTGAGTTAAATTGAATTAAATTGAAAAAAAGCAAAGCCAAAAGGCTAGTTAGCATCAGAGACAGAATCTAAACCCAGATCCCTCCTGACTCCAAGTCCAACAGTCTTTCCTTAACATCTCTATAATCAATAGCTCTAGCCCTCAGCATATGGGTGCCATCTATCCCTCTTTTCATCTTTGCACAGATCTGACACATAGAAACTACTCAAGGGTAACTCAGATGCTAATGTTTTGTGTTGCAACAAAATGGATACTTGAAACACCAAGAAGATAGTTGATTGATGAGACCAGAAATGTATGGTAGACAGTTCAGATTTAAATTGTGGTTTGCAGTTGACCAAATGCTTTCCTTCCAACAAACCTATGAAGTCATAATGCTGTAATTCTGCCATTTCACAGCTGAGAAAACTGGATCTCAGGATTAGGGTTGCCAGCCAGTAAACTTTGGTGCTATGATTGGAACTTAAATCTTCCAACTTTGGGTCCAACAATTCTACTGCTGAAATACAAATCATGGCAGTGACTTGAATAGGAGGCAGCATAGCATTAATGGGTAGAATGCTAGACCTAGAGGTAAGACCTAGGACCAAATTTGATTTATGAATTGCATAAATATCTTATAGAATGTAGGTCCTTGAGGGCAGGGACTGTTTTATTTCTGTGTTTATATCCCCAGTGCCCAGTACTATGCTGAGCCCATAGTAGGTGCTTGTTGGTTGACCATGGGCTAGCAACTTAAGTTTTTTGAAACTCAGTTTCCCCATCCATAAAAGAGAAATAGCAATGCCTTTGGTAATTATCTTATAAGGTTGTTGTCAGACTCATATAAGATAATATATATAAAACATTTTGCAAGAAAGATTTAAAGTATCATATGAATATCAGCTATTCTTATTGAGTAGATAAGCCACTGATCTCTCTCCCTTTTCCCTTTCATTGATGTAAAATAGTGACCATCGGTTAAGCCCTCAAATGTTTCCTAAGTATGTCAAACCTTTTTTTTTGGTCTCTCTAAATGAATTGTAGGCTTCTTGAACTCTGAAACGGTGGCATATATTTCTTAGTATATTCTTTTCCATTCCTCAAATCCTGACCTAAAGTCAAGCATAGTGTTGAGTCCAAAGAAGATGCTAAATAGAGCTATGCATTGGCTAAATGATGGATTACAGTCCTTGCTCTCAAGGTACCATATTAGACTTATAAGATTCTCTGATCTGTTACAGAATAGATGTAGAGAGCTTATACATCTAAGCACACACTTCCAACCCCAGCTCTTTCTCCTTTGCTTTCCTCATTGAATCAGACACAAAATCTTGTAGGTTACTTCTTTACCTGCAAAATATTTCTTCCATTTGTCTACTTCATTCCATTCTCATTGGAATCACCCTTCCTCTGTCCCTCATTAACTACCACCTGGATTACAAATTGTATCCAGACTGGGCTTCCACACATCCAATCCATCTGGAGCCAATTGGTCAGATTAATCTTTTTAAAGCACAAGAAGGCTAATAGAATTCCTTCATTCAACAGCAGAGGTGGTTTCTGGTATAAAGGAAAGAATTTTTTACCTGAATTCAAATCCTGCCTCAGATACTTACTACCTGTGCGGTCCTGGACAAATCGCCTTAACCTCCTCTGTTTGCCTATCTGTACAATGGGGATGATAAAAATGATTTCATAGTATTAGTGTGAGCATCAAAAAGATGATACATAAATGTGCTGGGTAGCACAGTGCATAGATTACTGGTCCAGAAGTCAGTTAGACTCCTCTTCCTGAGTTCAAATGCAGCCTCAGATACTTACTAGCTGTGTGACCCAGGGCAAGTCACTTATTCCTGTTTGCCTCCATTTTCTCAGCTGTAAAATGAGCTGGAGAAGAAAATGGCAAACCCCTCTCGTATCCTTGCCATGAAAACCCCAAATGGGGTCATGAAAAGTCAGACATAATTGAAATGTTTGAATAACAACAAAAATGAATTGCAAGTCTTAAAGGGCCATATGAATATTTGTCTATCATAATTACTAAGAGTTCTCTACTGTCTGCTGAAAAAATGCAAGTTCCTTACTGAGGTATTTAAGAACCTCCCCACAATGTGACTCTGTGTACCTTTCTAACATGATGTAATAGTGCCCTACCCAGCAACCAGACCAGGTGATTAGCCATTCCTTGGGATCACAGATTCTTGTGTCGAAAAAGGTCTCAGAAGTCACCAGCTCCTACTCCTAACTGAAAGGTAACCTTTTCTACAATACCCCCAACATGCAGCCATCTATTCCAGCCTCTACTTGATGACTCTGGTGAGGAGGAGCCAACTATTTTAAATTTTCTGAATAGCAAAAGGAAAAAATCTTGGGATCCATAGCAGAGGAAGTTTATACCATATGGTTTCATGAACCTGTATTCATGCCTTGTAGCAGGACACCACGGTAGATGTCTCTGATCCAAAATGTAGGGGAAAAGCAGCCCCCTCTAGAATAACAGGATCTGGACTAAAATCTTTCCTCTGTAGTTCACTGATTTCACTTCCCTTGGCAAGGAAGTCACTTTATATCCCTGGGCCTCAGTCTCCTCTACTGTAAAATGATTACATGGCTTCCTTTCCATGTCAAGGTCTAGGATTCTACAATCCTATGAACCTACAATATCCTGGGTGTTTGTTACAGGCTGAAGACACTTTGTTTTCCCTTTCTGCCCACTGATCAAGCCCAAACATGCTACGCTTTGGAAAAATCTGCTGAGATGAAGAAAACATAGCATGGTCAGGCCATTTATTCTGAAGCAAAACAGACACTTCAATTTCCACCAGGCAGCTCATAATTCACTCCTCCAGGGATCATCTTGCACATGGGTTGCTTTGCTTTACTAGGCTTGAAGTGCCATTAACTCAGAAAATGTATAAACTTCTGGGCCAGAGAC
The DNA here is from genome assembly GCA_028658325.1 of Potorous gilbertii. NCBI lineage: Eukaryota > Metazoa > Chordata > Mammalia > Diprotodontia > Potoroidae > Potorous > Potorous gilbertii. The sequence continues at coordinate 508,408,591 of CM053769.1, forward strand.
AAATCATCACTCTCTGGAAGAGGGTGGCTGGAACTGAATTTTGGGAGACAAATCAAGATCTCCCTAACAGAGACCCTCAGGAGTCCTTCAGAACTGGCTTGTCCATACGCTTGATTTTAGTATCCAATAATCAATGCCCATTCTGGGAAGTTGAGTCCAGGATTGCCATCTGTTTAATGCCTGCACTTTATCCCAGTGTCCCAATCTGGAGCAAAAGAGGGATAGATAGATTCTGTGGTTGTACATTTGGGACTTTATTTTTAAGCATCTTATGAGCTAATTATTTTTATGACCAGATTTTCCTTTAAACGTTGGATCTCTGGGACTATGTAATTACCCTTCCCTATTTATGGATGTAAGCAGGTGATCGTTGGGGTGGTTGCATGGACATATGTGTTTTCATGGACCTCTTACTCCAAATGACTTAACCATTTTTAAGGCATCTTCCCAAAAACAATTTTCTTCTGGGCTCCATCCAAATCTACAAAGGAGGCACAGACTCAGCTGTGATATTTCAGGAAGGTTGGGAGCAACCACAAGGAAGGGTTGAGACAATCATGCCATTTGCCAGAAGAGCGTAGGATACCTGGGACCAAAAATAACATGTGAAAGGAGAATAACTACAAGGCATGTGGCAGGATGGGTGGTAGAAGCGTGTTTGTTTTTCTTCAACAATATCTGGTGAAATAGGGATTTGGGGGGCTGAGTGTGCCAAGAAGGGAGCCAAGTCATGAGAGGCAGCCTGTCCAAGATGGGTCTTAATCCCAACCTCACCTGGGTTTTTTGCTTTTATTAACTCTCTACCTGGTCAATGGCAGAAAGTTGCTGGTAGAGCAACCCCTTTTCAGGCTCTTCAGCTCCCAACATTCTTTGTAGATGCCCAATTCTCCCCCAAATTCTCTTGACTTCAGCATGGACCCCCCACTATCCACATCCCCTCAACTCAGCAGGCTTAGCTCAGAGAACTAAACTTCTCCTCAATTCAAAATTCAGGCTAGGATTCAAGTTTTAAAGACTCATGAGAGTGGTCTGGGATTCAGCTGGGCATATAATCCCCCTTATGGCTAAAGTATATCTTTATCAGGATCCTCTGGGTACATTGCCTTGGGTAACATGGCTGTGTCACTCCATGGGAATCTCTCACTAAGGTAAAGAGCACAAGCAGCATCAGTTCAAGTAAAGCTCCAACGGTCCCCTCCTTCTCTGCTTCCCTTTTCCTGAACTCCCCTGAAGACCCCCCAGTTTTTCCAGTCCCCATCTAATCTTGTCAAGATGGAATAACCATCTTTATTCTTTGACTTCCCTTCATCCTTCCCCAGATTCCCACTGACTACTCCTTTCATCTTTTCCAAGTGCAAAGAGTGATTTAACTATTTAAAACACTTGGATAAGCTGGGAGTCACCAACTCAGGTCTTGCTGTCTGCCTGGCCACGATGTTCTTCAGAGCCCTGGGCACTGCCATGTGACCTGCTCCTTTAGGGCTTCAGGGACTTTCCTTCTGCCCTGCATCTTCGCTCAAGGATTTCATCCCTTTCTAGACTGTACTGCTGACTCTTCCTCTACCATAACATAACTTCCTCTACCATACTCCCAACCCCTTTTCAGTTTCTTCTTTTCCTTTGTCTCCCACCCCCCATTAAAATGTAAGTTCTTTGAAGCCAGGGACCATGTTTCTTTCTGCTTCTATTTGTATCTCCAGTGATTAGTAATTGGTGCCTGGCACATAGTAAGTGCTCAATAAATACTTATCGACTGACTGACTGATGTGTTGTCTTCACCAATTAAAGTATGAATTCCTTGAGCAGTGATTGTGTCTTTTTTCTGCCTCTACCCCTAGTGCTTAGCACACAATAAGAGCTTAATAAATGCTTTTTCATTCATTCACAAATTCAATGGGGAAAGTCATGGAGTTGATGAAGAAAAAAAGTGATCCACCTGTGTAGATTTCCAGAGCAGAGAAAGCACCTGACTCCAAAAAGCTCTCTCCTACTTTCTGGCTGCTGCTTGAAATTGCTTCACCTGGGGAAGAAGTCTTTCATTTATTCATTCAATCATCAAATCTATATTATTTATTAAGTACCTATTATGCTTCAGGCACCGTATTAGGCACTAGATACAAAAAGATAAATTTGAAAGAGTCACTGCCTTCAAGAAAACAATATTTTATATGGGTAACATCTACATAAATATACATATGCATACATAAGTTTAAATAAAATTAGCATATATATACAAAATAAGCATAACACAGTGAAAGGTGAGGCTACATCAAACTTGGAGTCAGAAAGATAGGGCCCCAAATCTTACCTCAGACTCTTATTAGCTGTGTGACCCTGGACATATCACTGACCTTTTCTGAGTCTCAAAAAATGAGGGAATCAGATTTCATGACTTCTATGGTCCCTTCCAGTTTCAAATCTATGATCCTATGACCTCTGGAAAGCTGGCCACAGTGACTCACATTCATTTTGAGGGAAGAAGGGATAAGTGGTCAATAACAGAGTCTTTGAGAGATGAAAGTGAAAGAAATAGGAAGAAAGCCCAGGGTACTTATCAGAATGGAGCACCATGAGTCAAAGAAAGGATCACAGAAAGAGAACACTGCCAGGAGAAATTCAAATGACCCTTTTAGGTTTCCCAATTTTGTCTAAGGCTATACCAATAAAACCTTGGCCTCTAGGATTTTCGGGGATTTACAAGAGGATGGATCCATATTGTATAGAACCAAGGTAGCATGAACACAGTTACATCATTTAACAGAAAGCACCAGGGCTAATTAATCTCTTTTCATTGGAGACCCCTTATGGTTCCCATCTGGGGTCACAACTCAGTTAAAGAGGTGCTGGGCCATCTATCACATTTTCTCAGGAGTAGAAAGGGGCACAGAAAGCAGAAACTGTTGTCACTGCCTACAGTCTTCATCCACCATCCCTAAATTTTGCTGAGTTCATTTTGTTCAAGTTCTATTTTGTCCTATTTTATTTGTTTGAAATCTGTACTGTCTGTTGTCTACAAAATAAGCTCGAGTCCCTATACTCTCTAAGAATCTGTTTCTCCAAGCTCTCTGACTACACTCGCCCTCTTGAGATTGCCAGATCTCCTAAAGTCCACCAGTCAAATGGGGAGAGAAATTCAAAGAACAGATTGGGGTAGGATGATAGGGATGTAAATTGACGGTCTCCTCCTGCTATTACAGCCCCCAAAGACACCTTGGTAATAGGTCAGCTCTGATTTCTCCTCTCCTGGAAGCCCCATCTACTCCTTTGATTTATAGACACCCCTGCTCTTCCAAATGAGCTATCCTCCAGTGCCTACTGAAAAACAAGAAGACAGTTTCTATTTCTCCTCCTACCCTACTGTCTCTAAAACAAGCAAATAATTCTTTTCAAGTCTCCTCAGGTGTGATTTTTTTTTTCTTTCTCTGCTGGCAATTACAGGAAATCACAGGTCCGGAATAAAACTACAGGAAAAGAGATGGTGGTTAGTGAGATAGCAAAACAATTGAAAAGTACAAAGTATTAGACATTTTAACAGCCTAAAATAATAATGGTGGTGATAATTCACATTTAGAGAACATTTTAAGATTCACAAAGTATTCTGCTTAAACCAGGAGGACAATTTATATGGTAACAATACTGTAAACATAGGTTACTTTGAAAGACTTAATAACTGATCAAATACAATCACCAACCATGATTCCAAAGGAATGTTGAAGAAGCATCCCACCTCCATCCTAACAGACAAGAGGTGGATTCCAGGTACAGAAGGAGACATGCACTTCATGGCCAATGAAAGAATTAGTTTTATTTGGCTATGAATATTACTTTTTTTTTCCCTCATTTTTCACTACCAGAAGGGAAATGTAGGAGAAAAAAATAGATGAGTTTATTTCTTAAAATTTTATTTTAAAAAGAAAAGTTAAAATCTACTATGAGACATGTAAGCTATATAATATATATATATATAATAATATATATAATAATTACATAAGGTAATTATATATATAACATATAATTATATAAGGTAATTATATACAATAATAATATATGTATAATAATTACATAAGGTGTAATTATCCCCATTATACACATAAGAAAAGTGAAGATGAAGAGGAAGAAATCAAAGGTGACCAGGGTCGCATAGGCAGTGAGGACAGTAACAAGAATTAACCTTGAGTTCTAAAACTCTATGATCCCATGACCTACTTATTGAAATGTAAATGGTGCTGAGCCTGTGCTTTCTTAAAATGTGAGAGATGTTGAAATGTTATATAGATTGGAGGCTAAAAGGGCTCTTAGACATCATCTAGCCCAGGACTTCTTAAACTTATTCCACTCCAGACCCCTTTCCATGATTCGGCAACCTTTGTGGACGCTGTGTGGCCTGCCAGCATGCACAGTACAAAGTGCACATGCTTTGTGTTCAGAAGCAAGGTTGCAGCGAAATTATGTGATACAAGTATTTACAAGTGCTTCCAGAAACACCCTGAATGCATTATGAGTTTGACTTTTAATTAACGTTTGGTCATTGCGCATTCAGAAATCTTTTGCTATTGTCAAATTTTTCACAGTCTGCAGTTTAAGAAAAGCTAATCTAGCCAAAGCTCCTCATTTTACAGATGAAAAAACTGAGACGCAGAGAGGTGAGGACTGAAAGGGCCCTTGGAAACCAGCTAGTCTAATCCCCTCACTTTATAGATGAAGGCCCAGAGAATGAAAGTAGCTGCTCAAAGCAGGGTTTGAATCCAAGTTCTCTGACTTTGGATCCAGTATTATTGACACTATAACCACAGCTACCTCAATTGTTTTATTCTTTCCTTACCTATCCTGGGATTTTATTTCCTCTTAATCATGTTTGTTTTACTCCTTTTCATTCATTAATAGCGAAGATGGCACAGAAATGACATGAATTTAGGACATTTTAGAGTTTGAAAACACACTCATTTCACAGATGGGGAAGCCAATCCTCAAGAAGTGATAGAAGGTCCTTGAGTTGAAGAGATGGTCTCACTCTTGTCTCGGCATCCTCAAGGTCTGGAACATAGTAGGGTTAGATACTGGACCAGATATAGACACAAAGACTTGCTGAAGATTGATTAAGATCTCAAGTAGACAGCTGTGATTGTATTGGCCAAAAAAGGCTCCACAGCAAAGTTATTCAGACTCAGTATCTTCAATGACTTAGTGGAACCATTTGGGATCTGATGGGTCACACAGTTTGTTCCTATCAGATCTGAGACTAGTCCTCACACCTTTGGCCTCTAAATCCAACACTTCTTCTACCACAACCATGCTAACTCTAAATAGAGTCTATTATTTTTCACTAACTCCTCTCTTGATTCTGCTTAGAGATACTGCCTCACCTTTGGTTAAGCTCCATTTCTACACATATTATCTGTGTAGGAGGAGTCCCAGTAACTCCAGAACCTGTTTCCTCATCTCTCCAGGTAAGGGCTCCCAAGAGATCTTCTCTAGTCTTGGTTGTCTGGATCCTACCCTAGTCATTAGTCCCCAGATGAGTCCCTATTTTTCTTATCTTCCTATCAAAATTCTTCTCCTATGCTAGATAGTACAGTAGATTGAGCACTGGGTCTGGAGTCAGAAAGAACTGAGTTCAAATCCAACCTCAGAAACTCACTGACTGCATGACTCTAGACAAGTCATTTAATTCTGTTTATCTCAGTTTTCTCATCTGTAAAATAAACTGTAGAAGAAAATGGCAAAACACTCCACCATCTTTGCCAAGAAAGCCCCAGATGGGGGCAGAGTCAAACATGACTGAAACAACAACAAAGCTTTAAATCACGAAGGCCTGCCACTGTAGTCAGTGCCGTTACCTCCAAGTATCTCAAACTCAAGTCCACAGAAGCAATATTTTTGCTTCTGTTTCATTTTTAAGTGTCCCATTTGACTGGCCTGAAACATAGGATCATAGATTTAACTGGAAGAGACTTTAGAAACCAATTCATCCAACCTCCCATACTTACCTGCCAACTGTTAAAACTGGTGCAAGCCTTCAGGACCCTTTTTCCTTACTTGTGGTTCTAAGCTAATATCTGAGTTCAGAACTGCAATCCTAAATCCTGGAAGGATTTGTAAGGAAGGGAATCATCCCTGGAATCTATTTGCATTATATCAACTTTCTCCAATGGCCAACAACCAAGTAATCTCTTCCTGTTTCATAGGTCTGTTTCTTCATTTGCCCCCTTTACTCACTACATTCCTGTGCCCAGACTGAATGACACCCTAGTTCATTTATAAAACAAAGATCTAAGCCCAATGGCTGATCAAACCTATCCCCCTCCACTCCACCAGGACTTAGCAGTGGGGTAACCCCTAAGGAGTAATTTCCCAGAATTATATACAATTTTATAAGAGAAAAGCTACTTTACACATGCCAGAATGATGGCAGGCAATTCCCACCAAAAGTAAGAGAAGGTCATTATCCTGAACATAGCAGAGAATGAAACAAAACCACCAGTGGTGAAGAGAAAGGGGTAGATGGATCAGACTAAGAAAAAGGAAGAGGAAGAAAAAGATGAAGGTCTTGTTGCTTTCTTTATGAACCCTTCCCTGACCACTCCAACCAAAAGTGGTCTCTCTCTTCTCTAAATTTCTAATACTTTCTTTCTGTCTGGACATCTCATTTGACAATCATACATTACCTTGTGAAAGCCCTTGTTCCATTTAAAAAAAAATAGTTTGTCATCTGTGGTATTTTTGCCTCCCTTACTAGATAATCAGCTCTGTAATAGCCAGGAACATGTCTTACAAATATTTGCTTCCCTGCTCCCACCCCAGTACACAGCAAAGAGCCTTACACAGAGCAGATGCTCCAAAAACTCTTCTTAAGTGAATTAGTAGTAGCGGGGTCTCTTGATGGTTACAGGGATCAAGGGATGTGATGAAAACAAGTTAACATGGTCCTTTGGGACTATGTCCAGTGGATCTGAGCATGGTGTCCAACTCTAGGGTGGAGACCAGAGCAAACAGTCATGCCAGAAGCACAGCTGTGGTAACATTTGGCCAATGGACGAGCTTGGTTTGGCCAGTGCTCGCTGGTAGATCCTTCAGGAGAGCTTTGTGTAATAAATGGTTGTGCCTGCAACTACTTCATTTCCTCCAATTGAAGGAAAAGCATTGTGAGGCCCATTAGTACCACCCATCAAATTAGGATGTATGAGCTCTGCGGAATCTGGATACTTTCTCCTGAGCAAAGGAACTGTTTCCTTATCTACAAAAGAGTAGGTAGTAATAATAATGTCTCATACTAACATCATTTCATCTGATCTCCACAATAACCCTGTAAAGGAGGTACTATGAAGGTCCCTAATTTACACATGAAGAAATTGATTCTGGGAAAAGTGAAGGAACTTGTCCAGGGTCATACAGCTAGTAAGTATCTAAGATGAGATTTGAACTCATGCCCTCCTCACTTTAAGTGATGCCTAAGGTCCCTTCTAGATTTAATAATGCCATCATCAATTATTCCATAGATAGTCAAATATATATATATGAATATTCTAATAAATAATAATATTCTATGAATCCCTGGATCCCTATGATTTCCAGCCCACAGTCAACTCACATACACAATTAAAGGCATGCCTACGGGGGGCTCAACCCCTGCACTAAATAAAAAAATTAAGATAACTTCCCCATTACATCATCAACTTCAATTCGTGCCTGATTAGAGGAAATTTTGATGGACTTTAACACGAGCTTCAGACAATGGAACTCTTGCCCTTTCTTCTTCCTTTTGCTACATCCGAAATGCTAGGACAGATATTGAAAACCAATTGCATCTGTCCCAAAGGAAGAACCAGATTTATGTCCTCCCATCCCCAACACATTGGATGAAAGACTTCCCAGGGAGCGTCCCAGGGCATGGATGTGGGTTTAGGAGTTTGTCTGTATGCCTTGGTCACCCAGAGGAATATAGGAAACTGCATGTAGTCTGCAGGCTCCTAAGCTGCAGGCACAGAAGTAAACCAAGTTCTTTCTAGCAAACTATCATAGGAATTTGTTAGCAGAAGGAATTTGTTGCACAGAAAGAGGACAACTTGTGGAACTTTCCATTTCCAACACACATGAAACAACCTGAGAATAACTGGATATTTAGATCATGAGAAGAGCTGAGGGTCGTCTTGTGAAGAGAAGGGAGAAGGGGAAGAAAACAAGTATTTATTAAGCACCTACTACGTGCCCGGCACTGCACTCATCACTCTACAAACATGCTCTCATTTGATACTCACAACCACCCTAGCAGGGATGTGCTATCATTATCCTCATTTTACAGTTGAGGAAACAAAGCTAGAAAGACGTTAAGTGATTTACTTAGCCTCCTTAGAGATGGATGGAGGTGACTCTGGGATCTTGAAGGCTCTGTCAGTGGAGCATGAGCCCTGCAGGGTCTAATATGCTGAGAAGACTTCGAATATCACCTTGTTGATAGACCATGTATTGTGCAATGACCAGCTTAACTAAGTTCAGAGAGGCTCATTACATGGTGGGCAGGATGGTGATGCTTTTGGCCAAAGTAATTCAAAGGCCCCAATTTCCTCTCCACACCCACCTTCTTTTTCCTTTTTGGATGGCACCTTCAGACTGAGTTAACTTTTTTGAACCTATTCCTCTCCAGGCTTGGTCATCCTCCAAGACAAATGGAGGGCACACAGGAGTCTGGACAGCTGCCCTCTGAAAAGCTGTGGGCACAATGTCCATTCATTTCTCCAACTGCAGTCAAGATTTCCAATGTAGAAATAAAGCTCAGCTTCCAAGCCCTCCGGGGCTCTTGGCTGGCATTTGCTGGCTGAAGAGGCTTCTAGATTTTTGTGTGGTCCTGCCGATTTCAGACTCCAAATGCTATTCCACACTGCATAGAGAGGGAGGATTATAGGAAGGACAGAGAAGGGGAAAATCACACTTCCTCCATACTTCTTTAATTTGAGATAATGTGGGGGAAAGAGACAAAAGGAAAGATAGACCGAGAAACAGAGACAAAAAAGAGACTTAGGGAAGATAAGGCTGAAACAAAGGACAAGCAAGCATAAAGAGCCATTAGGATTGTCCCTTTTGATTTTTCATCCACAATTACATAATCTGATTCCACTCTATTCCAATCTTCTCTCCTACTCTCCAGTTTACACCCTCCCCTGTAGCCAGGATGGTCTCCTCATCATCCTATGATCATAATTCTCAGGCCTATTTCCATGCCTTGGTTCATGCCATTTATAGAGTCACACATGCCAGCCAGTCCAATCCCTTTCATTTTTCAAGTGGGGAAACTGAGACCTAGAAAAGTGAAATGACCTAGGCCACAAGATTACACACGTAGTAACCCACAATTTTAATTCAAGTCATCTGTGCTCTTTCCACATCCAAAGCTGACCCCCTTTCTAAGGTCCAACTCAAGTCTTAGTTTCTTGGTAAAACCTGACTGATTTTTTTTCTCTCCCTCATCTTCCTATTCTGAACTGTTCCTATACTTTAATGCTTCCAAGATCTGAGTTTCTGTTGATCTGGGTACCCCCTTCAATGGCATCTACTGGACTCTACAACTTGGTAGATACATGACTGAGATTCATTTCAGTCAAAGTCATCACCACCTTGAGTCTTCCTCAACCTAGGCTGGTCCTTGGGCAATAGGCAGGCCATCAATGAGGTGATATTCCAACTCTTTCCAGCTTGCTGGACGCTGACAGGGATCATGCTCCACTGAGAGAGTCTGCAGGAGCCTAGAGTCACCTCCACCCAGTCCAAGAAAGTTGAGCAAATCATTGAACATCTTTCTAGCTGTTTCCTCAACTGTAAAATGAGGATAATGATAGCACCCCCCTCATAGGATGGTTGTGAGACTCAAATGAAAGAACATTTGTAAAGTGCTCAGCACAGTGCCTGACACATAGCAGGTGCCTAATAAATCTTGTTTTCTTCCCTTTCTGCTCAGAAGAGGACCCTCAGTTCTTCTCATGCTCTAGGTATCCTATTATTCTCAAGCTGTTTCATGAGTGTTGGTCATGTTGCTCACCAAAATGGAACATGCCATGAGTTGCCCTCCTTCTTACCGCTCATTCCAGTAAAGGTACAATGAGAGAGGTGTCAACAAATTCCTGTTAGAGTTTAGGGAAGAGGACCATAGCTTCCTAGCTAAGGGAACTGAAGAAATGCTTCCTGGAGGTGGCATTTGAGTTGATCCCTAAAAGATAAAGAGAAATTAGCCAAGCAGAGCTGACGGGAGGGGGACCAGAGGGATCATAAGATGATAGCTTTAGAATCGGGAGGCGCTCCAATTTCTACCAAATCCAACCACCTCATTCTACAGCTGAAGAAATTGAAGTCCAGAGAAGTCACGACATTTGCTCAGAGTTACAAAGACAGGGAATAACTGATGGGGTTTTTGAACCCAGGCCTTCCTGACTAAGCACAATGCACTATTCAGTATGTGACACTACCTCTCTAAAAGTATCTCTGAGAAAGACACAAATATTTCATATTCAGGGGAATTAAAAGTGAGTTGGGTAAAAAAAAAAAAAAGGTATGTGATGGGGATAGTGAGACATAAGCCTTAGAAGAAGTAAGTTTGGAGTATCCTGAATGTCAAGGAAAGGGCATTCAACCTTATTCAATAGTCACTGGGGTACCATCAAAGGTGTCTGGGAGGGATGGGGTGGGGCATATGATCAGAGAGAACTTTAATATAATAAACTGAGCAGGAATGTAGAAGAGAGGTTGGAAGGCAAAAGAAACTGGAAGTAAGATGATGAGTTAATAGACTACTGAAATAGTCTGGCTGAGGGACCAGCAGACTCCTTAGGGAGATAACAGATGAAGAAAAAGAGAGGAAGCAAAATAATTGAAAAAGTAAAGACCCAGAAGGTATAGGATAGACAAGATCTAGGATCTGAGCAAACACAAATTGGCCTGATACTGAAGCCTTGGTGTTTGGTGACCTTAACTAATCAAATTTATTCCTTTTGAGTTGTAATTTCTCTTATGTATAGAAAGAAATTGAGTTAGATATCTCCTCTGGTGGGCAAGGATAGGAGGCCAAGGAGAGGAAAGGGATGTGTAAGGCTCAAGTGAGGGAGAGGCCATGTTGAGAAAAAATGAAATTTTTAGTTTAGGAAATTCTATTGCATATTCTCAACCTATGTTTTCAGACTGAGATGCTCAAGAGAGGAAGGGGAAGGAAGAGAAAAAAAAGATGAATTAAGGGCTCAGCATATAGATCATAAGAAAGAGAAGAGCTCTCTTCTTGAGAACCAACATTGTAGCTTATAGAACCAATGCCACGGAATTTAGGCTAAGCATTATATGCCAATATTACTTCAAGAATCTGTGATTTTCTCACCGTGGGAACTCCCCTCCACTATATCCTAATTGTAACCTATCTTCTCTTTAACTAGGCTCTCTCTCCAAGTTGCCATCACTTGGAAATCAACCTGATGATGGGATTCTCCTATCCTAGTGAGGCTGGTCCTCAGATGCAAGATACTCACTACAATCCATCACTGAGTCCATATTTAAAATCTTTCCAGCTTAATAGAACTTACCAGAGCTTAGCATAGCCTTGGTGAGCCCAAGGTCACCTCTGTGCCAAGATGTCAGTGGATGACTTTAAGGGCAGAATACGTCAGTAATCTCTTTGGTTAATGACTTCTAATGCCATGTAAGATATCATATTTATGACTCTCCTGTGGCCCAGAGCCTAAGGAAAGCCTAAGATTCCTGAGGACAGCAGGCCCTAAAACTGATACAGCCCAGTTCTTGGCCACCAGCATTAGTGTACCCATTTCTCACCTTCTCCCATGTACCAGCTCATTTGTGCATCTGAGTGCCAGGGACACCAGTGCTAGGTCAGCTCCTTCGGATAGTCAGGAGGCTTATCTGGGGATTAAGATGAAGTAGGGGTCACTAGATTTGGTTACATTGAAACTGCAAGCAAAGTGACATTCATTAGGATATAGCATTTCGTTCTAATGAGGCACTGAGTGTGAGAGGGGGTAGAAGAAGAGAGAATCTAGGCCACTGGAAAATTATAAGCACCAAAGATTTTCTCTGCTGATAATTAGAAGTTGACAGCCAATAACTAGTTAGAGAGAACTACTTTGCATGGATTATTCATATTCAAATGTCAATGATATTTGAACACTTTGTGCTAGACCTTGAGAGTGAAAGGTCTTCCAATCTTCTCACCCTGATATCGGCCCCAATTTTCTAGAGAAGAAAAAAAAGTTAGAAGTAAAATAAAAAGTCATTTGTTGAGTTTCTTGGGAGGCAGCTGGTGGTGCAGTGGATAGAATGCCAGAACTAGAGTGAGGAAAATTTAAATACAAATCTAGCCTCAGACATTTGTTAGCTGTGTGACCCTGGGCAAGTAATTTAACATCTATTTACCTCAGTTTCCTCAGCTGTAAAATGGGGATAAAAGGGAACCTTATCCTCCTAGTGTTGTTGTGAGGATCACATGATATAATATTTGTAAAAACATTTACCATAGTACTGGGCATATAAAGGCTGCTGTAGGAGTTCTCATTCCCTTCCTCTTAGTCCGTCATTCCTTGAGGTTTCAGTTTTCCTGGAGTCCAGGAAAGGGGAAGGTCTTTTATTTGGTTTAATTTAAGGGGCACTAGGTTGTTTATTCCTCTTCCTAAAAAGATAACATGTCTCCCACCAGTCTGAAACATCATCTAGTAAAGATTCAACCATTTGAACCTATATAGCCTTCTGTTTTTCAAGAGTCCTTGAGTGGGTGAGTAAGAGATTGAGTGTCATATAACAACACCTTAGGGTAACAGCTAACTGAGAAGGTCTTATGGGGATGGGCCATGGGCCAGATTCCAACAAGGGGAGACAGGCACTGAAGGACTAGTGGAAGGGCAGCAAAAACATGCTTTGTCAACATCCCAATCCTGCCAAGAGCTGATCCAGCTAAAGAACATGGCTCTTCCCATCGCTGACTCAACAATTCCACTTTTAAGATCCCCTATATCTAGTCCCCCCTGCCCCAGCTCCTGCAGCCTGGCTATCTTGCTCTCCCATCCCATCCCATCCCATCCTTTTCACAAATTCCATTTTCTGCATCTTGTTTCTTTTCTTTAATATCTTGGGATCCAATTCAGACCAACTGGACTATTAAAAAGAGTGAGGGACTTGGAGTCATAAAATGCCTGGATTCAAATCTTTGTGCTAGCAATTGCCTGGTGGCTTGATTGTGATCAAGTCTCTTCTTCCTAGACCTAATTTCCTTCATCAATACAGTGGAAATAATCATCAGCAACTTGTATTTCCTCTTTCTTAGTTAACTTCTGGCCAGTAATCTTGCTACCATGCAAGTGCCCTCAACTGTCCATCCGGTCCACACATACACATCACACACACACACACACACACACACACACACACACACACACACACACACCCCAATTCTAAAGTCATGAGCCAATCAATTCTGGCATTGCTCCTAGAGGGATGTGCCAATCTGTTCCTTTGTGGTCCCACTCATCCTCCCTGTGGAAGTAAATACTGATGTTATGCTTTCAATGATAAGTGAGGGGCCTAAAGAGAATTCCCAACTCTGCCAAATCCTCCCCTATCAATAAACTGTTAGTAGAGGAAATTGAAGGAGTCCCAGAGAAACATAGCATGGCATGGCATCTAAAAGAGACTCATCTCAATGTCCATATAAGGCTCTCCTCTTCCCCTCCTTGTCCTGGGTCGATTCATGTCTGCCTCCAATTAGTTATTTTTTTATTTAGTCTATGGGTTTCTTTTTTATTTGCTTCTGGTTATTAATCTCTCTCTGACTACACTTTCATCTAGAAATCAGCTTTGAGCTGACTAAGAAAGGCTAGTACAGAGTGAGAATCAAAGATTCATGATTTCCCGGGAGGATAAATCATAACTCTGCTTCTTCCTGGGGGCCTATCTCCAGAGGCTGGTTTTGTCTCTAGCTTTTCCTAGACTGACCAATTTCCCCAATCTTTATCCGCAACCCTAATATTGATCGCATAGCAAAGGTTAGTGACCACTAATTTCTTTTATTAAAAGGCGAACACAATATAAGGAGAGAGAGCAAAAGGACAAAGGGGTACAGTTCTTTGAATATAACTGGCACCAGGCACTTCAGTCTTCAAGAACACAAAACCTTTTTTTCCTTCTTAGATTCCTTTCTCATTCCACCCCACCGTGCCATGAGAAGATGGAAGTCAAAAAGCTTAAGAGAGTTGCTTAGATAGAAGAGTAGTGTCTTTCCTCACATAGAAAGCAGAAAGGAAAGACAATGTGTCTGAAAGGCACTCAGGTTAGCACAGAAATTGTTATCCTTATCAAGGAAGCAAATGCTTTCATTGACCTCAGTATAGTTCAGGAGTTCCACATGGTGTCTCTGAAGAGAACAGCTGGGAAGCATCTCCCCACATGGAGACAAGATGGAGGATAACACACGAATTCCAAAGTCTGTCTCTTTATTCTGGATTCTTTGTCCCAGAAATCTCTACAAAAAGATCAATCACAGAGCACTTTCCATAGCCCTTCCCAGGAATTCCTGTTCCAAAGCATCAGTGCTGGTGGGTTCTGGGAAAGTGTCAGCATGGCAAGGCAAGGCTACACCTAGAACCTTCTGAATTAGGTCAAAGTTTCCCTCCATGATGACCACCATTACCCAAGGTGTGTTATCTCCCCCTTTTAGAATTGTCGTGTATTAGAAAGTAAGTTCTAATCAAATTTCTTTGATTTTGTATTTGTATCCCACGTACTTAGACAATTCTTGACATACTCGTTGTTGATTCATTCCAGCTGTGTCTGACTCTTCATGACCTCATTTGGGGTTTTCTTGGCCAGCATCCTACAGTGGTTTGCCATCCCCTTCTCCAGCTCATTTTATAGATGAGAAAAGTGAGGCAAACAGGGTTAAGTGACTCCCCCACGTTCATACAGTTGTGTGTCTGAAGCTGGATTTGGACTCAGGTCTTCCTGGTTGCAGGCCTGGTCCTCTAGCCACTGTACCACCTACCCATCCAAACAAGGAATTAATAAATGCTTTTTCATTCATTCTAGTGAGTCTGGGTCATTTATGCTAACAACCTATCTGTATCTCTACATATAAGGCTAGAATTTATTAGAGGAGGCAGATCTCCTAGGAGAGGAAAGACACACAAAAATGAATAAGTGTATGGATATATTATGTATGCATATATGCTATTCTATTCTGTGTTTTCTTTCCTTTCTATCCTTTCTCTCCTTTAGACTACATTCCCCGGAGACAGAGCGCAGACACAACTTTCCTTCCTCTGGGTCTTCCCAAAGCACTTAGTCTAGGACTACATACTCAGGGGACACTCAATAAATGATATCTGTCTGACTACCCAAGGCACAGATAAGCCTGAAAGATGGGAATTGTGTTGGATACCCTCATGCCTTATGGCACCTTGGAGAAGGAATTAGAGGCATCAATGGCAGGAGCTGAAAGAGAGGAATGAGGTACTGTAATGGAAGGGATGCTGCTGCCTGGCCCACGGCCAGAAGAAATCCTCTGACTGAGTAATTGTAAGTAAGCCCTTTGACCTCTCTGCGCCTTGCTTTCCTCATCTGTAAAATGTTAACAACAACAATGCTGATGAAACATTGGCAATAACAATATAATAAAATTTAAGTATATAAATAAATTAAAATAATATTAATATAAATAATATATAAAATATAAAAACAATGATAGTATTTATTTAGTTATATATACATATAAGCTTTACATAGCTTTAAGATGTACAAAGCTCTTTACAAATGTTATCTCATTTGGCCCTCAAAACAATTTGATAAGTGCGATTATCTCCATTTTACAGTTGAGGCAGACAGAAGTGAAGTGTCTTGCCCAAAGTCACTCTGCTAATAATGTCTGAGAGTAGATTTGCACTCTGGTTTTCTTGACTCCATTAGTGTAACACCAAGCTGCAGTGCACAGCCCACAATACTTCCCTCCAATTCCTGTGATCTTTCCATCACTCTCCTTCTTAGCTTTTCCTCCTATAAGCAGCACTTCAAAATTGCTTCTCAGCTCTATAAAGCCCTCCTTCTCTGAAAATCTCCAAGAATAGGACGAGATCTAGCAGTCAGGCTAGACTCAGTTTTCCCAGGGCCAAAAGAAAGGAGTAGGTGATCTACTAAAAAAGACAAAGGGAACTGGTCTTGTTCAGCCCAGAAAAGAAAAAAGCTGATCTTCAATCATCATTTTCAAGTATGAGAAGCAGTGCTGACATTGTGCTGCAGTCATTGTCTTTTGGGTGTTCAATTAGCATTTTCCTCCATGGAAGCCAACTGACATATGTGGAGATTGTACCCATAGGAGGATTCCTACCAGGGCACTTGACGCAGAACCAACAAGGAACTAAACTCTATATATTAAGTAGAACATATGACTCTATACACAGTAAGTTGACTTGATTAAAATTCAAAATAAAATAAGAAAAATCAAACTTTCAGTCCATAAAATGTCTTGTTTAGTAAAGCATGAATGTCTACTATGTGTCCCGAAGCTCCCGCTGCTCCTGGACCCCAGAAGTCTCTCTCACATATAGAATATAAGACCCACTAGTTTTAGAACATATACAAATCCTTCCTTGAGCTGACAAAGGAACATGATCACAGTTCCTTCTATTAGTTGGACTCAGACTTTACTTGACGATCAGACACAGATGTGGAAATTTCAGGGTCACAGTCCTGACTCTCTGTGATACAGAAAGTAGAAGGGAAGATTCAAGATGAACTGGAACTCAGAAGGATCAGTGATTGGTGGGTGGCCTGGCTGCAGTAAGGGACTCCTGGCTAACCTATAATAAAGCATGGTAGCCAGTCTGGGCAGGGAGAAGTGCCTACATTTTCCTTATATCCCTCTTTCCTGTCCCTGTGTCCCTCTCACTCTGACCTTGACCACTACTCTCTGCTGTGGCTGCCCCTGTGAAAAGTCTCTTCCTCTTTCCCTCACTTTGAACTAAGCCCCTGCAGTTTCTTAAAGCAAGGAGGGAGGAGGAGCTGTAGAGCAGAGGAATTACTATTAAGTCATTTCTTTACATATTATATCCTCCCAAGTAGACTGTAAGCTCCTAGAGGACAGGAACTTTCTTATCTTTTGTCTTTGTAGCTCATGCCTAGAATACCGCCTTGTACACAATAGATTTTAATCAATACTTTTTGATTAATTGATTAACTCTACTTTCTAACCCTCAGTATCTCCATTTGTAAGGTAAGTGACTTCAGAGGACCTTTCAGGGTCTCCCACAGGCTGGCAGGGTATGCCATGTTTAGAAATTAACACTGTAGAGGGCTCTTCCCTGTGTTCACATACCATTCTTCCATACCTCATTTGGATTGGTTCCAAGCCTACAGTCCCTCTTTACCAGGGCAATGACAATACCAGGACAGTTCTCCAACTAGCCACCCTTCAGGCTCCCAAGTTGGATTCTTTTTGGAGAGCTAGTACCTTTCTGGAGAGACCTACTTTCTTTATGTGGTATCTCTCCTTTAGCTAGATCTCTTCTCTTGTAATTAATTACTGGGGTCCTTAGACAAGACATTTGTCCACTATGGGGGTTATCAGTGTCCTCCTCTATAAGATGAATGTATTGGACTTACAAACCTCTAAGATGACTTCTTCTGTAACTTTTCCTTTCTTTTTCTGATTTCCCAGAAGTCCTCACGAGGAGACTGCCCTGCCTCGACATCAAGTGCCAGGGTCCCCTGCATTGTGTATTTTGAAACTTTGAAAGGGAATAGGGCTTTCACTGCTCAAGAAACATCCCCTATCTCAAAACATTTCTGAGGTTTTTTTCCCATTCCAATCTTCCCTGCTCGGTCATTTAGTAATGTCAAATACCTCATGGAGGCTAAATATCAGTTTGAAAAGTAGGATTCCATTAAAAGATCATCATCCTTCTCCTTTACTCAGTTCCCATTAGACATAGCCTTTCTGTATTTGATTTGGTTCAGGAACACTTTAAAGAGAAGGGGCGGAGGAGGAACGCCAGTTTATCACCAGAAGTTTGAATTGCAAAGGAGTCAGTTTTCATTGGGTGCTTTGCTTTTAACTTGGGATGGAAATATGTCCTCCAACATTGCATCTGGAGATGAGCAAAAGAGGGGGAAACAGCATTGTACCTTGCTTGCAGCTAGTCCAAAGTGGGGAAAATTAAAACCAAATGAAAGAGAAACTATGGCTTAATGATTCATTTGACAAATACAACAGGGTTCCTTTAAACATCATATGCTCCTAGTGAGTAAAATCCATCTGGCAGAGATTGCATTTATTTTCAATCATTTGTGAGGCCCTCATGAGATCAGATGGAATAGTTTACCATCATGATGCACTAAGCAAAGGTTGGGTATTACTTTCATTAGCACTGGTAGGATCCTCATCAATACTAATGATGAAGATAATTCCTTAGGATCACATCTATTGCACAAAACAAGAGACAATTATGTCTAATCCTCCACTTCAGGAACTCCTCATTTTAAGGAACGTATGCATTGTTAGAGTAGGGTGCATAAATTAGATTTTTAAGAACTGAATTTTCCCACTGATTTAAACCACCATTTCAAAAAGAGGTTTCATTTTCATTTCTGATATGCCTCTTAACACTTTAGCTTTAAATTTCTTAGGCTATCAAGAAATTAACAAGCTAGAAGCAAGGTGTAGTAGAGAGATAGCTGGCCCTTGGAGTCAGAAAAACTCAGGTTCAAATCCTCTCATATTGACACATCCTGGATATATAAGCATGAGCAAGTCAGCTGACCAATGAGGTGCTGACACACAGTGATGACGTTTGCTCAGTGGAGGTTCTCTGTGCTTGTCCAGGAAACAAAACAAAACCCAGGGGACAGAATGGTATGGTGGAATGTCAGGAAAGACTTGGTTTCCCATTCTAATTCTGATGCCATTGTACAACTAAGGGCAAGCCACTTCTCTGAGCCTCCATTTCCTCATCTGTAAAATGGGTATAATAACATCTACAATCTCAAGTTCACAGGGATACTGTGATTCTGGGAGCCAAGTAAAACAGAGATAAGACCTCTCATACATTATAGTCTTTCAAATGCTTTGAAGATACCTATCATGTCTTCAATATCCAGAGAAACATGATTCAGTTGATTGAGCTCTGGCTTTGGAGTCAGAGGACCCACGTTCAGGTTCTGGCTTTGTCCCTTCTACTTGTCTGATCTTGGGCAAGCTGCCTCACTTCTCTGTGCCTCAGTTTCCCCACTTATAAAATAATTATAAAATAAAGGGGTTGGACTAGAAGATAGAAGGTCCCACCCAGCCCTAAATCTAAGATCCCACGTCTAACAAGTAATCACTTGGTCTAAATCAAAGTATGCCAGGTCTGAGACTAGGTGCTGAGGATAAAAGACAAACATGAACGAGTTCTTGCCTTGGACAAGCTTACTTTCTAACTGGAGGAGACAGTATATATATATGTATATATACGTATATATATATATACGTATATATATATATATATATGTATATATGTATATATACATATATATACGTATATATATATATATATATATATATATATATATATATATATATATGAGTAGATACTAGGGCATTTAGAGATGAAAGTCATAATAGTCATGGAACTTGTACTGAACCTGGAGGGTAACTGAGGGTTCTCAGAGGTGAGGTGAGCAGGGAGTGCCTTCCAGAAGTGGCATCAGCCAATCCAAAAGGCCTAGAGATAGGAGGTGGAGACCCAACAAGAAGGCCAATTTGACTGTACTCTAAGATGAATGAAGGGGAGTCAAAAGTCTGAGAGGATCAGCTGAAGGTAGGTCATGAAGGGCTTTAAATGTTAAACAAGGGACTATATGTATATATAGATAGAGAGATGGATAGATAGATAGATAGATAGATAGATACACTTGATGCTAGAGGTAATAAGAAACCACTAGAGTTATTTGTTTTGAGGAGAGGATTTTTCTCTCCTCTCTGCTTCTGTCTTTGTCTTTTTCCCTCTCTGTCTGTGTGTTTCTTCTCTGTCTGTCTCTCTCCATCTCTCTCTGTCTCTCTCTCTTTCTTTTTTCTTTTTCTCTATGTCTATCTCACTCTTTCTCTCCTCTGTCTCTCTATCTCTTTCTGTCTCTCCTTTTTTATTGTTTCTGAGAAGGAATAACTCTCTGGGAAGGCGAGGCAAGAGGAATATATTTGCAAATGAAGATAATGTAAAAACAAAGAAGGTTTTTTTGTTGGGAAAATTTCCCTAGCAATTAGAGATATCCAAAAGTAAAATTAGCTACCTCAAGAGGTGAGTATTCCCCCAAGGAGAGGTTTGACACTCATGATGTATATTTTAATGGAGATTCCTTTCATGTATAAGTTAGTCTAGTGGTTACCAAGTTTCTTCCCAACTCAAACATTCAATGAGTCTTTGTTTCCAGAAGGACATGGTCAGACCTATACTTTAAGAATATCACTTTGGCATCTGTGAGGCAGAGAAAATACAGAGAGGGGAGAGAGGCAGGTAGACCAATGAGAAGGCTATAGCAATAGTCCAGCAGAAAGGTGAGGGAGGCTTGTACTAGGGTAGCAGTCATGAGGATGGGAGGAGGGGTGGCATATGCAAAGGGATGGACGTAGGAACAATATCTGACCACATAACCCACTGTTTCCCAGAATTTGACTAATTCAAATGGTTAGAAAGTTTTTCCTTACATCAAGCCAGACCTTGTCTCTTGGCCATCTGTATCCACTGGAAAGGCCAGAACCAAGCTGGAAGTGCCCGCTGAGGTACAGCTAGGATACAAAGGTCAACCCTGGAGCATAGGATTTCTAGCCCCTGCAGGAAGCCTCTCTTAGGGTGGCAGATTAAGATGCTAAATGTCCTGGGAGTTATCTCCCTCCTCTCTCCTTCCCTTTCCTCCTACTCCCTGCTGGGTAGACTCCTCTGATCTCCAGAGGCATCTACTAATTAGCAGCCCAAAATTGGATAGCCAGGGTGGTAGGGAGGAGCTACCTAACCTTTCTAGCAGGACAGCCTGGGGATGGGGGGAGGGTAACTGGAAAGATCATAGGACCATAAAATATCAGAATTTAGGCCTCAATTCATCTAGCTCAATTCCTTCACTTTACAGATTGGGAAACTGAGGTCCAGAAGAGTTAAATGACTTCCCAAGATCACATTGTTAACAAGGTTGTGTAGTGTACCAGAAAGAACACTGTGTCCTCTTCTGTAAAATAGGGGGTTAGACAAGATGCTCCCAAAGGTCCCGCCAAACTGTAATCCTATGTTTTCAATTAAGCTAGCACTCTTTTCAGTTCACCAAGAAGATAAGATAAGAACAGGGGCCAACTATGATTTCATCAGGCATAGGGACCTCCCAGGTGAAGAGAATCTCTCTACTGATGGACATTGTCACCTTCTTTGCAATTAACAGCTTTAGAAAGTTGACTAGAGCCCTAGAGGTTGTGTCTTTCTCAGGTGGCATAAATAACATAGGTCAAAGTTGGACTTGAATCCAGGTCTTCCTGGTTCAAAGATGAGTTCTCAACCCACCATACCACATTTTGCTCTCAGATACTTACACACTCTGCCATCCTCTACAAATGTTAAGGCCTGAATTCAAGACACGGTGCAAGCCTACAGCACCACCATTAAGAAGTTAGGGAGCAAGGGTGAGGCCAGCTCTGTAGGGTTTGCTTCTGTTGTTCTTGAGATAGAGCAATCTTGGACAATGGAAATGATGCCCTCTCCCTTCCCATCTGGCTGACCTTCCAAGCAATACAGAACTAGACAGTATATTGACAAAGTTCTAGTGGCTCTAAGGGGAGAAAGAACAGGAAGGGGCACAGAAACTCCTTTTGAGGAATCATGCTTCTTTCCCTCGTGAAAGATAGAGACAGAGAGACATTGTGATTATGTCTAACTTTCAATATAACAGAGGATAGAGGTCCTGTCTCCCCGGAAAGTGACTAAGTTTGGTGCTTTGTACTTAATACCTGTACTTCGGTGATTTTTATTCAATCCAATTCAATAAACATTTATTACGTGCCTGCTGTGTACAGAGTCCTGTTCTAGGCACAAGGGAAAAGACAAAAATCACATGTTCCATGCCTTCATGGGGATCAGGGGGGAAATAACATATCTACCAATAATTAGTATATGAAATAATATATAAAAATAAGATTCAGTCTTTGCAGAGGTAGAAGACCATAGGTAGGGAATTCTGCATATACTGTTAGACTCAGTTAAGGGGTTGGTTAGTTTTACTAATCTCTCTCTCTGTCTCTGTCTCTGTCTCTTTCTGACTCTTTTTCTCTTTATGTCTATGTTCCTCTTTCTCTCCTTTGTCTTTCTGTCTCTGTCTCTATCTCTCTGTCTGTCTCTCTCCTTTTTTTATTGTTTCTTAGAAGGAATAACTATATCTGTATATGAAGATAATGTAAAAACAAAAAAATAAAAAATTTAATCAGATAAGAGAATCACTCTGTGAGATCCAAAAGGGAAAAGAATGTTATTGATGGGGGTCCATGGAAGGCTTCATGAAGAAGGTGGTTTTTGATATAAAATAAATGACAAGAAATTCAGCAGGTAAAGGGGAGCTTAGGAAACAAAAAATCCAGGGTTGAAGCCAGGATCAGAGAACGGTCTAGTTTAACTAGAACAGAGAAGTTGTAGAAGGGAATAGTATGAGATAAGGCTTGAAAGGTAGAGTGGCCCCAAATTGAAGATGTCCATGAGTTTGAAGGAGAGGAGTTTTAGTTTTAGCTGATAGTGTGACCTTAGGTCAGGGTTCCTGCTCTAGGGAAGTGGCCCTCTAAACTCCAACAGATTCAGATTCATCCTATGCACCCTAACCCCAACGAAAAAGGGCAAATTTCCCTCTGTCTCTTCCTCCTTCCTTCCCTCCCTTTCTGTCTGTTTCTGTCTTTATGTGTCTCTTCCTCTTTCTGTGTGTCTCTACGTCTGCCTCTGTGTCTCATCATGCCCCTACCCAAAGTATAACTCCAGGGAACTTTCTTACCTAAGTCTTAGGTACTGCTCATGTCTAGGGTCTCCCCAAACTGTGGATATCAGTCCCTTTTGGAAAAGGTGCTTAATGTACAATGAGGACATCAGACCTAGGACAGCTGTTTATTTCCACCACTACAAAAAAATGCTTAAGATTCAAAAGACTCACAGACACTTAGTAGCACAGACAGAAAACATAAAGCATCTCAAACGGCCCATTACAAGCATTATACTTCCCCAGAAATATAAAGGCTTTTGAGGGACTATTAAGCAGGTATTTCACATTCACCTCAGACCTGCACCGTCTGAATAATTCACAAGGTCAGGATCTCCTGGCCACTCAGGGCTTAGGGCCTTGCTTGAACTTCCTTTTTTTTCTTTTTTTGTCTATTTTTTTTCCCACTTAACAAAACATTATTTTCTATCTCCCTCACCTCTCTCTTCTCTTCCTTGTTGGATAAGAAAACAAAAAAAGAAAATCCTTGTAACAAATACACAGTCACCCAAAACGAATTCCCAGACTAGCCACATTTTAAAAACCTGTGTCTCAGTCTGAACCCTAAGTCTGTCACCTCCCTGTCAGGAGGCACGTAGCACATTTTAGAACGTCCTCTAGAACTGCAATTGGACATTGGATTGATCAGAGTTCTTGGGAGTTTCAAAGTTGTTTGTCTTTATACCATTGCTACTAATGTATAAGTTCTTCTCCTAGGTCTGTTCATTTCATTTACTCTGCATCAGTTTATACAAGTCTGCCCAGTATTTTCTAAAAGCATTCCTTTCATCATTTCTATACAATAGTATTCCATTACATTCATATATCACAATTCGTTCAGCCATTCCCCAGTTGGAGGAGATATTTTTAGTTTCCTGTATTTTGCACCGCAAAAAAGAGCTTCTATAAATATTTGTGTACATGTGGTTAATTTTCTTTTTTAATCTCTTTGGGGCATAGATCAAGTAGCGATATTGCTTCAAAAAAGGGGATATTGTTTAATAACTTTTTGAACATAGTTTCATTGCTTTCTGGACTGCTTCATAGTTCACCTATAGTGTACCACAAATAGCTCTTTCCCACAGTCCTACCAACATTTATTGTTTTCCTTTTCGGACAACTCTGTAAATCTGTTGCTTGAGAGGTGGTATGTTTGCTTCTGTTATTTTCCATCTATAAAATGAGCTGGAAAAGAAAATGGCAAACTACTCCAGTCTCTTGGCCAAGAAAACCCCAAATGAGGTCATGAAGAGGAGGACATCACTGAAACAGATGAACAAATGAAATATACATATTCATACATATATGTTCTTTACATTGTTAAGGTGTTCATTCATGTTCAGCTCTTTGTGAAAGCATGGACCAGAGAATTTCAATGCTCTCCATGGGATTTTCTTGGTAAAGATACTGGAATAGTTTGCCATGTCCTTCTCCAGTAGATTAAGGAAAACAGAGATTAAGTAAATTGCCTATGGTCACACAGCTGGTATCTGAGAATGGATTTGAATTCAGGTCTTCCTGGCTCCAGGCCCAGCACTCTATCCACTGAGCCACTTAGCTGCCTCCATTGTGTATCTGTGTGTATGGGTATAAAACGTATGCATATACATCATATGTATATTTCATATGTATAAGTATCATGTGTATATGCTATATAAATATATTATTTATATAGTAAATATTTACTATTTAGTATATAAATCACATAGTATAATATATTGTACTATAAATTATGTAGTATATACTATATAAATATATGAATAGTATGTTTGTATACATAAATGGTATGTATATGCATGTGTGTGCGTATGTATGTATGTATTATGTGTGTATATGTGTGTGTACACATATATATTAAATTCTAAAAAAAATAGGGTAATCAGGAGATTTCAGGGTTCTGGATCAATAGATATGTATATTTTATAATTATTCTATCAATCTCTTACTTGTAAGTAGATGTTTTGAAAATGCTTGAATATTTCTTTTAAGTAAGTCCATCACATTCCTTTTCATCTTATTTAGAAAAAAATTATTGATCAAACCTACTACTCATAGGAGAAAATCTCTGAAATAGGAAAAATTGTTACTGTCCCACGTACCTTACAGAGTTATTATAGAGCTAAAATGAAATAATGAGTGTTAAAGCAGTATAAAATTTCTTTTACATCACTAATATAAAATTAGCCCAGTTCTGAACCAAGAGACAATAAGATTTCAGCAGAAAATTCACTGTATTTTGATTCAGAAGACTAAGTTTCAAGTTTTGGTTTCCTCTTTTATTAGACGTGGCTTTGGGTAAGTCACTTGATCTCTAGGAATCTCAGTTTTCTCCTCTGTAAAACAGAAAGAACAATATAAGGTAATAAATATGAAAGTCCTAAAGAAATTCTTTTATATCAGTAATGGTTACAAATTCCATATTAATAAGATTGAATTAAGCAAGTATTTGACAAACACACATGTGACATATACATTTAGGGAATAAATATTCGTGTCAAGATTTTCAAATGGTGTTATTTGTCTCATCCGTGCAGCCACATCCAGTCAAGTGGGTTGAATTCATCCATACTCCCATATCTGAGTCAATCCCCAGGAGGCACTGCATTTTAATAACCACCCAGGCTTCTTTTAGTCACTGACTACACATGGGGCTTGCCACTTTTTAAAAGAAAGACTACAATACATCTTTTTACCTCGAGAAGGTATTCAAGGCTACAGATACCTGTGCTATGTCGAATTCTTCCCACCCCACTATGGTCATATCAGTTGTCTTGGAAGCAGCTTTTAACCCTCATTGTCAGAAATATAATTTAGGTGATGAAATGTTGATAAAATATCAAAATATATGATGTTATATATATTTTCAATTCATTGTCCCCATCCTGAAAGATAAGTCATTATCTTAGAGCTCTTCCCTTAGCACAGATAAGACATTTAGTATATGGTCCTAAAACTATAATATAATTAAAGTACAAAAGAATACCTCCTCATGCTTCCTGCCTCTCAGATCTTCAACACAGATGGCAGTAGTTGCCAAACTATTACAAATTCATAAAACAGACTGGGGATAGAGGCAACAATTCTCCCTTCTCAGGCCCATGGATGAGAGGAAAGCAATAAAATGAAGTTTTTCCCCATTTCGCTAGTGACCAGGATTCATAGTGGTGACCAAGCCTCAGATGACTCTGGGTTATCCTGGTCATAGGGTGACCTCTGCTTTTCACTGCTTGACTTGACCCAGTTCACTTGTTTTCATAATCACCGATATTTCAGAAGTCCAAAGGAGAAAAGAGCTTAAAAACATGCAAAGCTTCTGCTTTATCCTATCAAGAAGGCTCCCAAGCCTTCTGCAAAGGAATAAATTTGACCCCAGAGGGGGAAAGCCAAGTCTCCAAACTTGCTTCATTAGCTTCTATCTTAGAATCATTTCTTCAGGCACTAAGGATCCCCTGCAGAGGTAGCAAGATGAGGCAGGATATTCACAAATTCTATTAGAATAGCATTTTAAGCATATTTATATTAGTAGAGAGCCCCAGAAACCCAAGATTCTGTAGTTTACTATGTATATTTTCTGAGAGCGGTATATGCACATATAGGTACATACGTGCATATGTGACACACATGTTAAATATACATATATGTGTGCATGTATGGTGTGATATATATGCATACAAATATAATCTAGCTTTACATAGGAGTGTATGTACACAAGACTGGTGACTGGAAGTATAGTTTCACCAGTGTAGGGAATTCCTATACTCCCCCTACCAAGGCAAGACAGCAAATTTTCTGCAAGTTTTAGTCTTAGAAAGTTGCCTACAGCTCTAAACAGTTAAGTGACTAGCCTATGCGTCAAAATCAGAACTTGAACACAAGACTTCTTGGCTTCAGAGTCAGCTCTCTCTCCACGTGTGTGTGTGTGTGTGTGTGTGTGTGTGTGTGTGTGTGTGTATATATATATACATATATATATGTATATATGTATATATATATATGTACATGCAGCAGTGTGCTGGCAAATGTTTAACAATGGGCTCTTAGGGAAGGTTGAAGGAAGAGGATGGACACGTGACATCCTTTAAACTTAATCTGCATCATTTACAATTTTCTTCATCCATTGCTAAGTCTAGACCATCCAAAAAAAGTAATAAACCAAGCCCTGATGGGTATCGTATGCCAGTTTCTGGGCTGTAAAATGCTTATATTGAAAAGGTAACAATCAGTTCTCGCAGGTTAGTCCAAGTTGATTGCAGCACACCCTGGTATATGTGCACATCTATGTGTATGTAAACGGAGGAGGAATGAAGGGAAGGGCACGAAACCAGGAAGGAATGGGAAATAATGATGACAAAACTACTAAGGGCAACCTCACAGAGGCAAAAGTATTGCATGAGCTGAGACCAGGGTGGGCCTGGGGGGTCATCTACGGATAAAAGGGAATTTTTTAAGAGTTGTAATAAACAAAGACAAGTACAAGAAGATGATAAGCCCACCACTTGGGGTGTCTGGTAGAAGGGTAAGAGATGATGGATAGAAATCAAAACGGAAGAAAGCAATAGTGTAGAGGAAGAGAAGAGGACCAAGAACCAATTCTCATCTCAGTTCTGCCACTAACTAGCTGTGTCATCCGGGCCACGTCACAAACCCTGTGAATTTCAGCTTTCTCTCCATCAAATGCGGGAATAGACAAGATCGTCTCCAAGGTCCCTTGGAGGCACCTCTGACTCTAGGCTGGAAGGTTGTTAGTATCAATGCCAATCAGGATTGTTCCAGGAAAATGCTCTCCCATTTCTTTCCTCCTGAGTCCTTTGCCTCAGCTGGCCTGAAGCAACAGTGGAGGCATAACTTCCTTAGCTTTTTCCAGCTTCCAACGCTTAAAGAAACAAATAGCTTTCCTCTTCCTGGAAATCCTTCTTTGGGGAAGGAATGATAAAAACACAACCTGGGCCTTGGCTAGATGCTGTCTTTGCCAGTACCCTCAGGGGCCAGCTGTGGCTGTTGGGTACTGTCCCAGAAGCCAGCAGCCTCTCCCCAAGGAACAAGGCATCCCACACTCAAAAGGGAGCCCATGAAGCAAAAGTCAACCAGGAACTTCAGGGAAAGGTCCCACAGAGAAATCCTCAGAAACTCTCTAAAGGAGAAATCTTCATGAGCTGGTGCAGTTTCTCTCCCTCAGGCCTAGAATACACGTCCTCATTTCTATCTCTTAGAATACCTGGTTTCATTAAAAGCTCAGCTCAACCTGTCTCATGAGGTCTCTCCTGATCCCCCCAGTTGCTACTACCTTCTCCCAAATTGTCTTGGCATTTACTTTGAATATACTTCTACATCTACCTCCCTGATGGAAAATGTCTTTTGAGGGTAAGGACTATTTTCATTTCTGTCTAAGGCACTGAAAATACAATAATCAAACAGATCCATTTTAATATAGGAATTAAATTCCAAACAAAAATGTTCAACTCCTTCCATAAAAACAAAAGCAAAACAAAAAAACAATGGTCTTGAAAGAGGAAAAGACAAGGTATTTTGCTAAATTTTTTAAATGTAATTTTTTAAAAGATTAGTTTAGAGAACAAAGTTCCCAAGAAACAGTGAGTGAATTCAATTCAATTCAATAGGCAATTGTTGAGTACCTACTAAGCACAAGGCCTCGCAGAACTATAAAGAAAAAATGAAAAACAGTAAAGAGAGATAGAGAAAAAAAAGAGGAAGAGGTTACTAGTAGGCTTTCCTCATTTCATTCCAAACTCAATGTGGTTCTCTACGGGGAACTTGGAAGTGTTTTCCCTTAGAGAGGAACTGTCTTCTACTCACAAATCTTCCTTATTCGCAAAAACATCTCAGTCCTAGGTCTACTGGGAGTGATGGGAGGGTATTATTAACACCACTATCTACAATTATCTATCTCGGGCTGTAAAGCAACAGATAATCAAAAACTCTTTTCCAGGGAAGACAAAGAGCTCCAAGTTTTACAGATGTTTGGGGGAAAGAAACTCTGTGCTCAACAGGCCTCCCAAGCCTGTTAGGATGGGGAATATGGAGAGAGCAGAGTGGCATAGTGGTGAAAGAGTGGCCCAAGTCAAGAATGGCTCTCTAGGTTCAAGTCCTGTCTCCGACACACGCTGCTAATGTAACCCTGGAAAAACTATTTCATCTCCCGGATATCTCTAGACAATTCTCTAACATTTTACTGAGTTGCCAATCTGCCTCAGTAGAGGGGAGCCCCTATACTGAAAGAACAAAGAGAGAATATTTTTACAACAGGCTCATGATTTTATCAGTGTGGGCACTGCCTCCACTAACTCAGATTGCAACCTCTCCGCACCTTATAAACAGCCCACAGGAACCTCTACTGCAAAAACAAAACAAAGCAACAATCCAAAGCAACCCTTTGTAACCTAACAGCCAACTGGTGATGAACTTTCATGAACTTAGTTATATGATGAATGCCACTGAACTCGTGCTTAAAACTCATGCTGCAATGGGGTGCGGTCTTCCAGGAACCAAGGTGACTTTCATGTTATGATCTAGTGACAAGGAAAAGCATCAGCAAAAACAGTGAGGGCAGGGACTGTCTTTTGGCTCTTTATAGATCCCCATCAATTAGCACAGTGCCTGGCACATAGTAGGCCCTTAATAAATACTCATTCTCTTCCCCTCAAGGACCCCTCTGGCATTTTAATCTGGTGATTTATATATATATACATATATATGTATATATATGTAAAATTTTATTGCTATTTTGTGCTATATATAGTCAAATATATAACACACATATATAGTTTGATATATGAAACACAAATGTTAGTCATATATATAAATATATTTATTTATACACATACATATTTCTATGAAGGAAATGCTAAATTTCAGTTGGAGGATGGTGAAAATAAAGATGTAACTTTTTCAAAGACCCCAGTTTAAGAACCCCTGCCCTCAACCAAGCTATCTCTCATTGATTCTACTCCTATATCACCCCTGTGGAGAAGGTAGGTAGTCGTCATCCCCATTCTACAGGTGGAGACACAGACTAAAAGAAGTTGACTCACTTGGCCAAGTTCAACCATACAAGACCCTGGCAGGGTGGACACAAAAGCTATCCCTTTTCCATCAGTTCACTGGGTGATTTGGTGCCATGAAGAAGGGCAGAGCTGTGGTCACATTCAGGCATCTGTCCAAGCAGGCACAGCCTGCTTTGTCTCCTTTGGGCACTGGGACCCAGACAGTGCCAGTGTGTTCTCCCCACCCACCCTTGCAATGATCCAGCTCCTTTGATAAATGACATACATTCTGTCATTTATCAATATAGAACACTAGTTCATGTCTAGAGAGGGGAAAGCAATTTGAAAAATCATCAGTGCCCTGTTTGAACTTCTATTGTGAATTGTGAACAGTGACCATTTGCTCCTATAAGCCAGATCTTTTGCATTTGGATTATAGGGGTCAGTAAGAAAAAAAAATAGTGTGATCTGACTAGGTCTTCACTGAGGATGTGCAATTCCACAAGACCTTTGGAAATCCAAATACATTGTCCTTGGCACAAAGGGACTCACAACTTTAATTAAAGTGAAACATCTGACTTAAAACCAAAAGTGATCGGCTTTGCTAATAAAAATATAAACAGAGGCCTAACTCATGAATTTATCAATTACTCTTTTCCTTCTGAGGATTTTAAACTACATCCCATATGACTTGCATACAATGTAAAGTAATTGTATCTGATCATTAAGAACCTCCAGCTTGGCCTCTGAACCCGAAAACATACATCTTTATTCTCAGTGGAGTTCTTCTACTTTATCTAGTGAAAAGTGTGGTGCAGCACAATTGGACATGGAAAAGACCTAATGACACCAGAAAAAGTTTTGAATTTATCAGTTATTGCGGTAATTGTCTTGCCCAGAAAAGTAGGTACACTTCCTTGTCTTGTGGGGACCTTTGGAGGTTAAGAGTCCACTGTCATAACCACATGAAGACTACTCATTTGCACCTTGAAAGACAGGAGCTTAATTATGAAGTTCAGCACAAGAGAATCTAGTAAGTACTTTTAACAAAGGATAAGAAAAATAGAATTACCAGATCACAAAATCTCAAAATTTCTAGAAGGGCCTTCAGAGGACATCTAGTGCAACTCATATCTCCATTCTGCTATATCCCCAACAAGAGGTCATTCAACCTCTCTCTGCCCAATGACATAATTTAAGATGAAGTGGAACAGGCTAGAAAAATAAAACAAGTTCAAGAAAAGTTTAAGGAAATGTACAAGTGTTAGCTCTGATGAGTTATTAGTACAAGCTAAGGAGGCAATATGGTGGGATGTAACAGTCTTTGATCAAGATTCAGAAAACAAGAGTACCATATTTCACCACATAATCATCACAGCTTTTATGCCAAGTGTTTTTGTAAAAAAATAGGACATGACCATTATATGAAGCTTTAAAAAAATTGTGC
Organism: Potorous gilbertii; assembly: GCA_028658325.1. Lineage (NCBI taxonomy): Eukaryota > Metazoa > Chordata > Mammalia > Diprotodontia > Potoroidae > Potorous > Potorous gilbertii. Next base: position 508,440,037 of record CM053769.1, read on the forward strand.
CAGTATTACTTAAAAATCATTTATTACTAAACTGTCTTTGGTGCAAGTTTAGGATGCACAGAATGCTCATGAATATACGTTAATATTGGGAAAATTCAAGTTTTACCATATTATGTGACTTACTCATGGCAGCTTTGCCTGCCTACCTGCTCTCCTTGCACCTACAACTCTTCTTCGGGCTGATTTGGGACAATACTTAGTACTGCAGCCCTCTAAACAAACTACACAAGTCATATTCAGAAATATATTGACAATGTATGTGCACTGAGAAATCTAGACTCGCAGCTCGAGGTGCTGCGGTGCAAGAGGTGCAAGAGATAAATGCGTATCCATACGCCACAGGTGAATACATTGTTGCTCTGTTTACCTTTTAAGTGGCCTGCCAAACAGAATTATACCATGAGACAATTACGCAATGAAAGGTTATTAAACCAGTTTTTTAGACTGAGAAAATAGGGTGTGACGATTATGTGGTGAAATACAGTACTATTCCCAATTCTGATCTGAATCTCAGAAAGACCTTGGATAAATCACATGCTCATTTTAAGTTTTAATTTTCTTCTTCATAACTGAAAGGACTGAAGTAATTGAACCCAAAGTTCTCTTCTAATTTGAATATGGATTCTTGAGGCTTACATATCATCTAAGTTTTGAAACTGGGATTGCCCTCCATGTGTCCCTCCATCAGTCATCCCTCAATCTCTATCAGAGAACATCATGAGTAGGGTGGGTCACCCAACTGATGGATCCCCAGAGATTTTTCTGAAGATCTTAGTATAAGTTTGTTGTAGCCCTACTGATTACCACCCTGAATGCTTGGAAGCTTTGAAACAGTCTTCAGAAACACAACAAATATAAATGAGATAATGACCTGGGTATGCCCATCCATCAATGTTGCAATGCTTTCCAATGAAAACCCTCATCTGGAATTGGAATGACAACCACAGAAAAGGACTACATGTCAAACAGATTCCAGGCTCCTTTTGGATTCTTTTATCAGACACTATTCCACACCTGAAAACACAAGTCTGAGTTAACAGAAGATGTGTGTGTGTGTGTGTGTGTGTGTGTGTGTGTGTGATTGATTTCTAGGACTTAGTAAGTGTTCTTGGCTACTGAAGTCTCCTGGTTTTGTCCTGACTGTTTAAAAAGAATAGAAAATGTGTCTCTTACTTCTGGCTTTGAAAACCCTCTATGCCCTAATATTATCTGTCTCTGGAAAACACATTCTTCTACTTCGTCAGCCCAGCCTTGTTCCTTACTTGAGACTAGACAGGTATTTGATGAATGATAGCTCAGCCTGCCGCTAATGTTCAGTTTGTCTGAAGGTAGACTCCTTTGGGCCTGAATCCCCAGGCATTCCATGACGCATGACAAATGAGCTGTGAGAATGAACCCCGGGCCCTGTTGATATTCTGGTTGTCAACAGCACAACTGCAGAATATTTTCTCCATTATCTGTAAGCTCACACTGACCAACTGCAGCAGATCTTGGCAATCTTTGCTCTGGCTCTCAGTCAGAAGGCCTGGGTTCAGACTTCATTTCTATACCTGGGTGATCTGGAACAAGTTGCTTAAACCTTCCTTGACCTATCCGCTCATCTGTCAAAGGCGGGGTTTGGTCGGGAAGGCTTCTGAGGTCCTTTCTTGTTTTTGATCCATGAGCCCATATAAAATCACAGATTCAGAATTTTAGAACCCAAGTGACAACCATATGTAACCCCAAAATGAAAAAGAATTCCCCCTACCACTCTCCAATGGCCTAGACAAGTCATCATCCAGCTATTGCTTAAAGCCCATCAACAGGGGAAAACCCACTACCTCTGGAAGCAGCCTATTACACTTTAGATAGCACTCATTTATAGGAAGTTTCTCATGACATACAGTCTAAATGTGCCCCCTTTTCACCATCTACCCCTCATTCCTGATTCTACCCACTTGGACCCAACATAACGAATCTAATCTTTCTTCTACATGACAATCCTTGAAATTTTTTTTAAATATTTTTTTCCAATTACATGTAAAATAATTTTTAACATTTTTAAAAATTTTGAGTTCCAATGCTCACTCTCACTCCCCTCCCCTCCCTTCTCTGAGACAACAAGCAACTTAATACAGGTTATATGTGTATAATCATACAAAACCTATCAAATCCTTTTGAAGACAGCATCTATGAAACTCTTGAACCTCCAGGCCAAATAGCACCAGGTCTTTCAAACAGTTCTCATTGGATATGAACACAAGGTTCTCCCTCCATCATCCTGGCCATGCTACTCTGTCTGAATGATCTCCATTGCTTCTTAATCTTTTCCACAATGTGGGATTTCCTCTCTGTGATTAATCAACTCTGAGATGGAGCTGTGCCGCTATAGCTACTATCATTCATTCGCCATGATAGCTGGAGCTCTTATCTATAACTCCCTTTCTTCATCACCAACCTACTCCTACTTTAGATATTTATAAGTTTCTTCTCTGGCAGAAGGTTGACCATCACCCTCCTAAGTCATCCCTCTGACAGTAGCTTCAATACGCTAGTCTCCTAAATGAAGCTTAGGAACCTACTGAGGACTGCCTTTGCCTTCCTAAACAAGTCAGGACCAGAAGGATGACTTGTGCTGAGCAGGGTAAATGCCCACCAGGTTTCCCTCTAGCCTCCAGTACTCAACTCCATCATGGCCAAGGTATCAACCAAAACTATACTGATGCTGAACTAAGTGTATTTCTCAAGACTGATGAGTGCAAACTTCAACAGGTGTGAAATTAGGGTCATATCCCTTGCGCTACAAAAACAGCTTACAAGAGATTTCTGCCAATAACCCCTGACTCACCCAGACAACATCTAGAGCCTCAAAACCTGGGAGAATTTCCATAGATTAAAGTCATATGTGCTCCAAGGAACCCCAGTAGCAAGAAGGGACCAATAAATCAACAAGGATTTATTTTCTTGAGGTATTTTTGTTTGTCTGTTTGTTTCTTTAGAGACTGAGTTTATCCATCTTGACCAGATTGAAAGGGCATCAGTCATGCAGAAATCTATTTCAAGGAACTGATGATAAATATTTAACAAGTGTCTCTCCTCTGGAAAAAAAAATACATGTACAACACACTTTTAAGTTTAACCTGAGGCAGTTAGTACAGTGGATAGAGCATTGGCCCTGGAATTAGAAAAATCTGAGTTCAAATCCAGCCTCAGATCCTTACTAGCCATGTGACCATAGGCAAGTCACTTAACCCCAATTGCCTCTTTTTTAAAAAATTTAATGTGCATTATTATCATTTTCTCCATCATTTTTATAAGTCTAGACAAAACTATAAGTCAAGCTCTGATGTGTAATGTTTCCCAAATTTTTAACGTAAAATATGCTGAAAATGTGACAATTGAGAGCCAGTAAGGAGCTCCTGTCCAACCTCATTTCTGATCACCTTAGAAGCTTTTGACTTCCCCTTCTGACCTGGACCATTGCAGATACAATCCTTAGGCACCTAAGAGGCACTATAGTACACAAAGTGCCAACGAGTCAGGAAGACCCGAGTTCAAATCTGACCTCAGACATTTACTATTTATGTGATCCTAGGCAAGTCACTTAACCTCATTTTCCTCGACTGTAAAATGGAAATGTAATAGTATCTACTTTCCAGGGCTGCTGTGAGAATCGAATGAAGTCCTCGTTGTAAAGTACTACAGCATCTGGTGCACAGTAAGCAGCTTATAGATACTACTTGTTATTATTCTTAGAGAACCTGAGGGCTCCCCACTCCTGGGGGCTCATCCTACTGGTGCCAGACATGGTTCGGATACCAGATTGACTTTAGTCCTACAGCTTAGAACTTTGGATCTCACTTGATCTGCTGGTCACAACTTCCTGAGTAAAAGGTCCATGGGCAGTGCCACCATTCCCAGCTAACAAGTATTTATTTACTTTGTTCTATATGTCAGTCCCTGTGCAAAAGTTCCCAGTCTTAACTGTCCAGTTAATCCTACTTTCCCTTTCCCCAACTCATACTTTTCCTTCTGCATCTGTAAGTACCATTTCACTCTTATATTTGCATGGCAATTATTATTTTCAAAGGACTTTCACAGATATCTCGTTAACCTCCCAATAAACAGGAAAGGCAACCAAGCCACTTATTATTATTCCTATTTGACAGCTGAAACTTCCAAAATGATGTTTGAGTGAGAGCTCCTACCTAACTAAACCCAGTGATACTTTATCCCTTTAAAACAAAAAGCAATACACGATTAAAGGACAAAGAGGAAAAAAGAGAAATCCTTGCAAACAGCAGAGAAACTAAAGAAAGGAACAAGCAGATGAGAACTTCTAATACAATTAAAAATTAAAAAATACAAGGAGACAAGGAGAAATCTAAAAAAAAAAAAAGAATAAATTCTATAATAAGTATACCCACAATCCCAGAAAGGGGAGTAAAATAACCACAAGATTCCCCAGACTGATTAGGAAGTTTATAAAGAATTAAAGAGAATAGGAAAGAAATTAGAAAAAAATTTAATTTGAAAAGCAAACGAATAGTATAGAACAGAAACTGGAATTTTTTTAAATCAATGAACACCCTAAGAAAGGTAATAGAAGAGATAGAATTCCAAAATGCAAAGATGTTAAAAAAAAAATAAGAAAATAGTCAAAACAGCAAATTTAGAAGAACACATGGTGCCTCTACAAACCAGTGCTATGGACCTTAAAAGAAAGAGTTCAAAAACAAAATCTAAGAATCAGTAGTCTCCCAGATGAAGCAAAAAGCCTGGATAGACTATTTCAGGAAATCATACCCTCTCCCAAATATTCCCCTAGAGGACAAAGTATGGATCAACAAAGTCCACAAGATCCAAACAAGGAAGATTCCCACATTTAACTCATCCAGAAACATAATCATAAAGCTCCAAAGCTTGTAAGAGGATGAACAAAAAATTTCATGAGGCCAAAAGAGATGGTTCACTTACCAAGAAATACCAGACTGAATTGCCAAAGACTTTTCATTTAATAGCTAATGAAACTGAGACCCAAAGACTCAGTGACTAAGTTGGAACTAGAGGCCAGATAGCCTAACCCAAAATATAATGACCTTGTGATTCAGCCTGGTAGATTTACTCCCACAACCCATAACTGTTAAATCATTAACCTCTCTTTGTGAGAGTCTCAGAAAAGGTAACGTGTCACGGTGGGTGGAGGGAAGGATGTTGAACTTGGTCAAAAAACTGAATTCAAATTCCATTTCCACTATAAGTAGTGACTTTGGGCAAGTAACTCCACCTCCTAGACTCAGTTTCCTTGCCCAAGCAGGCAATAATGAAAATAGCTAACACTTATATAGCACCTACTATGTGCTAGGCAAGAACTTTATGAATATTGTCCCATTTTACCCTCACGACGACTCGTAGAAGTAGGTGTTCTTAGCTCCAATTTACAGATAAGGGAACTGAGGGATAAAGAAGTTAAGCAACTTGCTCCGTCGCATTGCTCGTTAAGTGTCTAAGGCCAGATTTGACCTCAAGTCTTTCTGAATCCAAGTCCAGTAAGCAGATGGTACAGTGGGTAGATTGTTGGACCTGGGGTCAAGAAGACCTGAGTTCAAATCCAGTCTTGGACACTATATTACATTATACATGATAATTATTAAAATGGATATATTTTATATAATATATTATAAGACACTTATAAGAAGAAGAACAATAACATCTAACTTCCAGGGTTGTTGTGAGAATAAAGTGATAATATTTGTAAAATGCTTTGCAGAATTTAAAGTGATACATAAATACTAGTTATTACTGTGATGATCCATAAAATGAACCTTGTAGTAGAAGATTCCTTCTGCTCTAAATCCTGTGATCCATGGTTTCCGCTGGTTATTTACATCAGCTGGTAGAAGCCACCAAGATTCCTCTTTGACCATTGTCACTTCTCAGAGAACCTAAAAGGAAATAAACCCCATTTATCTGCAGTGGGGAAATACAACCATCATGAATCCAAGACACTCAGGGCTATCACCACAGAAAGTCCTCCGTAAACTACTGCTTTCTCAGATACAGATCCTTTGGCTCATGTAATCCCTCCTATTAGTAGGGCCTTAGAGGCTGCTTTCTTTAGTAGGGAAGGGTCAGGAGGCTGGATGAGAGTGTTTCGAGAGCATAGGAAACACAGAGTAGGTATTTATATGGCAGGAAGTCTTATGGAAATGCCATTGGGTCCTGGAATTTTGTATTAGTGAGTCTAATCAAGGCACAGATTGGCAAAGGAGGTAATGAGCAAGTTAGGAAAGATTGATTTTACACATAGGTAAAAAGTAGATTGTTATATTCACGAAATTGTTTTAAAGGCACCAGAAAGACCTCCAGAATTCTGGAGAATTCCTCTTAAACCAGAATGACACTTCTGAGTTTCCACAGTTTTCTCTTCATTATATATAATTTGCATTAAATGTGAAGGAATTCTTGGCCAACATGATCCGTTTTTGCTTAAAAAATGAAATTCCCAGAACAGAAGTCTATTCTTCTCTCCAGAATATTCTCCAGAATACCTCACCCATTTTGCTGTCTGGTGCATGAAATTCTACCATGAGAGTTTTGTTTTTTTAAATTTAGTCTTTGTGACATTTATTTTCTCCTCAATAAGCACCAAGTAAAATGAACGTTTTTTTTAAATAAATAGTAGAACAGAAAAAGAGAGCTGTGCAGAAAACTTTAGATATCTATTGCTTAGAGATGTTTTGGGTTGTTTGGTTTGGTTTTTTTTTAGCACATAAGTTCAACTTGTATCTTTCAAAGTTGCCCTGCTTGCTTTGACTTAATTCAAAGAAAGGTTATGTCCTCCACGAACATGCAGATCTTTCAGAGGAAGTAATTTTTAAAAGAAAAGGAAAAGGAGTAAAGAGGAAGAAGACTAGACAGAGATTCTTAATCCTTTTCGTGTTATGGAACCATTTGTCAGACTGATGAAGTCAACAGATCTGTCCTCAGAATAGTATTTTTAAATGCATAGGATTACAAAGGAAACTAATTACCCCGAAATACAGTGACTGAAATATTTTAAAACAAGTTTACAGACCGTAGGTTTAGAAACTCTTTTCTAGGAGAAATACAAAAAAGGGGGGAGTCTAAGAACCTCAAAGATAAACTTTATTGACTCCCTAGCTTTGCTGTGAGTCAACTCTAGCACTGGGTATTGTGATCAAGGATTCCTCTGCTTTCTGGTCTGAAGCCATATGAAATCTTCGTACAAGAGTACCAGAAGAAAAAAATGTACCAACCTACCCGGTAATGAAAATAAATCAATACCCCCTTCTCTCCTAAGACTTTTCCCTCTTCTCCAACTCCCAAGGATTGGGAGGAAAAGAACTTCAACTGGGGAAGAAATTCCTGCTCACATCCATTGTTGCAAAATTCTTTGTGATCTCTCCATGAACTTTGATCTTGAAGTCAGGATTTCAGGAGAAGACCCTCCTGCACAAGGTACAGAAGTTAGTTAGGAGAGGGTTGGAAATTAATCCTCTGAAGGTCAAGAATGATATCATCACTGGATGAAATCATGATCATCTAGGAGAGGCGGTGCTTGATAATGCAAATCCTCCAGAGAACTGGGAGGAAATGAGGGGATGGATAATGCAAATGCTGGGGAAAGGTAAACTGAGGTCAGTTATTAATTAGCATGCTGCTTGTGTGTTTTTATAATAGCAGCAACAACCCAGTAATACCCTTTAAACATTCTCATACACACTAGGATAGCCTTCTTGAGGACTTCCACAGTGGGATCCCAAGATTCAGCCCAAGGATTATTTCAGAGTTGGTCAAGTACTTACTAACAACTCAAATAGGGACTCCTGACTCAAAGGGATTCAGAATTGCTAAGGAAGATGACAAGTGTCCACAGTAGCTCCGCCAGGGACTTCTGTTCTGGGAAGTTCATTTTTTAACCAAAAATGGATCGTGTTGGCCAAGAATTCCTTCAGATTTAATGCAAATTATATATAATGAAGAGCAAACTGTGGAAATTCAGAAGTGTCATTCTGGCTTAAGAGAATCAGTCATATGACTAAAATTTGACTTGTGGTTTACTTTGACCCTCCGAACATTTTCTGCCACTCTTTTCCATCTTGTATTGCTATTTCTGGCTATTTTTTCACAAGTATGAATCATTGGATCAGAGGTTTAGAGCTGCAAAGGACCTTAGAGTCCATCAAGCCAAACCCCCTCATTTTATATACCAGGAAACTGAGGTCCAGAGAAGTGACTTACTCTGAGTCATAGACACAGTTAGAATCTCAGGTGGGATTTGTAACTCCAAATGCAGTATCTCATCCACTACACACACTGCCTCCTGTACTTACTCTAGTGGATCTTTTTCCTAGTGGGTTCTTTTTCTGGCATAGGAAATTCAAATGTTGGCCTTTGGATCCCCAGATTTACTCCAAACAATGGGTTTGTTTCATATGCATATTGAATTTGCCAGAGTTGCCAGTGAATTGGATACAGAATGTGTTAGCTTAGTGACAACGGCTGGCAGGAGGAGGTGGGACCAAGCAGAAGTTATTTTTTCACTATGGAAAGAGTCAAAAGAAATGGAATTTTAGGTATTAGTGAGCAGTAACGGAATCCCTGTTTATTCAAGTCCTCCCAGAACATACTTGTAAACTCTGGATTACAATCAATCAATAAATCAGCATTTATTAAGCACCTACTATGTGTGAGGAACACTTGAAGGTTTGCCAGACAGTTTACAGATATTATTACATGTATGTTAAAGTAAAAAAGAGAGGCAAATAATACAGTGGGAAAAGCACAGAACTTGAAATAATAGGACTCAAGTTCAAATTTCACCTCAGTCACTTATTATCTGCGGGACCTTGGGAAAATCATTTAACCACTGTGCCTGTTTAAAATCAGAAAGGTAAACCACTAATCAATCCTAGGTTTGTGAATTCTATGACACTTTACATCTGAGGACTTCAGAGAATTAATAAGAAAGTATTTTTAAGGACTTTCGATATGTCAACCACCATTCTAAGAGCTAGGGATACAAATAGGAAAGCAAAGCAATCTCTGCTTTTTAAGAAGTTTGCCTTCTAATAGGGGAGATAACACCCATAGGAAGAGGCAACTGCAGGACAGATGGAAAAGCCTAGAAGATCTTCGTGTATGGTCCCAAGGCAATGGGTAATAGACATTCTCTATTGTCATTTCCATGTATAAAAACCATATCCATTTCTGACATTGAACCAATAAACAATGACAAGGATTTTGGTGGCAAGAACACTCTTTGGTGAGCCAAAGGATACGTGGGAGGGTGACAGCAATACCTGCATGGGCCTGTTCCTGAAAGTGTATCTCTACACGCATTGCTCTTCTGGGTGATGGCTGCAGGAGTTGAGTGAGAAGCAAGGAGAGAGGGAGAAGAGAGGAGGGGTGGGACAACAGGGTCCTGCTCATTCTGGGCCTCTTGACACAAGGTCCTGAGCTACCTCCATGAAGTCTAAGGGGAAGTGATGGTCTCCCCTTCAGGGTTCCTTAACATTTGAGTGTCACACAGATGATGATGATGATATTTATAGAGTGCTTTAAGATTTGCAAAACTTTTACAAATATTATTTCATTTTGTCCACAACAACCTTGGGAGGTGTTATTCTCCCCATTTTACAGATGAGAAAACTGAGGTAGATTCACTCAGCTAAATATCCGAGATTGGATTTGAACTCAGATCTTCCTGACTAGACCTAGTGCTCTATCTACTGAACCATGTAACTGCCTGATTAGAAGTGATCGTAGCCTGAGGGTGGAGAGGGAAGAGAACCAGCAGAACACTATGGTCACAAAAATGAAAACACTACAAGGAAGTCAAGCTCTGAGGAGCTATAATGATCCAATCTTCGTCCTAGAGAACAGATAAAATAAATACACCTTCCTTTTGGCTTCTTGGCAGAGCTAAGGGAAGGGGATAACCTATGAGTGCAAACATACAAACATTTCCCCCAGAACTTTGGGGGCATAATTGGACAGAAACAGAGAGAGACAGACATAAAGTGTGTCTAGGTGGATGATGAGGAGATGAAGATTAGGCTCACAATTTAGCTTGCTTCCAACATAGCATTGGTCTCACCAAAGTTCAAATCCAACACTGGCAGCGTCAGCTCCTTCTGAGTTCATGCCCTGAATGTTAGCATTGCTGCCAACATCTAACCTGAATTCCAGGTGCCTATGGCTCAAGCTCCCTGGCTAGATTGGAAGTTCCATTCTTTATACCTAGAACAGACAAGAAGAAAGGAAAAGGCCAAAATTCAGGCCCATTTCTAAGGGTGAGTGAGGGAAAGGTCCTCTCCACTTATTTCTAGATATGATTGAAAGTTTTTCATGCTCATATGGAATGTAGAAAACAACCACCCTGTTGCTGAATCAGGAAGGTTTTAAAGATATTGACTATCCTAGATATTCAGTCAATGGATAAAGGTTGATCCCAACTATGTGGATGGACATTGCAGAATGTCCAAAACTACTCTAATACTGCAGTCTCCTGGAAGAAGGCCACCAGCATCTTTCACCTTGATGATGCTATTTGGATGATCCAGGCATATGTCAAATTCAAGACCCTTACACCTTTAAAAATGTTTCCAAATCATTCCCTTAATAATACTCTACATTTTGTCCAGAATTCACTCTATGGCTTGCAGGACCCATCTTCCTTTTTCTTGCAAATACTTGCTGCTTTCCAATTCTGGAGCACTTCTCCCATGTTCCATAAATTTTCAAAGACAGACCTGTTCATGCTCAAACAGTTACATCTACCAGTTCTATGAGAATTCTTGCACAGTTTGGCTAAATCTAATGACTTAGACTCACTGAGGGCAATGAGATGCTCTCTTATCATCCCCTCATTTATCTTTGCTTTCAGTTCTGTTATTCATATTTATTCTGCCTTTCCAACCTGAATATGATCCTTTTTTAGAAGAGAAAGAAAGTGAGGAGGTTGAAGGTTGAGTAGTTTTGCCTTCTCTCCATCATCTATCATCATCATCATCATCTGCCCCAAGTAGTGGTTGATCCTATTCCTTCTTTGATTTTTCCTTTTACCATTAACATAATTACTTACATTTTCTTCATAACCCACTGGCAATCTCTATTGATTCTCAGATTGAGCATTCCTTGCACATCTCATGGGACTATTACATTCTTTTGGATGCTTCCATGTATTTTTTTTTCATCTCAGTTGATTAAGTCCTCCCTCTTTAAAGACTTACCTGTTTTCTTCCTCATCAGAATAATTTGTTTGGAAGCTTAGAATTTAATTCCTGATGACAAAAAGGCTCTTTTATGGACCAAAATGTTTATAGCCGCTCTTTGGTGATAGCAAAGACCTAAAAACAAAGTCAATCAATGCCCATTGATTGGAGAATGGCTAAATAAATTGTGATACATGAATATAATATTACTGCACTATGAAAAATGACAAATAAAGACTTATGTGAACTTATGTGAGGCAAAGTGAAGTAAATAGAACTAGAAAAGCAATAAATGTGACTATAGCAATGTAAATTAAAATAACAACAAAACCACCCAAACAGAATACTGTGAAATTATAATGACCACACTTAGCCCTAAAGAAGACATGAAAACATTCCTTCCTCTCCTCCTTTACAGAAGTAGAGGAAGGGACCAGTTTTGATACGTTGTTTTGTTTTACAAAACTTTTTCTCTTTTCTCTTTTCCTCATACTTTATTATAAGGGTAGCTCTGTGAAGGGAGATGGGGAAAGGTTACACTGAGAAATGTAGGTGATAGAATAACAAAAAAAAATCAATAAAAATTTATAAAAAAGAATTCCCACCTTGAGATCTCCTCATCTTCCTCAGACAGACTTCTCCATATTTAGCTTTAGGCTGTGTGCTCTGTCTGTACTCTGAAGTCTTTGAAATCTACTCTCTAAAAATCAAGAGTGCAGGTCATACCTAAGCCAGTTTTTCTTTTTTCTTCTCCATCAAGAATTCTAAAACAGTGTTATTTCTTCTCAAGGTTTCATCATTTCCACTTCCTTTCCCGTTACTCAGAATTAGGATCAGAATAGCAATTCTTTCTGGCACAACTACTTTCAAAGAATGAAACCATCAACAACAAAACAAGTTAAGGATTTGTCAACTGCTTTACTTTTCTGTTAAAACCTCCTTCCCTTTCACAACTTGGGCTCATTGGGCAGGGGATAATAGGATGCTTAACTGACTAAATGCCACTGAATAAACAAAAAATTGTGCCTGAATGAAAAGGCAGGAGCTATCCAATGAAGCCTAGTACACATGTGGAATTTAGGAATACTCTAGATCAGTGCAAACATGTAAATCCACCCAAAACAAATTCCATAAATTGATGATATCATTCCTAACAGTAATCCTAGAATGCACAGTACACAAGCATTTCTGCAAAGAGGATAGATTTAAATATCTTTCAAGGGCCTGGTTAGACCTACCTCAGCACAAGACCACTGGGTTTCTTGCCACCAAACAAGGTGGGGAGGAAGGGGAAGAAGGAAAGGAAGGGAAAGGAAAGGAAAGGAAAGGAAAGGAAAGGAAAGGAAAGGAAAGGAAAGGAAAGGAAAGGAAAGGAAAGGAAAGGAAAGGGAAAAGGTCTGAATTTTTCTTCGCCCTCCAGGTCATCACTGATCAGTCCTCCAGGAAGTACCCAAAGAGAGAATGAAAAATTGAATTACTGACTGCCATTTTCCTACCAAGAGAGGAATGAGTGAAGAAAAAGCACTCAGATGACTAATATTTGGCTTTTTTTTTCCCAAAATCTTTTCATTCCTTCTTGTGGACTCAGGCCACACATCATTATCTTCTTGCTTTTTATCATTTCTACAAGTGCTCTTTAACATTTCATAGGGATTGGAGACAAAATTTTACCTTATGAATGACAAACTCTATGCCAGGTCTAAAGATGCCTTTTTGGGGGACAAGTGAAGTTTTAACCAAGGAGGTCCAACCCAAAAGAAAGCTGCCTCTTCAATTGAATGAGGAGGCATTACTGCCCCCCTTGGGCTTTAAAGGTTGAGTGAGGGAAGTAGGCATCACTAGACACCCCTTCCCCCTTCATTACAAAAGGCTAAAAGGTAAGGAGGCCTCTGGTGATAATTATGACATGCCAAGGATAACTAAATGAGCAGATGGCCAACATTTGGCAAAGGGAAAACACTAGCACATGCCCACTAGACACTACTGTATCCTGTCTTCATGCCAGATTTAGGATCCATTTCCAAACTCTTTACCTATTTCTCCCTTTTCCCAAATGGTCCATCCTATACTCCCATAACAATGTCATTTCAGTTTCTCCTTCAGTTGATCTTTACCTAAATGTTCTTCATCGTCCTTTCTCCATTTGGTTTGTGAATTTCCTCACTTGAATGTATCATCTTAAAATGTGGCCATATTCCATGGGCCCGTGGACCAATTCTGTTTCTTTGAATGAGATTTATATTTCTGTATCCATAATGCAGTCACAAGCTCTGCCTTAGCTTCTCTCCATGCTATCTATGATGTTGAGGCTGATGGGGTAAAATCTCATATTTTGCTATCAAAGAAGTGTATCTTAGACTATAGCAGAAAAGTTTTATCATTAGGGCCAAAGCCGTACTGGAAGGCTGACTGACCCCATTCACATACTCCACTTCTCAGATACCAGGAAGCTACCAAGTATGGTCCACAGCATACAGATGCCAAGGGGTAAGGAAAATGCAGAAACAAAACACAGCTCTCCTGTCTATCCTTTGAGCAGTGTACCAGAAGAGACTCTCTCACATAAGACAAGTGTCTCCAAGGGTCTGCAAGGGTCTCTAAGAAGTCTCCAAGGGATCCCAAACAATACAACTATATCTTACCCATGCTTCCAAAGATTTACCTGGGTCTGAATTATCCTCCACAAATAACTAAGTCTACCACAATACTTCATAAGAGTAGCCCATTTAATAGTTATTGAAAGAAGGCACTGTTCTCCTTTAAATCTCTCCAGTGGATCACCCAAAAACACACACACATACACATAGGTACACACATGCATGCATGCACACATGCACATGGACACACGTACAATGTCTATGCGACACCTCCCAGCTGTGATTTATTATATCTCTTTCCTGAGTCATGGTGCTGGTTGAGTTAAATGCCCATTTTGGCACCACCCTTGGCCATGGTGCTGACACTCTACATCTCAGTCAAACTAGGCTACTTATATATATCCTACTGATCATGTCCCATACCCTCATCCTTATTCTTTTTGCTCACACAGGTCCATCTGTCTAGAAAGCTATCCTGATATGTCTTCCTTCCCTAAATAAATGTATTTATTTTGCATTTATTCTGTATCTACTTAAAAATGCATGTACTGTCTTACCCAACAGAATGTAAACTCCCTAACAGCAGGGAATGTTCTCCAGTGCCTACTAGAGTGCCTGGCACTTAGTGGGTGACTAATAAATGCTTATTGATTCATCGACATACTGCCCATTGAAGCCTCTCCAAATCCTACCCATTCATCAAGACCTAACATCATCTTGTATGATAATCACTTGTGCGAGAGTTATCTCCCCAAATACTGTATCCACTGTGCCATTTAGCTGACCTTTAGAACAGGATGGGACAGTGATGAAAATGACCAGAGTATAAAGGAGCTTCCATGTTGAATAATAATAGGAAATAAGCTTAGATAATTGAGGTAGGGTCAGGATAGAGAAGTCTTTAGCTTTTCTGGTCTGGGATTTCTTTTTTCCCCAGTGTCCTTCCTGGTGAAGTTGTGGTGAAGTCTGAGAGCTATAGCTTTGGAATGATGATAAGTCAGGAGCTTGTGTGGCATCTGTTTCTTTTAGAGTCTTGTGGTTAAGCACTTGGATTCTTGGAAGAGCTATAACATATCACAGGGCTAGGAACTCAGCAAATGCTTGTAGAATGAATGAAAAAAATGGTTGGAATTTTCACAGAACTCTGTACTAATCCCACCTGTCATACACCTAGCTTCATAATGGCAAAAAAAGTCTCTGTTGGTTCTGACAGTAACCCACTTAGGCTGAACCAGTGGTGCTGACTGGGCCAGGACTCCAGGATTACAGCAAGTCTATGTTGCTACAGATACATATGACATCTTAAGAAAGACTATGCATCACGGGCTCTCCTCCCTACTTTGTACTAAGGTCAGAGAGCCAGTAAAGCATATGGACAATAATAGGAGAGAAACCCAAGGCCTTCACATGCATGCTATCTCACTGTAGCAATCAAAATCTCTGCCTCTGGCCTTCCTTTCCCCATTATCATCAACAGAATTAGAAAGAACCAACGTGACCTCCATAAATCTGGCTCTGATGCATGCAGCCTAGGGTATGGGCAGAACCACTATGATGCAATCACACCTTCTACTTTCCCACCTTGACAACTGAATTCCCTGTCTATGGGGTTGAGGTGTGGAATGGAGAGGGAAAACCTCACCCTTGGTTACCTAGACCAACTCGTGCTTATTTTAACATGGGATGTGACATGATAAGAAATTCAATTTATAAATGCTTATCAAGCACCTCCTATGTGCAAAGCATTGTGGAAAAGGTCAGAAAAGGTGTCAGCAAAGCCTATCTAGTGGCAAGAGCTGTGGTTTTAGGATCTGGCTCTGCTACTTACTGGGATGTGATCTTGGTCAGGAACACATGTATACAGCTTCAAGTTTTTGAAAGCGTCTTTATGTATGTAGCCTTCTCTCTCACAAAATATTCTGATTTAGCTGTTAGAAGGCTGAACTTGAATCAGAAAGACGTGTTCTAAACCCACCTCTGATATTCACTAGCTGTGTGAGTACCACTTAATCTGAGGACAGTTTTCCTCATCTGTAAAATGGTGGAACAGTGGATAGAGCTCTGGGCTTAGAAACAAGAAGACACATCTTTGTGAGTTCAAATCTGGCCTCAGATACTTAGTTAACTGTGTGTGAGCCTGGGTGAGTCACTTAATTCTGTTTCCTTCAGTTTCCTCATCTATAAAATGAGCTGGAGAAGAAGATGGCAAATCAAGAAAACCCCCAATGGAATCATAGTCAGACATGACTGAAACAACTCAACAACAAAATGGGGACAATGACTCTAATAATTACCCCTCCAAGTTGTCAAGACCAAACTAGATAATTTAAAGAAAGCATTTTGCAAACGTTTACCACTCTGAACTTCAGTTTTCTCAGTCGTAAAATGAGTCAGTTGAATTACATGATCTCAGTAATCCTTTACAATTTTAAATCCTATTACCTAATAAGGATTAATGTGGGACCAGAGAGAGCCACTCCTTTCACCCTGGATATATTTTCATGTTTGCATGAAATGTAGGCTTCTTGGTTGTTTTTAATTCCTCCCTTTCTTTTTCTTTCCCTGATCTCCATTCTCCTGGCCTATTTTCAAGGTAGTTAATCCAGCAATTTTGCAGCAGCACTAGGTGATCATAATCCATCTTCCTTCCCCTTTGTCTGGGACACAACCACTCAGAGGATTAGCTCCCTGGGCTGGACTCTCAAGATTAAGAATCTCTGTTATTGTAATTCACCACTCTGCCAACTCCACTGAGAAATGAACTGCCGGGCTCTCTACCAAAGTGACAAGAAGAAAGAGACCCCGAGCCTCAGCTCCCAGTGGGCCTGAGTAAATCACAGATCTCAGACCTTCAGGCTGTTTGTCACTGGACTGATAGCTTTGTGGATGGCCCCTCCCTGCACACTGTTTGTGTCTGAAGGGAAGAATCAGAGAGATTCAGGGAGGACTCAGCAAGTAAGCTGGAGAATTCTCCTCACCCTAGACATTCCTCCTTGGAAAATATGACCAGCCCTGCCTGGCAAGTCAAAGCCGGACTTTGAGAAAAACAGAATGGCTTCATCCCTTTGCTCCTAATACATTTTGCAGTGATTCATAGATATATTGTAATGGGTTCATCTACGATTTCCCCAACCTGTGCTTTCTGGGCCCCCCAAAATTAAGTTAAACCCTATTGGGATGTGGGCTGCAGGCTTCTGTTTGTAGAGTTATAGGTTGGGTTCAGGGGAGGGTGTGAAGTCAGGATAAGCATGCATTGGGTGGGATGACCCTGATGCAAGTCAAATCTGGTTTAAATTAACCTCAGGGGGAGTCTTAACCTACCATAGTTGAAGGACAGCCTGTTGAATGATATAAAGGATTATTGATCTTGAGCTAGAAGAGACCTCTGAACCATCTAGTTCTGCCCCCGCATGTTTTAAATATGAACACAGAGACCTCAGGAGGATAAGTGACTTGTCTAAGGTCACACAAGTAATGTCACAGATGAGATGTGAACCCAGGCCCTCCTACTCTTTCTATTGTAAAATAATGGCAGTAATGGACAACAGCCTTAAGGTTGGCAAATTCCTTTACATAATTCATCTCATTTGATTTCACACCAGCTCTATAAGGTAGTTATTGTCCATTTTACAGATGAAGAAACTAGGCCCTCTTAGATTAAGTGATACGCAACTCATAGATACCAGATTGGTTAGTCAAGGATATATCCTCTTACTGTAACTCAGCCTAGTTACATGATTACAGTATCACCTTAGTGCCAGCAGCTATATTGTCTCCATCTACCCGCAAATTAGCTCCTCAAGTCTCCTTTAGTACCTCTGGACCCCTCGACTAATTGGTGAGATTCATCTTGCCCAGAACCATGGCCAAACCACTTCCTCAGCTACCTTCCCCATCTTCATCTCCAGCTCCCCAGATATATTGTCTTCCCCTATTAAAATGTAAGCTCCTTAAGGACAGGGTCATGGATTTGCCCTTATTTGCATCCCTAGAGCTTAGCACAATGCCTGGAACATAGTAAGCAAACCCACCCCTTCATTCACTCATTCAAACAGACCAAGATGGGCAAGACCCATCTTCTTCCCTATATCTCCAGAGACCTCACTCTAAAAGCTGACCTGAAGCAGGCACCCTAAAGTCTCAGCAAGGACTAAATTCTGGAAGTAGCCCTCCAAAGCCACCGCTGGCATTCCCCCTCTTCTTGTCAAGATGGCAGCTAGGAGTCAAGAAGTCAAATTCATCCCTAGACACTTACAAACTGTATGCTTGGGCAAGTCACTTAATCTCTCTTAGCCTCAGTTTCCTCATCTGTAAAATGAGGACAATAACAGAAACTACCTCACAAGGTTGTTGGGAGGATAAAATATTTGTAATGTGCTTTATAAACCTTATGGAACTATATAAACACTAATGATGATGACAATGACAATGATGATGATGATGATGAATATTATAACCTGAAACCTAAAGCTACCTGGGAACACCCTGGTTATATTCCTTCCAAGACATTTCCCATTCCTGTTTTGGAGGTATCGGTCTTAGCTTCAGTAGCAGACTAGTGGGATGCCCTAAAGATTCCTGCACTCATGCAACTCTCCAGTTAAGGAATGTGGCCTTCCTTTTGGGGCTTTCTTCTAAAGAACCTCAATTAAAGGACCTGTTGCTTTTTAGCATTGATTGGTTCATTGGTTTTCCTGTGAAGTCCCTTTAGCCCCAGAAAATGGTCCCATTCCAGGCTCTCATGACATATGTAGTCAGAATATTCCAGGTTATGTTTCTGCTTCTGTTTCTACAGAATCCATTCTCACTGGAGGCATGGGCTACTTTAGATAAATCTTTGCATAGATTTGGACTCAAGAAACCTGGTTTCACCTCCCTACATGTGAGCTATATGATGGAGAGCAAGTCATAACTTCTCTGAGCATCGTTTTCCTCATCCACTATTATTTGGGAGGAATGCATTTTGTTCTCAACCAGTGAATTCATCAGTGTAGGGACCTCCCAGTATAGAAATTACCTCCCCTGATATACCTCACCAGCTCATCTATAAGTCAGTGTTAGAGAATTGCCTTGGGCACTGAGTGTCTAAGTGTCTTCCTAATACAGCTAGTGTCTACCAAAGGCAGGATATGAAACCAAATTTTCTGACTCGAAGGTGGGCCTTCTGATCCACTGCCCCATACTGCCCCTCTTCCTCACCTGTTAAAAGGTCATAATCCTTGTGTTATCTACCCCCTAAAGGTTACTTTGAAGATCAAGAGATATTGTCTGGAGAGGTGTAAGGCTATGGGTATGGAATGGGGTATATGCCGTCAGACAGTCTGCTAATTTTGTCTCACAACTTTCTCTTTGTCACAAGGGGCTGCTCATTGGAGAGGGGGTATTACATCTGGAAATGCCTGTGACATAAAAAACAAAAGGCATCAAATAATACTTTTTAATAAATTAAAATCTATGAGAGAGAAGAGTCAGAGATGGGGAGAGACAGACAGACACAAAGACAAGAAAGATACAGAGAGAGAGAGAGAGAGACAGAGAAAAAGAGAAAGAGAGAGGTTATCTGTTAAGTTCTTTGTGACAGGCAAAGTGTTATACAAATTCTAGCTATCATTATTTATGGACTAAAGGAGCATTTCAGAGGCAGAAAAGCAGCTATGACCTAACCCATCACTTTTCAGTGAATACAAACAAGGTCTATGGTAACTTCATCCTCTCTTCTGCCATATCCACTGATGAGGAAAGCAGACAAACCTGACCTCAGATTCTATAAATATTTATCACAAATCTGAGGGTGATACCTACAGTTCAATCACCATTTCTTCTCCCACTGTCTGTAGAAGTCATCTAGCCCTCTCTTCTCAAACAGTTATACCAACAAGACAGCCCTGAAAACCTGTCGCTTCACCAGGGAAGGGGTCTGGGAGCAGTTTAAAGAGTCACCACAGGACCAGCATTCCTGCCTGAGCCTATAGCTGCTAACCTAGGTGGTTCTCAGCTGGCACTGAAAGACTGGGCTGCCATCTGGTGCCCTCCTTTGCTTAGTAGTACTGGCCAGCCTCTTTCAATACCTTCTTTCCCATAGGGCAAATTTATGATTATCCAATGAGTATGTATTAATCCCTGATGCTCTCAGCACCATGCCAGACACTTTGGGTGTGAGTCAGAGATGCCTAGGATACAGTGTAGTTAGAAAAGGGATAGACACAAAACACAATTGATAAACCAGACAGTATATGATTAATGAATTATGGACTATAGACAACCAAAAATTAAGGCAGTATACAAAATGTGATTATTGTACTATGCTATAGGAGTTCAACTCAGAGAGTGATCACTGTGGGAAGGCTTTCGAGAGGATCGTAAATCTAAAAGTGAAAAGAATATTAACAGTTATCTAATCTAACCCCTTCAGTTTAAAGCCTTCAGAAACTAAGACTCAAAGGGTTTATGTAACGGATGGCCCAAGTCCTCAATCTCTGAGTTTAAATGAAAAGGAAGGGAGACCACCCCCAAATCATAGTTTTCACTTTAACTTATATTGCTGCCCCCCACCCAGAGTTTACCCTGAGAAATCTCAGAATATAGATTTTGTCTTGTTGTCCAGATGCTATTAAAGTACTATGCTCAATATGCCAGAAAATTTGGAAAGCTCAACAGTGGCCAATTAGAAAACATCAGTTTACATCCCAGACCTAAAGAAGGGCAATGCCAAGAAATGTTTGATACCAAACAGTTGTGCTCATCTCACATGCCAGCAAGTATATGCTTAAAGTATATGCTTAAGATTCTGCAAGTTAGGCTTCAGTGATATTGAATTGAGAATTATCTGAAGTGCAGGTTAGTTTTTGAAGAGGCAGAGGAATTAAAGACCAAATTGCCACACTTGCCATACTATGGAGAAAGCAAGGGAGCATCAGGAAAAAAAAATACTTCTGCTTCATTGACTACACTAAAGCCTTGAATTGTGTGATTTACAATGAAATGTGACAAGTCTTCAAAGAGAAGGGAATACCAGATTATCTTACTTGTTTCCTCAGAAACTTTTATATGCCTTAAGAAGAAACAGTTAGCTATAAGAAATGACGAACAGGCAAACTTCAGAAAAACCTGAAAAGACTTATATGAACTGATGCTGAGGGAAAGGAGCAGAACCAGGAAAACATTATACACAGTAACAGCCACAGTGTGTGAGGACTGTTTCTGATAGACTGAGCCCTTCACAGCAATGCAAGGACCTAAAACATTCCCAAAGGACTGGATGCAAAATGCTATCCACATCCAGGGAAAGAACTATAGAATCAGGACGCAGAATGAAGCAGACTATTTTCTCTTTTGTTATGTTAAGGTTTGGTTTGGTTTTTCTCATGGTTTCTCCCATTCGTTTTAATTCTTCTATGCAACACGAGTAATGTAAAAATGTGTTTAATAAGAATACACATGTAGAACACATATAAGACTGCATGCTGTTTTGGGGAGGTGGAAGAGAGGGAGGGGGAGAAAATTTAAGACATATGGAAATGATTATTGAAAACTGAAAACAAATAAATTAATAAATAAAAGAGTAAGGAACAAAAAAAAAACCAGAAGCTACAGTTAGAACCGAATATGGAACAACCGTTTGGTTAAAGATTTGAAAAGGAATATGACAAGGCTGTATGTTGTCACCTTATTTATTTAACTTACATGCATTTAACTTAACATCATTCAAAATGGCAGGCTGAATTAATCAAAAGCCAGAATTAAGATTACTGGGAGAAATATCAACAATCTCAGATATGCAGACAATACCACTCATACTAGAAAAGTGAGTATGAATTAAGAATCCTCTTGATGATGGTGAAAAAGGGAGAGTGTAAAAGCTGGCTTGAAGTTTAATAGCAAAAAAAAGAAAAAAAAGAAAAAAAGGCCAAGTTAAGGGAAAATTCAAAGATCTGTAAGTCTCCTTTTATAGGCCAGTGCAACAGGTGAACCTTCAACAAAAGTCTAGGCAAACCAATTCATCCCTAGCACCAAAGGATGGTTCTTCCCACAGTATATACTCTCAGAATTACCTTACCAGTGAAAACTATCCTCCAGAAAATGACAAGGGATATAGCCTCTATAAGGAGATAGTCTCAAAAGTCCTAAACGACTCCATTCCTTCTAATAAGACAGATGACCACCAGGCATCTATTCTGCCTCTGTCTCCCAAGATACTCTAAGCCTTATTGTTTTCTTTGTCTCCATATCTTGCAGGTCTTTGGCACTGTTACTTTAACAATTTAAGTAATCTAAGGATTTCTGGGCCTTGCCCTTCACCCCACTGCTAAACTCTTAAGATTTCCAGGTCTTTCCATCTGCCTTTTAGTTGAACTCCCTTTTTATGTGTTGTCTTTAGCAATTAGGCAGCTCAATGGGGCAGCGGATAGATCACTGAGCTTAGAGTCAAGAAGACCTGAGTTCAAATCTACCTTCATTCACTTACTAGTGACGTGACCCTAGGAAAGTCATTTAACCACTGCCTGCCTCAGTTTCCCCAAATGTAAAATGAGTTAATAATAACACCTACCTCCCAGTGTTGTGGTAAAGATCAAATGAGATAGTTATTAAAGCACTTAGCATAGTTCCTGGCACACAGCAGGCACTTAATAAAAGCTGTTTCCTTCCTTTCTCAATTAAAGTGTGAACTTTTTGAAATACAGGAATGTCTAGTCTAGTTTTTTCAATCTGTATTCCCAACATTTAGCAAAATGCTTGACATACAGTAAGTGCTTAACAAATGTTTTTTTTTCATTCATTCATTCATTAACTCTAATCAATCTACAAGATTACAGTCAGGATCCAAAAAGATCTCAATAACCTAGATCAGTGAACCAAATTAGGGTCAAAGATTGAGAGCAAGAAGGCATCTTGGTTCAACTATTTCATTTCACAGATGAAGAAACTGAGCCCCACAGATATCAAACTGCTTGCTGAGGTGACATAAGTAGTATGTGGTTGAGCCAAGATTCCAACTCAGATCTTGCATCTCCAAATCTGATATTCTTTCCACTGTATCAGCCTGGGCCCAAAGCCCAAACTGCTTCCCTTGGGTGAGATAAATATAAAGTTTCACCCCCGAACTCTAAAAAATCAATTTCATAAGTACAAGATACTAATACTAACGCCCATTAATACAGCACTTTTAAGGTTTACAAAGAGCTTTCCATACATTATCTCATTTAATCCTCATAGTAACCCTGGAAGTTAAATGCTATTATTATTCCTGTTTAACAGATGAGAAAACTGAGGCAGACAGAAGTTAAGTGACTTGTCTGAGGTTGAATTCAAACTCAGGCATTCTTGACTTCAAGTTCAGAGCTATTTCCTCACCTAGCTTCCAGATAAAAGAGGAGCTCCATGCTGCTCTTTGAACTTGGTCCCCAACAGGGGCTTTGTCCCGCCCATTTGGGCTGTGTTGTTCCCCTGAAAGTTTTCCATGATACTAGGAAGGACTATGTTTAGATCACGTGGCATGAAGTTAGAATCAGAGTGGGAAAATCTCCATGATAACAAGTCCAGCATGATGGGGAAAACATAATTCAACAGAATTCATATGAAGAATTGAGCATTTCAGTGGACTGGGAGTTTGATGAGTTAAATTCATGAGTTAAACATGGCAGTCAAAAAAAGAAAAATTGACATATAATGTCCAGAACACAAGAGGAGAGAATCCTCCTGTTCTCTGCACTGGTCTGACCATATCTAGAGTAATATGTTAGTCCTGATCATCATATTTTAGAAATAATTTTAGCAAGCTGGAGAGCATCTTAAGGACAATGACCGGAGTGATCAAGGTCATCCAAAACTCTCCATGTGAAGATCAACTGAAGGAACGAAAAATATTTAGCCAAATATAGAAGAGAAGAATGATTCTTTTCAGATATTTAAAGCACAGTCATGTGGAAGGACTCGTTTCATAAGCTTAACTCCAAAGGTCGGAACTGGAAACAATGAAGCAAAAATCATCAAAGGTTTACTATGTGCCAAGCACTGTGCTAAGAACTAGGGATACAAAAGAAAAAGAAAACACTCAGGTTGTTGACACTTTCAATAAGAAAGACAATATATGGAGCAGAGTTCCAGCACACAGCAGCTGGAAAGATCCAGAGTTCTTCAAGGGCACAACCAAAAGATAGATGGTACAGCCCTAGAGCCCATAGGATGAAATGGGTGTGAGCTACAGAAAGGTATATTTAAACTTGATATAAGGGGGAAAATTCTAAAGACTGGAGTTCCGACAGAGTGTAACAGGCTGCCTTAGGAGGTGGTGTGATTTCCTGACTCGAAGTCTATGAGCTATGAATTAGATGATCACTTCTCGTGAAGTATCATCTATAAAAGTAAGACAGAGGCTGCAAAAGAAGAGACATTTGATTTCTTCTAACTGTCCTATGAGGTAAAAGGTAGTGGAGACACAGCCCATGATGACTGCCAAGTAACATGGCTTGGCACATCACCCACATCTGTACAAGTATGAGGTACTAAGGGGAATTTTTATCACTTCTCAAAATAAAGAACATTGTTCAGTTGGCCAAAGTCCATATGTTTATATAGTAGGCAAATGAATACTGATATAACTTAAATGACACTTGGAAAATACCTTTTGTATTGTAGCAGGATTCAGGGGTGGTGTTCAGTGTCTGAATGTTATTCCACCTTCTAAATGAACCTCTGAAAATCAGCTTGTATTCAACTATTCAGATCTGCATTAAAGTGTTCTCTTAAGCTTGTTTTTCCTCAATTTTTCTTCTCACATTTTGTGATCCAATCAAACTGGCTTTCTTACTATTCCTCATACACATGTCAATAAACATTTATTAAATGCCAACCATGTGCCAGGTACTGTGCTAGGCAGTCCCTTACACACTTTACCCTGTATTCTGTCTCCTTTGACTGTGTTCTGTATCTGGATTTCTTTCCCTTCTCCCAGCCTTTCCTGATCCCTCTCTAGCTACCACTGCCTCCAAAAATATTTACCTTCTAGCTATCTTACACATTCTTATATAAATATATATTGTCTTCCCCAGAAGAATACAAGTTCCTTGAGGGTAGGGACTATTTCTTTTTGTCTTTATATCCCCAGAATGCAACACAATGTCTGACACTAGCAATTACTTAATAAAGCCTTAGTGATTTATTAGTTGATGTTGTGGGGCATATTTTTGGTCAAGTATGAGGTGGACTAGATGATCTCTAAACTCTCTTCTAACTCTGAGATTCAGTCAAATGGATTTCTAGTAAACTGCATGATATGATGGGCAAAGCATGTGATCATCCCAGCATCTCTCTTCAGAGAAATCTGGGAAGACATAGATGAACTGATACAGTGAAGTGAGCAGAACCAGGAGAATAATCTATATAATAACAGCAACATTGTAACAAAAAAAAAGTCTCAAAGACTTTGATCAAAGAAATGAACAACCACAATTCCAACAGACTGCTGATAAAGCAAGACACCCTTCTCCTGGCAGAGAAGTGACGTACTCAAATTTTAGACTCAGGTATAATTTTCAGACATAGCCAATGTGTTAATTTGTTTTACTTGACTGTGTATATTTGTTACCAAGAGTCTGTTCATCTTTTTTTTCCAGACGGGAAGGAGGAGTTGGGGAAGGAAAAGAGGAATAGGAAAAGAGTTTCCAGAGAGACAGAGACAGAAAAGGAAAAAGGGTCATTGGAGTATTTTTTATGCGCAGAAGAAAATAGAAAGAAACCAAAGAGAATCACAAACAGGACATCTTTTACAATTATATATTGAATTTATTACATACAAAAAAAGACAAGCAAGCTATATATCATAGAGATTTGTAGTTTTATGTAAAATTAACTTTTTCTGTTTTACTATGTATATGGAAATGTTCATTTTGGTTGGTGTTTGCTGAGTTCAAAATAAGTTTATTTATATGTATATATTTGCATATATATGTACACATATATTTATATTTAAACATATTTAATTTAATAATAATTTATGTATAAATATATGTGAATTTATTAATAATTTTAATATATATCATCTTTGGACCCAAGAAGATCTAAGTTTGAATGGTTTCTTTCTGGCTGCCTGTAGTATTTTCTCCTTCACTTGATAATTCTGGAATTTGGCAACAATATTTCTTGGGATTTTGAGTTTGGGATCCCTTTTGGGAGGTGAACAGTGGATTCTTTCGATGACTATTTTACCCCCTGGATCTAGCACTTCTTGGAAGTTTTCCCAAGAAGATGTAAGTTCAAGTCCAGCCCCTGACACATAATGACTGTGTAACTTTAGACATTAAACTCCTCAAAGTTCTGGCAGTTATCTAAGGTTCTAGGTTGCTGAGCAGGTGTCCATCTTCACAGAGGGAGTTTCCTTAACGGGACTTCCATGTATGAGTGAAATCACATGGCTGGGGGGGCGGAGCCAAGATGGCGGAGTAGAAAGACTCACATATGCTCGCTCCAAACCCACAGCCCATGGATTTCCTCTAAAAAGAACTCCCAACAAATTCTGGAACAGTGGAAGCCATGCAGCAACACAGTGAAGGAGATATCCATTCCAGAGAGCCCTGGAAAACCGACTTCCAAAGGTCCATCGCACACCGGACGGGAGTGGAGCCCTGCCCTGGCTGCGCGGCATGGGGAGGAACAGATCCAGCAGATCTGAGCAGGCTTCAGGGATGGAATCTCCAGCGGCCACGAAGGTCCCTCCACCCACAGACGCACAGGTCAGTGAGAGAGACATCTGGACAGGCTGAGAGGGAAGCAGGGTGTTTCCATGACTCGGGCCCTTTCAGGAGGCAGCAGCAGAGGCAGCGGGTAGCCAGAAGCTCTCAGAGCAGGTAGGAGTTCAGCAGGAGCTCCATTACAGAAGGTCTCTGCATAAACCCCCTGAGGGAACTGAGCCTGGGAGGCGGCCCTGACCCCGCCTGAGAACCTGATTTAATCTTACCCTGAATAGCAGCTGGCCAGCTGCTGAAAGCCCTGAGGCTGGGGAGCAGCATTTGAATCTCAGACCCCAAGCACTAGCTGGGTGGCTCTAGGCAGGGGTGGAGAGGACTCTCAGAAGTCAAGTAAGTAGCTGGGAAAATGCCCAGAAAAGGGAAAAAAAAATAAGACCATAGAAGGTTATTTTCTTGGGGAACAAATGATTCCAACCTTCTTCTCTGACGAGGAAGAAAACTGCTTACCATCAGGTAAAGACATAAGAGTCAAGGCCTCTGTATCCCAAACATCTGAAATAGATATCCAATGGGCTCAGGCCATG
>CM053769.1:508467619-508568461 GCA_028658325.1 Potorous gilbertii
TGATAGGGGAAATTAGAATGCTCAGTGTACTGGGGTAGGGGAGGGGACAAATGGGGAGAAAATTTTGGAACCCAAAATTTTGTGAAAATGAATGTAAAAAGTTAAATAAATAAAGTTATATTAAAAAAATAAAAATAAATAAAATTCATGATGTAAAGAAAAAAAAAAGAAATCACATGGCTGACACCCCCCAAAACAGGTTAACTGGTATTGAGCTTTTCTCCCAGGAGAAGCAATAGATTATGAAAGAAAACCTCAAAGCTAGATGGATCAGGGCTGAGATTCCCTTCAGCAGGTCCAGTCATCTCATCTTTCATTCACAAACACTTGTTCCTTCTACCAGCATCACTCAGCACTAACATCTACCAATTACCCACTGCTCTTATTTCCTAGCCTTCCTCCACTTCTACCACCTCTGTTGGAGAAGCCCAAGGAAGGGGCTGCTTAGAAAGGGGACAATGTTCTGATGGAGCAATAAGATAGACACTGCAGGGAGGGAAGAGAAAGAGGTCTATGGAAACAAAGTAGAGGGAGTGATGGAGGAACCAAAGTAAGGATCTTCCTCAGAATCACAGAAAGGTTGGGTTTGGCTTGAGGGAGATAGGAGGTGAAAAAAGAACCAGAGGATTGAAGAAGATAAATGGGGTGGGGGAAATATACACAAAGAAAATGATGAGAGAGGCAGGCACACAATGAGAAGCTGATGGAATCCTGAGGGATGTAGACTCTAAGAGAGGCAGTGAGAGATGGAGACAATGAAAAAGTGACATAAAGAGAAAAGCTGAGAAAAAAGAAAGAGAGGCAAAGCCAGAGTCACAAAGAGAAATAAAACCATACAAAATCAACAGGGATATACACACACAGAAACAGGAAGTCTTTTTCCCTAATCTCCCTGAAACTGGTATAATTGTCTCTAAATCCAGCCACTCTGCTCCTAGATGGGCCAGAAATGCCCACAAGAATAGACTGTGCATGAGGTATGTAGACAGCTGACACAGGAGGTTTCTGACCATTTCCTGCCATAGAAGCCACACAGCCCCAGATATCTCTGTCTGTCTTTCTGTCTCTGTTTCTCTCCCTCCCTCCCTTTCATCTGTCTCTATCTCTCTCTGTCTCTGTCTCTCTCTCTGTCTCTCTGTCTCTATCTCTCTGTCTCTCTCTGTCTCTGTCTCTGTCTCTCTGTGTCTCTCTGTCTCTGTCTCTCTCTCTGTCTCTCTACCTTTTTTCCTCCCTCTCCAAACACAAATTTCTTGTCTCTGGAAGGAAGTACGAATAAACGAATGAAATTGTACTACCAGGAAGACAATCTACCCTCCAGCAGAGACCCCCGGTCTGCAGACCTCTCTTAATTATCGTCTCTCCTTGCTCACCCTTCTGGGGTTTTCCAGGAAAGCTGGTGAGGTCAGCTCAGGAACCCTCCCCACATCCCCATTAGCTCGCCTGTGGTCAGGCAACCGCCTGCCCATTTCATCACTGCTGCATCTGGCCCAAATTACTGTGATGGAGACTTATTTGTAAAACTGTTCACAACCCGGCAGCAAGCTGTTCCGTCCAAACCTTCCCGTCATCAATGTCTGTTGCTCATGAATTTTAATTCAGTTACCAGATGATACATGAAGATAAAACGAGCAGAGGATATAAGAGACTTGTTGGTTTGGGTTTTTTTTAAGAGTTAGGGAATTGATGCTCAGAATGGTTAAGTGACTGTCCTAAAGTCACATAGTTATTAGCGTTAACTCCATCCTCAGTGCCATGTGACCATTTCCAATCTTCCTTTGCTCCTCTGGAAGGAGGGCTACAAGCCCTTCCAGTGATGAGACCAGGGCTCAAGGTCATTCCACATCCATCTCTCACCAAAAGAAGACTTGATTTCACGGGAATGTGGAACAGCCCTTACAAAATGAAGAAGTTTAGTGGGATAGTCTTTCAAAGATCCCTTTCCAGCTCTAAATTTACAAACGTTTGATGCTAACAACTCAAAGACTGGGATCTTAGTCTTTACTCCGTCACTAACGAACTGTGATTTTGAACTGTCTGGGTCTCCCTTTGTTCATCTGTAAAATGAGGGGGGTTGGATTTCCCATGATTCATTTCGCTTCTCAATCTATATATTAGCTATCATTCTGCCTCTCAGGATAAGCTCATTGTGTAGAACAAATAAAATCTAAGCTATTGTTATGTTTGTGACACTTGGTGTAATGGAAAGGAGCTGGATCCCAAGTTAAAGGATTCAGGACTGAATCCAGCCTCTCACAAATACTTCTGTGACCTTGGGTGGGTCACTTAACTTGGGCTTCCATTTTCTCATCTGCAAAATGAAGAGGTTGGGCTTCCAAGGTCCTTTCCAGTTGTAATTCTATTTTCCTATAATACTATAATCTGGGTTCCATTCCAAATTAAGAGGCTCGTCAGTCAAGAACAAGTTGGATTACATAGTCTCTGAGATAACTTCTAATTCTAAAATTCTATGAGTCTGGCTGGTCTTGGAAGGTAGAGCTAGAATACAAGTCAAGGAAGTAAATTTACTAAATATAAGCAGAACAGACATTTTCATCCACTTGGTTTTTCCTTTTGGATGGATGATGTATCATGTCAGGCCAAAATGATCTCCATGGCCCCTTTCAGCTCTAAATCGATAGACTTATTATCTTATTTTAATAATTGTCATAAATCTGTGGAGAAAGGATGGCCTTGGGTTTGGGAAAGAATAAGACAAGAAAGGAAACCATAAGGTGGTACTAGACAAGAGACTGACTTTGGAGTCAAGAAGATCTGGATTCCAGCTGACACATGCTACTCAAGGTCGCTAATTTAGAATACTGAGTCCAGCATATCCCAGAGGTGGGATGTTGAGTTTAGAGAACAGCAAGTTGTTATGGTTCCATTTTAGAACTGTAGCATAAGGAGAAAGTCCCTACTAATTGCAGCCATCCCAAAAAGGAAGTAGATAGCCTAGAGAAGTAGGTTCTAAACATTCTTTCTGGCTGACCCCGTGCCTCTTCCTCCATTTCAACTACTGACCTCCTTGGCTTTCTTTAAGCCCCAATCAAAATCCCATCTTTACTGGAAGCCTTCTCCAACCCCTCTTAATTCTAATGCTTTTCCTCTGTTAATTATTTCTTACTTGTCCTACATATAGTTTATTTTGAAAATATTTGTTTTCATGACACCTCTTCACTGAAGGCAGAAACTGCCTCTTGCCTCTTTTTGCATCCGCAGTGCTCAGTACACTACCTGGCACATAACTGCTGTTCAGTTGTTTCAGTCACATCCAACTCTTCGTGACTCTATCTGAGGATTTTGTGGCAGAAATACTGGAGTGGTTTGCCATTTCCTTCTTCAGCTCCTTTTACAGATGAGTATTGAGGCAAACAAGGTGAAGCGGTTTCCCCAAGGTCACACAGCTAGTAAGTATCTGAGGCCAGATTTGAACTCATAAAAATGAGTCTTCCTGATTCCAAACCCAGTGTACCACCTTGCTGCCCAATTAGGTGCTTAATAAATGTTTATTGATTGATAGTGCAATCGCAAACTATAAAAAGAAGCCAAATGGCCACTTCTAAATGTTTTGGAGAGTGTTTAGTCAGTCAATAAATATTTTAAGCACCTACTATGTGCCAGACACCGGGATATAAAGAAAGGTATGCCTCAAGGAGCTCACATTCCAAATGAGGTGACCACATTCAAACAGCTATGAATAAACATGGTATTAACAGGATAAATTAGAGAGGGAAAGCCCTCAAATTAAGGGAGATTGAGAAAGACTTACTAATGAAGACACCATTGTGGCTAGGACTTGAAGTAAGGCTGGAGGGAGATAAGGAGAGAGAGAGTGACCTATGCATGAGAGGTAGGCAGTGATAATGTCCAGTTTTAACGAAGTAGTTTAGTTATATCTGCAGGAGGAGGAGAGCACTTTAACAGAATTAGCCAGAGGAAGCAGTGAATAATTCATCACTAAGCACCAAAAGTTCTTTCTACTACTTTCATTCCTAGTTTACTTCTGTTCAGAAGATCCAAAGCCACCTAGGGTTTGCTCACCCTAGATTGGGGCATTTAGAAAGGACATTCTCTCTGTTTGTTTGCCCTCTGAATATGAAAGGATGTGAGCGGAGAAGGAAAGTTATGCATGGTTAGTCTATATTCCTACCTCGTTGACTATAGTCATCCTATATGTTCTATGACAAGTCCCATAATCCAAGACCACGGAACCCAAGGATGTCACTTTCAATGGGTCCTTTATTTCAGATTACAGACAGGTTAAACACCTCATGAGCATAAATTTTGTCTCTTATCCTTGAATCCTAAATGGATTTGATCATTTGGGTAAAAAGAGAAACAACATAGTGTGGTGGCTAGAACCAGTCTCAACATCAGTGAGATCTGGATTCAATTCTTGCCTCTGATACATGTTGGCTTTGTGACCTCAGACAAATCACATAATATTGATGTTCTGCACAATTCTCAAAGACTATAAAAGATGTTGAGTTTCCTTATTGGAAATTTTTCATACCATTAAAATAATAGGTGCTACACCATTGAATCCCATTTGGGTAAAGATGACTTCCGAAGATCAGACTCATAGAGGTAAGTATTTGATGAGAGGCAGCCTTGCATGGTAGATAGGACTGTGGACTTCAAGTCAGAGACAACTGGGTTCAAATCCTGCTTCAAACATTTAGTAGCTCTCTAAGTCATATAACTTCTCATCTGTAAAATGAGTTTCCAGTTCTAAATCTATGATCTCATGATAAGTTTCATTCAATAACTATGCAACCTTGGGTAAGTCCCTTAATCTCTGAGTCTCAGTTTTTTCATCTATGAAGAAAATATTACATCTAAGATCAACCTCACAGAATTACCATGAGGATCAAATGAATTTATGTATATAAAAGGCTCTGTAACCACACCATGGCATAAATGAAAGCTATTTTTATTAAGTCAACAAGCATTTATTAAACTCTGGGACTTACAAATACATGCAAAAATAAATGTACATGCTTGTAATAGGTTCTATTTTTCTTGTTTTCTCAGTGGATGAGGAAAGAGGAGAGGGAGAGAATTTAGAATTGAAAATAAAATGAAATTGAATTTTTAAAAAATATATGGTAAAAATATTGAATTTGAAAATAAAATTGATTTTTTTTAAGAAAATATATGTAAAAATAAAGACAATCTCTTCCCTGAAGGAGTTTATATTATAATGAAAGAAGAAGACATATAAAAGGAAATTGAAAAGGAAAAGGGCAGGCAAGTATCTTCCTGGGATCCTCACTCCCGGGGAGCACATTCCTCTGACAATTTTCACCTCAGTCAAGGCCGGGCCTGGAGGGCAGGGTTGTGGCCATAGTTAACTGTAGGATATAACAGGCGACTAAGCAGACAGGCTTTGGCTCCTCTCTCAAGCAAAGTCTATTCTGGTACTTTCTACTGTGGCAGCCTTCTGAGTGCAGTGGTACTCAACATAAAGCCAGGAGGGGAGTAACTGACTATAAGGCATCTGGGAGCCCATATGGTCACTGCCAAGATTGGTTATTTTTATCTTTATTTAGTTCCAACAAAGTATGCAGCATGAGTCAGTATAACAAATAAGTAAACATGCCTTCTGTAGACAGAATAAACAACGTGTCTCACAGATACGTGCTTTGCTGTTTTTCAAATTTACGTGGATGTTGCTGTGCTGACCAAGATAACAATAGCTAGCATTTATAAGGTGCTTGAAGGTTTGCAGACCATTTTATATATGTTATCTTGCTTAATCTTCACAAGTGCTTTGGGAGGGTGGTGCTATTTATATTGTTATTCTGCAAATGGGGAAATGCAGGCATAGCAGTAAGTGACTTGCCTATCTGAGGCAACATTCAAACTCAGGTCTTCCTAAATCCATATCCAGCCCTCTATCCACTATACTATCTAATTGCCCATACAAATGAATTCATAGGAACTTAATGTCATTATACTGTCCTTTCTCAATCAATGGATTAAGGATAATTACTCCTGCTGTGGGAATTCCAAGACATATTTCGATATTAAAAGGGCATCTTCACACTCAAAAAGCTCGGGAACCAACGATGTCTCCATCTGTCTCTGCCATTTACTTTTCCTGAGATCTGAGACCTCAGTTTTTTCACCTGTGAAATGAGCAGGTTGGGACCAGATACTCTAAAATGCCTTTCACTTTCCCATTCTACAATTCTATGAATGATCAATGATTTCTTCACTTAGAGAATCCCCTATGGGCATCCCCACAGAATACAATCCAGGAGATCAATCCTAAGGAGTTTCCTAATGCACAGAGAGGTTAAGTCACTCATCCAAGCTCACCCAACTAGTCATTGTCACAGTTGGATTGGAACCCAGACCTTTCAGCTTTCTTTTATATGTTTTAGGCGTTGTCATTCTTCTCATTTATATCTGTATCTCCAACACTTAACATTGTGCATGGCATATAATAATTTATTTGTTAATATCTGTTGACTTATTGAGTTGACTGGCCACTAACTCTATGACTGTAATAGCCTCCCCTAGATCCAGCCTTTCCCTTGGGTCAAGGATTGTTTTTTACTTTTAATTTTGTGTCTCCAGTGCCTAACATAATGTCATATATGTTGTTATTGATGCTATTGTTTTAAACTTTCAATTTAATCAGTGTGTGGAATACCCTGAAGAAATATCCTGTACGAATGCAGATTGGCAACTATTCTGCAATTTAATAATCTTAATGGTTTGGGTAATGAGAGGCTGTGACTTGCCCAAGGTCATCCAGCCAGTAGGTGCTGGAGATGGCTCTTCCCCCCACCTACTCCAAGATACTTCTTACCTTGTATATAAGTAGGTGATTAACCAATGCTTGTTGGATTGGTATGAGTTGGTTATCTCCAAACAAGTCAGAAGATGAGGGTAGAACAATCAAAATGGGGAGGGGCAGGGAAGTACACATGTTCCTTATCAATCCCACAGACTTGGTGTGTACAGGAAAACTTCTGGGGAATTTGCTCCATCTTTCATTCTGTAATTGATACAATTTAAGGATACATCTGGGGAAGCTTTTGTGCCTGTAATGAGTAAGGCTAAAGGGAACAGATTTCTGGGTTGCCTTGGCAACAAGAATAGTGGGGAACTATGATGAAAAGCTGTT
Organism: Potorous gilbertii; assembly: GCA_028658325.1. Classification (NCBI taxonomy): domain Eukaryota; kingdom Metazoa; phylum Chordata; class Mammalia; order Diprotodontia; family Potoroidae; genus Potorous; species Potorous gilbertii. The sequence goes on from CM053769.1 coordinate 508,474,758, forward strand.
GTTTTTAAACTCTGAATGCTAAAGGGCCTCAAGGAGCTAATTTACAGGTAGGTGAATCCCAGATAGCCACTAGCACTAAAGTGATACTGTCATCAGGAAGGCAGTTGCAGGTTCAGTTGTAGTAAAAGGAAATACTCCTGATTAACCAATCTAGCTGATGGGTTTTTAACATTAAAAGAGAGATGCTCAGATACTGAAATGGAGCTCTGACTTCATTGTTTTGGGAGTTCCCTTCAATGATAAAGTTTGCTATCCATCCCTGCCCCCCAAACCCAGGTGATCCTTGTTCATGTCCATCTCTAAGTTCCATATGTTGAATGGACAAGAGGTGCACCCAAAATACTAGAAGCTTACCTGCCTACCTTGCCTCTGGCTGCCCCTCTCTTATCCCTTTCCCTCATGAATGAGTGACAAGCTCTATGGCTCCAAATTCATGCCATAACCATAGTGATAAACATTCTTATCCACTTGGCTTTTCTTGTGTGGATGGTCAAACTAAACTCCTTTCAAATGGTTAGAGATCTCTTTGAGGGAGTCCTCTCATGTTCTGAGCCTTGATACAACCAGCACAATGCCATTCACAAATAGAACACTCCCCTCCATAGAATCTGTGTTCTAGTGACACTGACCTCTTTTCTATTCCTTCTACAAGATACCCTATGTTTGGAATCTATGCATTTTCAATGGTTGTCCCCATGCATGGAATTCTTTCCCTCCTCATCCCCATTTTCTGTCTTCCTTGGCTTCCTTCCAATCCCAGCTAAAGTCCTGCCTCCTATGGGAAGACTTTACCCATCCCCCTTACAGTTAGTGCCATGCATTCAAGATTAACTCCAATTTATCCTGTACAAAGTTTACACATGGGTGTTTCCATGTTGTCTTCCTATGTAGACTGTGAGTTCCTTAAGAGCAGACACTGTTTTTACCTTTCTTTGTATCCCCACCGCCAAACTGGTAGACAGTAGAAACTTAATAAATGCTTGTTGATGAGTTACCATAGCCACTATCTATTATCCTTTTCTCAACGTGTCATTTCCCATCAGCTTCTCTGCTTGGGTTTCTATCATGCCTCCTCCAGGATAAGCTTATCACTTTAAATCTCCTTATCATGGAGATTGACTCAGTGTTGATTCTCAAAACCTCCTCAGCACCCTCAGTTCCTTCTCCCCTGAAATTTCAGGGGTGGAGGGCAGAGCAATAAACTCCTCCCAAAGCCTTCCTCTGCAGAGGGCTCGGAATTTTCCAGCTAACCCTTCATTTTCCATCAGCTGCTTTGCACCTAAACTGAGTGGATCCCCCTGGCCCCTCCTCCCCTTTGCAGCTTCCTATTCTCCATGAAGGCGGAACTGTCTTTATTTTTCTTATTTGTACCCCCAACACTTAGCATAGTGCCTAGTACATAGGAAAGACTTAATAAGTGTTCATTGATTACTGACCATGCTATAAAGACATGTCTCCGTTGGGGTCTGTAAGTCCTTGACCTCTCTCGTTCCTTTATCCTGAACTATTTTCCCATATATTCCTCTCCATTCGCAACTTCTCCCTATGTGTTGAAATCATTGAGGAACTAGGTTTACACGTATTTAATTTGCCTTATCAAGTTTTTCATGGAATTTCTCTGCTCTTTGTCTTCACCAACTGATGATGTTTCCTAAGACAAAATTGTTTTCAAGGTGGTCTTCTCCATATACTTACCAGTAATGCACTACATGATGACTGGATAGTCTCTGAAATAATCTTTGATGTGATATTCATTTTAAATTCTTTGGAGACTATTGCATTCCATGTCTAAGTGCTGTATTTAAGTGGGGAGGGGGAAGCCTATAGTGGCAAGTGCCATTTTGTATTTTTCCTCATGTCATGGATCACCATGACCAAAAAAAATCATCACTAAATAACCAGCCAACTGCTAATGAACCCCTCAGACATAGCTCGGCTGGTCTTCAGCAAGCAGGCTCAGCCTGTCATCAAAGTCATTTGCGAAACCTTTCTAGCTTGGTTAAACCTACCAGAGCTTGTACTCTGTTGACATCACCTTTGAGAACCAAAGGTCACTTCTACACTGTGATGTGGCATCAGAGTAGAACTTGATAGAAAAAGGAAATTTTTAAAATGAGAATTCTTTCAGGATTCCTGCCTATTATTTCTCCTTTTTCCTTTAAAAAAAATCTGATTCTGAACTTCATCATTAAAAATATATATATATATATATATATATAAATTGACCCTCCATTCCTACTTGTAGCTGGTTGGGGAGGCAGATAGAGTGCTGGGCCTAGAGTTGGGAAAATCCAAGCTCAAATTTTGTTTTAGACACTGACTGACTAGCTCTGTGACCTTGGACAAGTCATTTGATCTCTGTTTGCTTCAATTTCTTCAATTGTAAAATAGGGATATTAACACCTACCTCTCAGAGTTCTTGTAAGGATCAAGTGAGATAATATTTGTAAAGTGCTTAGTACAGTACCTGGCACATGGTAGATGCTCTATAAATTGGCAGGGGTGATGGTAGCAGTAATAGAAAAAGAAGTAGTAGTAGTGTTGGTAGAAGCAGTAATAGTAGTAGAAGTAGTAGTAAAGGAAGGAGAAATAGCAGTAGCAGCAGCAGCAGTAGTAGTAGTAAAGTATGTAATATGGGAGGGAAGAGGGGAATAGACATGGAGAAATTTAACCACATAAAAAAATTCAATAAAAGGGTTTTTTTGAGAATAGATATGGAGAAATTTAACCACATAAAACAATTCAATAAAAGGGTTTTTTTGAGAATAGACATGGAGAAATTTAACCACATAAAACAATTCAATAAAAGGGTTTTTTTAAGTATGTACTAAATTCCAGTCGTTACTTCCAAAAGTGCCTTGTCTGTGCATCCTTCTATACTCCCTTCTCATACCAGTGAATATTTTTTTTAAGTATTCAATGGTCCTCTTTTTCTGCCATCATTACTATTAACCATCTCTTTCCCTCCCCAATTATTAACCATCCTCTTTCCCTCAACCCCTCTGCCAATTAACAACCAAAAGGAAAAAAGTGTAACAAATATGCAGTCGGGCAGAACGAATCCACAGAGTGGCCGTGTCCAACAAAGTCTGTCTCAGCACCTTGGGTCCATCCCCTCTTTGTTAGGAGACAGGTAAGATGCTTCATCATAAGCTGTCTAAATATATGGTTAGTCATGGCACTGACCAGAGTTCTAAAGTCTTTCCAAGCTATTGTTCTTTACCGTGTTGTTGTCTTTGTAGAAATGGCTCTCTTGATTCTGCTTAGTTTTCTTTGCATCAGTTCATACTACCCAGACTCTCTGAAATATCTTTGTCACTTACGTGCAATAATTCCATCACATCCATTTAGCATAATTTATTCAGCCATTACCTCACTGATGGGCACCTGTTCGCTGGGTCCTGGTTCTTGGCTTTTCTTTCTCTTTAAATTCCACTCCTGCCTATTTGCAAAGCTCCAGTAAGCACTGGATTTCGGTTCAGGTTCAAATGTCAACCTTTGCAATTTACAATTCTCATGACCCTTAGACAGGGAGCTGTCTCAAAGTGGAATGAGACCCCTCAGAAGGTCATGTGTTTTCCCTTCCTTGGAGGCTTTCCAACAAAACCAGGATGACCGCTGGAGTTTTACATCAGTTTTACAATATGAAATTGCTTAATTTCTGCAGACTTTAGCTTTCCGCTGTGTAAAATGAAAAACTGAGATCAGGCCCTTTCCAGTGCTAAATCCCATGACTCCATTTCCCTGAGCAACATGATTTTGTTGCCTACCTTTGCAAGGACAGCTAAAGGCTTCTAGGACTAAAGTCCTCTTAGAATTGAAGTGAGTGAAGGATAAACCAAGCAATTACAGACACACCCATAGACAAGGACACAGACACACACACACACACACACACACACACACACACACACACACACACACACACACACCCCTCTCTATCCTCAGCACCTAAGTTCACTCCTGCCTTTCCAGATTAGGTATCTATCTGCAGATCTTCCCAGGACTCCCTACTAAAGGATAACCAAACCAACCAAGAAGAAATGATATTCTGCCAATTGACTACAAGCCATAATCACTTTGAGAGAAGAAATTCTTTCTCGATTTCCAAAGAGTTAAGATGTCCTCACACTAAGGGATAAGAACTGGATCTATGATTTCATGGGCACAGAAAATTCCCATGTAAAGACACTCCCTCCTCAATCTAGCCAGCTCCTCCCAGGCGGTGGGTCTGCCCCATCATTAGCTTCACCATGTCCTAGGAAATCTCTCTCCCTATATGATTTTGACTTCATTTTGTTTTACTTATTCCCTGAATACATTTTGTGAAACTTTTCCTGAATTCTAAAACCAGGATCATGGTCAAAGACGACCTTCAGCGAAGGCTACTCTCTCCAGCCTCTTGGCCCAATTCTCAGCAGGACTGTGACAGGTCCCAGACTGTCATGCCACAGAAACGTACAAGTATCAAGTAGTATCTCAAAATTGGGAAGGGCAGGAGGGGAAGGTCTTTGGGAGGTTGAAGTCAGAAGTTTAATCAGCCCTGCTAATTTCTGTCACTTTATGTAAAGGGAAGCAAGATGTGCTTTTGCCCTGGGTCAGCAGAATTTTTTTTTAGGTAAGTGAGGGAGTAAAAAGAGTGAAATAAAATCAATTAATTTTACCTCATTTACTCTCCTCATATTCAATTACAAACTTTCTTCAGCTCAGAGCACCCAGACTCCATAGGCCATGACCTGGCACTGAAAGTGGTCCAGAGGGAATGGAGAAAGAATTCATGCGGCAGGATAGGGCTCCCAGAAGGCTCCGTTAGGACCCTCATTTCATCTCAGTTCAATCCATTTAGGCTCAAGAAGTATAAGACAGAGACAGCAGGGGATCTGGGTGATATCCTAAGGAGGGGCAACTAAGCCCAGACTAGTCGAGAGGAAGAAGGCCACAGGTGGGGAATCACCTGAAATTCTACCCGGAAAGTAGAAATAATAAGGAATCAATCATTCACTCACGCAAGTGAACTCATTCATTGAGCACCCCACAGGGCATCTTGTATTCTGCTACTCTGGCAAGGATGGGAAATTGAGTAAGATGTCAGACCCTTCTGACTCTAAATCTACATTCTTTGCACTGTTACACTAACTCTCTGCTGTTTAAAACTGGAATAGTAACTGAAATATAGATGGGAGGGAAGAGAAAAGGAGGGAAGAGAGCAGGAGGAGGGAAGAAAACTTTATCTGGACTTTACTAATGTACATGGTTAACTGCTCTGCCACCTATATGCTCTGAGAGCTACCTGAAGCCCTGAGAGGTTAGGTGTTTTCCCTGAGATCACAAAGTCATCGTGTATCAGAGGCAAGACTTCAACCCAGGACCTCCTGACTCAGAGGCCAGCCCTCCATCCACTATGCACCAATGCCTCTCAGATGAGACAAATAAAAATGGAGCAAAGTTGGGTAAAAGGTTCAGGGAATACTTCTGATAACAAATACTATGGTATTTCAGAGGAAGGAGGTACCTGTAGGATGGACTTTTGAAGGACAGAGAACTTACAAACATTATATGACATGACTTGCACTTGTCTTTCTTTTGAGTGAAGGAGGGCTGTGTCTGTGCAAAGCTGGGGAAGGGAAAGGAGTTAAAAATTAAACATGATGAGAGCCTGCCCTCAAGGAGTTTACAATCTGTGTAAAGGATAATACCGCAACATCCTAATAATTATACACAAATATTGAATAATATTATAGAGGTACCTAAAAAAGGGGATATGAGGAAAAAAGAGAAGGCTTGGAACAAGGTCCTGGAGGAGGCGAAATCTGGAGTACAAATATATTAAAGACAGGTTAAGGGATTATTTTTAGTGAATAGGCAAACTATCTCTTCTTCTGACCAGAGAACAGGCAACACCAGCATCAACAGATAGGATGTGGACCTAGAGCCAGGAAGACGGAGGTTCAAACTCTGATTCTGATACTTAATAGCTGTGTGACCCTGAGCACTCTCTAAACCTCAGTTTCTTCATCTGTTAAATGGGAGGGTTAGACTAGATGGTCCCTAAGGAAACATCAAACAACACAGGAAGTGAGGTGATTGTTCTAAGCATAGGGAGTTGGTGGGGTATGACTGGTGGCAAAAGCAGAAAAGAAAAGTTTGGAATAACCACTCCGGAGAATGAAAAATGGAGCAGAGCAGGGAGATTGTTTCATAAACCAGCTGGGGCCCAGCTGAGGTGAAGGATGATGAATTAGTAGTGGATGAAATCATCTCAATTTCTTGACCTTTTCAGAGCACTCAGCAGCTCTGGAGTAGAAGTCAAGTGTTTCAGACAGCAGGGGGTTCTTAGACCCCATTACAGCAGTTTGGTGACTTGGGGAAGGCTTCACAGGAGAATTAAACCAGTCAATAAACGCTTATGGCAATAGGTGTTTGATTGCATCACATTTTAACTCCTACCAGGGAAAGTTGAAGGGAACAGGCAGACATTGCAACAAACAAAAAGGAGAAGAAAGGTATGATCCGGGCAGCCATTGATACTTCCCCATCTGGGCCAGGGAAGGGATAAAAACAAGCTTTCCATGATGTAAGAGAAGGCAAGGTCTGGCACAGAGTAGGCATCACATAAATGCTCATTCCCTTCTCTTCCCTTTCCTTGGATGATAATTGGTTTTCTCCTGCTGGAGTATTCGAGCGAAGGCCGAATGGCCATTTCTCAGGGATGACCTAGAAAGGATTCTTGTTCACATATGGGTTAGACTAGATGAACCCTGAGACTGCTCCCAGCTGGGTGATTCTCTAGTTCTGCACAATCATCAATCTAAGAAATGGCAAAATCTAAGGCACATGTTGGGGTATGGCTAAAGTGGAGTAGAAATCATTAGAATTCAGTTTGAATTCAGTGTGGCCAAACTATGAGAGGGCTATCAAACATGAATACCGATGGCAGACAAATAGCAAAGAAAATGATTGTGACCCAAGCCTTTTCAGTGAAAAGACTGGGAGAATAACCTCTGCACAGGTGTGTTCATCCTTCATTGCCAAAGAAGACCATGCCATCAGAGAAATAATGACATGACTTGCACTTGACTTTGTTTTGAGTGAGGTGACAACCTTGAGGATGGGAAACAACAGATTACACTGACCTTGAAGGAAGAATGGTCCAAGGCAGAATGACGATGCTCTGTCCTACTGAGGGACTGTGATCTGAAGGGAGTGCTATAAAGGGTGACCATCACTGGAGGAGGGCAAGAGTGCCCTCAGAGGAAATTCCATTAAAGTAAGGAAGTAGATGGAAATCAATTTGAAAAGTTCAAGAATCTAGAGGAAAGTTGTTGAAAATAGAGTGATGTTTCCTAAGTAGCCTGGGCTAGGTGATGGATGAACTGGAGTGTGGTGGGACTGGAGGAGGACTGGACTGACTATAACAGGGGTGAAGGTTCAGAGGAAAGTAGAATCAGTTTTCCATTTGCATTTAAAAGGGTGAGACTGGATGAACCAACAGATTGCTGTGTCCTGATCTTTCAGTCAATGAGAAAACATTTATTAAGTGCTTACTATAAACAAAACATGTTAATTGCTAGAAATACACATAGAAAATAAGCCCCCTTATGAAGGGCTTACAGAATTAATCTCTCCCAAATTGGCAAACAGAATTTGGACATAGGTGTTTGGATGCCTGCCCACCCATGGTCTCTTCCTAGGCCTCTCTGTTCCTTATTGCCCTTGTTTAGATCTTGAAGGATGGGTAGGTAGTACTTGACTAGGTGATTTGAAGGTAGGAAGGTATTCTAGGCAGAGGGGAGTTCATAAACAAGTCTAAATGTATCAAAAATATGTTCAGAGAACAGGAAGGAAGAGCCAGACTAAAGAAGAGGATTCCCACAAAGGAGCTGTGGGAGAGTCAGCAAAGGAAGCCTAAGTTCACATGATAGCTGTGGACGTTAGACTGAGGAGTTGACTTTTTCCCTGTAGGCAGAAAAGAATCATTGAGGTTTTTGATTCTTATTTTCTTCTTTTAATTAGGAAAGTGACGTGGTGAAAGGTGGGGCCGTTTCCCCAGGTTCATGGATCCTGCTTGGCCCCCTCACTTCATTTGTCCCACCTGATCTCCCTTATGGACCTACTGCAATCCAGATCTATTTCAGTCATATCTGACCCTTCATAACCCCATTTGGGTTTTTTTTGGCAAAGATACTGAAGTGGTTTGCCATTTCCTTCTCTAGTGGATCCATTTTGTCAGGCAATTAGAGATGAAGTGACTTGCCCAGGGTCACTTACAAAAGTAGGAAGTGTCTGAGATTGGATTTGATCCCAGGTCTTCTTGACTCCAGGGAATAAACTTTTCATTATTTAGGTAATAACTGAAGGTTTATTCCCTCTAATTAAGTAAAATTCTAAGGAAAATTTTAAAAATATTCTTTAAGATGAAAATTCTAAGAGGCATTTTGTACTTCCCTGAACGCCTCCTTCCCAGGGGGTTCCAGACAGGTGAGATTCTTAAAAAAAAAAAAAACAACAAAAAACTGAGTGATGGAATCCATTAGGGGAAATCATTAGTAATAACAGTGATAGGAACAGTAATATCTAGCACCTACTACGAGCTGGCACTGTGCTAAGCTCTTTACAAATATGACAAGGGCACTTGCATTTCAACGGAACAATGATCCCTGACATGGAGTAAGCAACACAGCCTTGGAAAGCCACCAAAAAGGGAATTGAAGCCACCGAGATTTAATTGCTTGCTCTGATCATTCCTGGCTGATTTATGTATGAGGGGATTGTCTAAGTGATATTACAGTAGGGTCTTGGGGTTGAGGTGTAATGTATTAGTGCATTATGGTCAAACTATGTAGGTTGGTGCACCATTATGCACAGTTGTTCCTATGTCTATAGGCCAATTTTCATGAACACAGAGTAAAGTTACCTCTTAATTATTAGCAGCAATAAACTATCAAGAATTGATGAATCCATTCTCTAGGATATGTGAAAGAGATGGAACTAAGGCAATCAGCCTGGCTCCTTAGTAGCAGCTCAGCTAGAACTTTTGGTGGGGCAAGACATTAAGGAGAAGGCCAGGTCAAGTCAATAAGCATTTATTAATTGTCTACTGTATGCCAGGCACTGAGATAAGCACAGGGTATACAAAGAAAGGAAAGATGGCTTCCTGCTTACCTATAGATCCTTTTGTTGTCTGTTCCCAGATATTTTCATTCCACATCTCAAGCTAGCTTGGGCATGGAATGGTCTACTTGCCCCAAGCTTAACCACCTGTAATGGTATCTGCTTTTAAAAGGCTACCTGCTGCAATGGACCCTCAGTACAATGGGGAAAATGGAAAATCACCTACATCATTAACCGATTTCACCCAAATGGAACAGCTAATATTACTGTAAATGCTCTGTACTCTCATTTCGATCCATTTTTATACTAGTAAACTAGCAAAGTCAGGCCACAGTGAAATGAGAATCCAACATGCTCTAACGAGCAGTTCATTCTCTGAGCATTGTGGGGTCAGGAGTAGGAGACGGGGCACTCAGAGACCATGGCTGCTTCTCTACAATTTGGGGTTCCAAGCAGTATCCCAGCATTTTTCTGTGGAGAGATGAAAGGGTAGGACTTCAGTCTTAGCAGCTCTTTGTGATGCCACTGTCACAAGGAGAACATGCTCCAAAAGTTGGGTCACATCAAACTCAAGTTTACCAAATGCAACTCACACCCATTGCTCCTCATTCTGTCCTCCAGGGTCAAGCAGTACAAGTGGAATCCTTCTTTTGCAGGACAATCATTCAAATACTTGAAAATAATTGGCATACTTCCCCTAATCTTTCTCTTCTATAGTCCCAGTTCTTTCAACTAATCCTCATGATTTTGAGGCTCATCACCAGCCTGGGAGGTAGCCACCATTTGCCAATGTGGAGTTCACAGCTGATCACAATACTCCATCCACCTTCCTTCAGAGAAGGGCCAAGTACAGGAAGACACTCACCTCACTGGTTCTGGGCACATGTCTTTCTTAATATATAGCCTAAGATTAAAATGGGGCAGCCATAACACACCACTGACTGACTTCTGTTGAGTTGGCAATCCACCATAATCCCCAGATCATCTTCATATATACTGCTCTCTAGCTATGTCTCCCTCCTTTTGTACTTGTAAAGATGATTTTTTGAACCAAGTGTAAGTCTTTACATTTAGCCCCATTAAATTACATCTAATTACATACCTGGAAGACAACATGGGTTTAGGGGATAGGACTCTGGAACTGGAGTCAAGAATCAATGAATGATAAAGCACTTAGGGTTTTCTAGGTCCAAAGTGTTGCACTAAACTCTGGGAATACAAAAACTAAAGGGAAGCTAGTTCTTGCTCTCAAGGAACTTACATTCTAAAAGGGGAGAGAATATATTCAAAGGGTTATTTTTAGAGGGTTATTTTACTTGGTAAATCATGGAGATAGGAAGTGAAGCCAGGAGGAAAAGAATGACGTAACTTTCCAGTGGTAGTGGTAGTACCGAAATAATATAGTTCTAAACATAAATGAGGGGAAGGGAAAAGTTAGGGAGCTTGGAACCTTTGAAGGGAGACCACATTTTGCCTCTGAACACAGAGGAAGAACTTCTGTTGAAGATGTCTGATTTTGATACTTATTAGCAGTATCAGACCATCTGTTCTGGTCTCTTCAACCAAAACAACATTGATCAAACTATTGAAATCCTTCTGGGAAGACGAGCTAACTTTGGAGCACACATTTCTTTGTGTGAGCCCTATAAGAAGATAATAGTGGCACAGTGCCTGCACATAGTAGGCACTTAAATATTTATTGACTGATTGACTGGAGGAGGTAGCCATCAAACCAGTCTATGAGAAGGCTTCTGCCTTCCCTCAGTACCACAACAAAGGACTGGAATCCAGGGACCCTAAGGTGCTGAAGGTGAGGACAGGTAGTGTGCATGATTTCTTCTGGGGGTGGGAGGGAGATTTCACGAGGCCTAGGAAGGGCTAAAACAGTAAGATGTTCTCCCTGCCAACCCAGCTTGAGGGGGAGAAGCCCTGGACTTAGGGGGTCAGGTGAGCTGGCTAACATGCTAATGAACTCTTTGGGAAAGTCTCTCTGGGGCTTCAACTGCTTTGTTTTTTTGTTTTGTTTTGTTTAATGCATGGGGCTGTCCTCCCTGTTTCCTTGGGAGTGTTCTTAGGAAAAGATTTTGTAAACTGTACTGTTCTAGAAACTTGAATCTTCATTTTTTGCTGGGAAATGAGAAAGTAGAACAGAGAATGGTATGTGTATATCATACTAAAATAATTAAAATGTCCCATGGCATGATTTGTGAGATTAAACAAAGTCACAAGCTCATTCTGTAGCACTCTTACTGAGTGGGTATTGCCTCAGTAATGGATAGAAACTAAGGAAAAGACTTAAAATGCATTTATTATCAAGTCAATAAGTATTTAAGAAGACCCTACTATGTGCCAGGCACTGTGCTAAGTGCTGGGGATATGACAAAAGGCAAAAATAAACTCACATCACAAACTCTGCCAGGCACATGCCTCCCCTCACCCACTCACTGCTCTCAATCTAGAGATATTCCCATCCCATTAGACAGACTTACAAAGATCCACTTAAGTATCCACACATGATGACAAGGCTCATCTCAACCTATTTTCCATACCAAGCTGGCCTCCTTTCTGGGCTTCCCCTCTCTGCCCATAAGCTTGATGTGATTTCTAAGACAAAAAAAAAATTTACTAACATTTTAAGCCAAATATATGCAAAAAAGGTAAACTTGGTGGAGTTAGAAGGTAACTCCATCTAAAAGCAGCTGACTTCAAGATCATAGTTGTGGTTTCTCTAGGTCATTGTTCTTCACTGCTGGCTATTAAAGGCCATAGAATCAATATGACTTGAACAGAGAGTTCACTTTAAAGTTGTAGTACAGTCACACTTCAGTCATGTCCAAACTCTTCATGCCTCCATTTGGGGGTTTTCTTGGCAGAGATAGTGGAATGGTTAGCCATTTCCTTCTCCAAGGCATTTTACAGATGAGGAAACTTAGACAAACAGGGTGAAGTGACTTGCTCAGGGTCACACAGCTAATAAATGTCTGAGGCTAGATTTGAATTGAGGTCTTCCCAACTCCAGGCCCAGTGTTCTGTTCACTGTGACACCTAGCTACCCCAAACATTGATCAAAATAGTGCTTCTAAAAAACCATAAGAAAATAAGGCATCCTTCTTGAGCCCTGAAAAATAAAAAGCATCCTGGTCCCTGGAACAGACACAATTTGCCAAAGCAGTGGTAGTTCATGAGCAATTACAGAAGGCCTTTGCCAGGGGAAAGTGCTTTAAAGGAGAATAAGCCTCAGAAACATCATTTTTTTGGAAGACACAATTGACTGGGCATCCTCAGGTGTTTACTTGGGCTCCAGGCCTTTACAGCCACAAGGAGCTCATACCTTCCATTTGTAGGATGATGTCTGCTTCTGCTTCTAAAAGACTGATTCTCTAAGAGTCTTCTTTTTTCTTTACTGAAAGCAGACTAGCCAGTCTCTCCTTTTTAAGTCATACCTTTGCACAGAGAACTTGATACCATGCCAGGAGGAATGGGTTGGCTCCCAGGCTGGATCCCAGCTCAGTGGGTGGGGGTGTTGTTACTGCCCAGGCTCAAGTGGAGCCCCTTAGCCAAATAAGGATTAGCTGGTCAACAGCCAGTGCCTTGGTCAACAAGAGAGACTTCTGCTCCATAGCCGTACTTGGCACTGTTCAGGCCCCTGGAGCTCAACCCAGCAGACTCAGGGAAAAAATGCCCACTTGCACACATACCTTCATGATGCTGGCTGAAGGGTCTCCTTCTTCCCTCCTCAGGCTTAGATCTGGAGAGAAGGCAGGAGACACTTCCCCTTCGGTTTGAGCCCTCGTGGGCCTTATTTTACTGGGTTGGGTGGAGACCACAGGCCCTCACAAGTCCCCATCTCTGCATGGCTATCTCCCCTCTTAAAGATCAATTACGAAGTTCAGGGACCAAACAACCCTTTCTTTCATTATCTTAAAACTTGAACAAGCTTTAGCGGCCATTCACCATTGCAGCTCATCAGGGCCTCAGATTCAGGCCTCTGATGCCTGACCTTGGGAGGAGATGCCCTTTTCTGCTTTGGTCCTTAATCCCTCCAGAACCAACACCCACAGGGGTGTTAAGCTCCTGAGGTACAACTGAGACCAAGGAAGCCTGGCATCTGCCTTGCTGGAGCAGGGTCTTGCTCGTTAGGAAAACTTCTTGGAAATGCATATTTACAAGTTATTCTGAGCTCACCATTCTTCTGGGGATGATAGCATCTAAGCCTGTCACATGATGCCCACTGAGCTACAGGGCTTGGGTGTGCGGTAACAGGGAATAGTCTGTTAATTCTCCAAGCTCTGAGTAGGTCAAGGTTAATAACCTCCATCTCTCAGCAGGCTCTTTTTACCAGTAACATTCTTCTCACACACACACACAGACAGGTAGGGTACAGATGAGGAGGAATCGAATCCAAGAAACATGAAAAGAGGGGACAATATCTAGTACAGTGCACTAGAAACATATGAGGGCAAATCTGCCGTTACATGCAGTGTGAGCCTACACAGGTTACTTAATCTGTGTCACCCTATTTTCTCATCTGTAACATGGAAATGATAGTAACGCCTACCTTTCAGAGTGGCTGCGAGAATCAGAGACAATTGTAAAAAGTTTAGCACAGTGCCTAGCACATACTAAGTGCTATATAATATGATGAGGAGACCTGTATTCAAATCTTGGCTCTCCCATTTACTGCCTTGTCACTTTGGGCAAGTAATTTCCTCTCACTGGGCTTCAGTTCCTTCATGTATAAAATAGATAACCTCTAAAGTCCCATCCTGGATCTAAATCTCTGATCCAAATGCCATTACCAGCTCCTGCCAGAAGTGCATTCAACAAGAATTCACCAGTATAAGCTGTGTCTGGCTCATATAGACACAGAGATGTAGGCGTGAGACATCGGCCCTAATCTTAAGGGCACTACCCTCTATCTGGGCAGGCGGAGGAGCACCAATAGGAAGCAGTCAAGCAACCACAGCAGACAGTGGAGGGTAAGGGCCCAGGAAGCAATATAGAAAAAGTCAGGGCTGGAAAAAATCTTTCCAGGGGATGAGGGAAGGAGAGCTCATGATGGTTTGGTTCTTCTCAAAGAAGGTACAACTTGATCTGGGCCCTGAGAGACAGAAGCAAGCTGAGGATTCTAAGCATCGGAGAATTTTAGTGTTGAGACTTCTGTCATCTACCATACCTGAAAAAAGAATTCCCATTCCACCAGTCACTGCAGGGGGCCATTCTTCAGTCTCTGCTGGAAAACCTCCAATCAGGAGCAACCCACTACTTTCCAGATGGTCCATTCCACTTTGGGTCGGCTCAGATTCTTAGTAAGTTTTCCCATACTTACATCCCTTTGCAACATCTATCCACTGTTCCTGGTTCTGTGCTCTGAGGCCATACCAAACAAATATAACCCTTCTCTAGTTGACAGCCAGGACTTCAAACACTTGAAGAGAGCTACCATGTTTTCCCTGAGTCATCCCTTGTGCAGGCTCATCTATCTCCCCAGTTCCTTCAACTAATCCTCATATGACATAGAATTAATGACCTTCCCCATCCTGGCTGGGGAGTAAGTGCTTCTAAGTTCTAGACTAAGCAAGACAAGGAAAAGTGATAGGGGGCAGACGGAGAACCATGAGAAGAGTCAAACATCAAGGCAGCCATACTCTCATACCCTCCCTTCTCCCCCTTTCAGTGCTAGAACTGTAATCAATGCAATTATATTCTGATTCCAGAAAGGGGACACCTCTTTGTTCTTACTCATCAGCTCTATAATACTCAAGTAACTTTCAGGACTGCAAAGCTCCTCCATAGCCACCACCCTCTAATGTCCAATGTGAAAAGATCCCCCCATTAGCTGCTTAAAAACAGGAATTGTCTTTGCATTTGTATTTGCTTCTCAGTGTTTGCCCCAAATTTAGAGCTTAACAAATGTTTTTTTCATTCATTCATTCATTCACTTATTCATTCTAATTAACCAAGACTTAACCGCTCTGTCTCAGTTTCCCCACTTGTAGTATAAGGGAGAAATCATCCTTCTTTCTTTTACTGGAATGTCTGCTGTTTCTTTCTTTTCTAAAATAAATTGCCTGAGAAATCCATGAAGTAAAAAAATAAATTGGACTGAAAGCAGGAGGACCAAGGTTTTATTCCCATATTTTTACATGAAATAGCTCAGAGGGCTTAGCCAAGTCACATTATCTCTACTTTAGGCTACTATTTTCTCTTCTATAAAATGACAAGGGCAAACATGATGACTTTTACGGTCCTTTCCAACGTGAACATTCTGTGAAATCTGAGGCGTTGTTATTAGACGTTTTATTTAAAACCTGCCTCTGGGTAAGCAGACGTCCTAAAAGACCAGAAAACACTCCAGGACCAACTGGGAAAAACAGCTACAAGAAGCAGACTGTGTTAGAATCTGCCCTTTAGCCCCTTCCCAGTTTATCCTTTGGAAACTCTGCAGCTGCTCCACAGCTTGGGCTTTCCTTGTACTCAAGGCCAGGTCAGAAGCCCTGAGAATCAGCAGATTCCTGGACTCTGGGCCCCAGAAGAGAAGACCAGAAATGTGAAAGTCCACCTCCTGCAATCGAATCCTGCCCAGGGTAATGGAAACTTTAAATAAACCTGAAAAGCTATCTGGGAGCTTCAGCATCATGGGGCCAGAAAAATGGGTCTTGAGCTATTTCAGACTTAAACTTTCCTAAATCCAAGAAAAATACATACATATAATTTTATATATTATGTTCTATATTTATGATCTTGTATATATAATTTCATCTATACATAAACAAAACATATTTGTGCATACACATATGAAATTATATATATTTGTATAATATATATGAAATTATATGTGTATACATACACATAATATTTCTGGATATATACACATGAAACTGTATGTGTATACATGAGATTGTATTTGTATGCATGAAATTATATATATTAGTGCATAGTATACATAAGAAATTATGTTTATGTGTGCATATATTTGTGTATATATACATATGAAATCATCTATGTACAGTGCACATATATCTGTATGAATATATGTGAAATTACATCTGCATATAGGAATATGAAATTATGTGAATGCATACATATGTACATACATTTGTGTATACATACATATAAAATTATGTATGTATATAAACAAATACATACATATTTATATATACATGAAATATATATTTGTATGTATACATATGAAATTATATGTATTTGTGTCTATGTATAGGAAATTATATCTGTATACTTGCACATATTTGCAAACATATACATATGACACTATGGATATGTATCTGTGTCTACATATATGTGTATACATGTGAAATGATATATTTATATAAACATACACATGAAATCATATGCATTGGTATTTGTATATGTAACATACAATTAATATTGTGCAATATGAAGATATATGTGCATATATTTAGGTGGATATATGTGTGAAATCAGATATGTATACATGCACATATTTGTGTATATATATGAAATTATATGCACATATTTGTGTATATATATGAAATTATATCTACAAGTATACATACACAAATTTGTGTGTATATATGAAATTGTGTGTTTGTGTGTATATGGCATATATATGTGAAATTATGAATCTCTATCACAGGCTGAATGTCTAACATAGCAGCACTGCCCTAAGTGGGTGGGGCAGAGGACACACACAGTCCTAGGGTTGTCCACTGCCTCCCCAGGAAGCAAAAACAACTGTAATCAACAAGGCTGGAGAGATCCCAGAAGCACAGAATCTTCAACTTTAGAGGATCCTGTCTTACTCCATTAACAAGTATTTATTAGGGATCTGCTCCACTTTGCTGGCACTGGAGAAAGAAAAGACAAAAAAATAAAATAAAACAGTCCCTGAACTCAAGGAGGTTACATTTCAGCAGGAGAGACATGTTATAAACACATACAACATGAATACAAACTAACGGAAGGGGACGGTGGTGTGGGGTGGAATAGAGAGACACTGGCAACTTGGAAGTTTCAGAAAAGATCTCCTCTAGCTGGGGGCATTTGAGCTGGACTTTGAAGCAAGTTAGGGGACAAAGACTCTAAAATTCAATCCCCACCTCTGTTAACTTTCCCCTACAAGGTCCAAAGCACTTAGCATATGCTAATTCACCAGAGGAAGGTGGAGCTCATCCTGATGAGCTCCAACTCTACAGACCAAGGTCATTCCTAGCTCTCTTTCTCTGTGTGCGCGCGTGTGCACACACACACACACACACACACACACACACACACAATACCATATAACAAAACCATTTGGATGTCAAGTTTGTATGTTCTTTACCACAATGCACAGACTAACAGGTAACCAAGACCAGAGATTGGGAAGATCAGGACCTCAGCAGTTGTCTTGTTTCAAGAACAAACCAACTTTTATCCCCAACCTCTGGTGTCCACTGAGGTAAGAATGCTGGAGAGTGGGGTGCCAGAAGGAACCCTTAGTGAGCAGTTAATCCAAGGGTTCTTAATCTAGGGTCCATGAACTCTTTTTTTTAATAACTGTTTCAGTATAATCAGTTTTCCTTAGAACATAAGCAGGGTGTAAGTTCCTTGAGGGAAGGGATAGCTTCATTTTTATTTGTATCTCAAATGCCTAACTTAGTACCTGGCACATAGTAGGCACTCATTCAATGCCTGTTTAACTGAATTGAGGGGGATAAAAGAGATATTTTGAAGCAATAATGCAAGTCTATGGAAGGACTGAGTGGTAACTCCAACAATTTAAGGTTCAAAGAAGGGAAGAATCCCTGAGGTTTACCCAAGAAAGTGGAGGTAGGCAGAGCAGAAAGGAAAGGGAACTCTAGGAAGAAACACACAATACACACTAGAAGGATGTTTTGTAAAAATTCAGTCTGACTGGAAAACAAAAGATTTATATTGGGAAATAGTAATAGGAGGTATATTTAGGACTAGACTGAGGAAAGCCTTGAATGCCTATTTAGACTTCTCATTTTCTTCCTAGGACCAGTTTATTGTTTTCAAAACAGTATTGGATTAAATGATGAATGTCTTCAAGCTTTCTCTGCGAAACCTTCCCTGACATCCCCAGCCAGAAGCAGTCGCTCCTATGCTTATGTCTCTTTTTAAATTTGCATTAAAAATTGCTCATATCCAAGTTTTTGTGCTCACAATTAGACTGTAAATTCCTTGAGGGTAGATTCCAGGTCTTGTCTCAGAACCACCTAGCACCAAGTCTAGTGGCTTGTGCTCCTAAGCACTTGATACTTATGAAATGGAGCCCAAGTCCCTTTTGTAGCTCTTAAGAGTCCACAATCCTAGGCAATGACAACCTTCCCAAAGTTTCTAAACAGGAGTGTTGTCATTCAAGTTGAACTGGAAGAAGATCTATCTATTTGAATGCAAAAGGATTAGGATTTGGAGGACATTTTATTTAGAAATTTTATTATTATTTATTAATTTAGAATCTTTATTTTAGAAATAAGGAAACTGAAACCCAAAGAGGGTCAGTGACTTACCCAAGGTCATCCAGATAATAAATGGCAAAGTTAAGATTCAAACCCAGACCTTTTGACTACAGATCCAGCACTTTTCCCTGTCATAACATTGTTAGAAAAGTTCTGCAAAATAAGGTCCAGATATGGTCTGATAAGGGACTGAACCAAGTCAATAGCAGTGGGTCCATAAAAGAGACAATTAGAAGAGCAGGGCTTGGCCACTGATTCAATGTCAAGGTAAGGGAGAGAGCAGAGCCAACGATGTCTCTGAGACTTTATCAAAGGTACAGAATATTGGAAAGAGTCCTCCACTGGAGTCCAGACCACAGATCTGACTTACCTGTTTGGGTAAGAGGTCTCACTTCTCAACAGCCCATCCTCTCCATGAAGTACTTCTAGACACTCCCAAACATTATAATAATCCAACTAAATAAGCTGGTATTTCAATGCTTAGTACTTATTTGCATTCACCAGATTACATTTAGTACCTATATTTTTATATGTATATTTGTTCTCTCTCCCATTAGACTGTAAGTTCTCTGCGTGGTGATTGTTTCATTCTTTGTGATTTAAGATGGAAGAGACCTTTGAGATCACTCAATCAACGTTTATTCAGAGACTACTAAGTGCCAGGCACTGTGCTGGGGGCTGGGAATCAAAATACACACACACGCACACAAGCACACATACACATACACAAAGTTAACAATCCCTATTCAATGGAAGCAAGCACTCCTAATGGGCAGACAACGTAGACCTATGTAAGTATGGACAGAAGGTAAAAAGGAATAAATAGAAGTAGTTAAAACCAAATAGTCTCATGAGAAGAACACTCGCATTTGGGAGGATAATTAAAGATTTCATACAGAAGGTGGGACTTGTAGGAACAGGGATTCCATGTGCAAGGGGGCAGAAGAGCATTCTAGGCATGGAGGAGGGTATCTTTTCCAAAGGCGTGAAAGGTAACACCATGTATATTGTGAGGAAGAGACTGAAATCTAGTTTGATGACAGATAGTTTCAAAAGAAATCCAATTTATCAACAAGCATGAAAAATACTCCAAATCCCAAACAATTCGAGAAATACAAATTAAAGCAAAATTTAAAGTTCACCTCATACCGATCAGGCTGGCCAAGATGTTAAATGTAGGCGATGCTTCAGGAAAACAGGTTCATGAGTGCACTGCTGGTAGAGCTGGGAATTGGTCCTGGCTCAACCATTCTGAAAAGCAACTTGGAACTATACTCACTGTTACCAAACTGTGAATGTTCTTTAACATCTAGGTGGAGGTATCCAATGTGGTGCTGGAGATGTGAGACTGGTTAAAGAAATCTGGGAATCTGGGTAAATCCAAAGGAGCTGATGAGATCTCCAAGAGAAACAGTACAGAAAGAAGAGAGTTTAGGACAGAGCCTTAGGTGATGCCACAGTTAGTGGGTGTGACCTGGATGCAGATCAAGGAAACTGAGGAGCAGTCAGACTTACAGGAAAAAAATCAAGAGAGGGGAGTGTCACCAAAACCTAGAGAAAAGAGAGTATATCAAGGAAAAGAGGTGATCAATAGTGCCAAAGACTGCCTAGAGGTCAAGAAAGATGACGTCTTGTTGGTTTTATGGGAATGGGAGGAACAGATTATTTTTTTTTAACTTTTTACTTGAAAAATAAAACAAGCTAAAGGAAAAAAGAAATCCAGTTTCGTTGAAATAAAAATACAGGAAGGGGAGTAATGGACAAAGAGGCTAGAAAAATCAGTTAGGGTTAGGTTGTACGGAGCTTTCAAGGTTAAACAGAGGAGTTACACTTGATCCCATAAGAAACAAGAAGCCACTGGAGCTGAATGAGCAGGGGAATGACATAGCCAGATCTGGACTTAACAAAAATTACCCTAGCAGCAGTATGTGGGATGGACTGGTGTGGTGAGAGACAGAGACCCTTATAAGCATCTAGGTGAAGGATGATGAAGAACTGAGCTAAGGTGGTAGCTGTTGAGTAGAGAGGTCAGATGGTAGGGATGAAGGTAAAAATGGCAACTAATTAAATAGGAGGGGTGGGGGGGATGAGGCAGATGGAAGAATCAAAAATACTGCCAAGGTTGTGGGCCTGGGAGACTTAAAGAATGGTGATATAAGGAAAATTAGAGGAGTTTTTTGAGGTGTTATTTTTGGGTGGGGCAGGGATAATGAACTTAGTTGTGCACCTGTTGTGTTTGAGATGTCTTTAAGACATCATTTAAATGTCTAGTAGGCAACTGGCGATGAGGGGCTGAAGTTTAAGGGAGAGAGACTAAAAGCTATGTATATGCCTAGATGTGTGTGTTGTCTGCAAAAACCTGATAGCTAAACCCATGGAAACTGAAGAGATTAGCAAGAAGAGAATGTATAAAGAATGAAGAGCCCAGGTCAGACCCTTAGGGAGTAGAATACATAGACTATTGGTGCTCCCTTGGGTTCCACCCACTGTAGTAAGGGTGTTGACATAGAAGAGAAGGCAGCAAAGAAGACTAAGAAGCAGCAATCAGATAGTCAGAAGGAGAACCAGGAGAAACCAGTAACGTAAAAACCCTCCAAGAAGAAAGAATGTACAAAAGAGGGTGATCCACACTATCAAATGCAGTAGAGAAACTGAGAACACGATCAGATTTGACAAATAACTTTGATAACTTTGGAGAGCACTTTCAGATATGTGAGAAGTCTGAAGCTAATCTGTCATCAGTCCACAAGCATCTAGCCAACTTTGTGCCAGGTACTGGGCTAAGCACAAGAGTGAAAAAAGAAAAGGAGGGCAATTCCATCTCTCAAGGAGCTCATATTCTAATGGGGAAGACGGAGTGCAAAAAGCTGAGGCAATGAGGAGGGTAGGTGAAGACAACTTGTTCCCAAAGTTTGGCTAAGAAAGGGAGAGGAGAACTTGAGGGGATGGATGGGTCTAGTGAAGGTATTTTTTTTTAAACATGAGGGAGACTTAGGCATTTGAAGGCAGTAAGGAAGCAACCAGTAGGTAAGGGAAAATTGATTTGAGAGAGAAGGGATGACTGAGGTTGCAATCCGCTCAAGACAAAGGAGACGGACCAAGCAGATGGACAGATAAGTTGACCTTAGCAGGGAGAAAGGCTCCCTTGTTATCAAAGACAAAGAAAAGGAGGAGAGAAGGATAATGGCAAGGAGTTTTGAGATGAAGAGAACAGAAGAACCTCACAATGAATGGTCTCAATTTTGGGGGGTGAATTCCTCAGCTAAAAGAGGAAAGCAAGAAGGAGGTATGGCAGGATTGAAGGAGAGAAGAAAAAATTGAATCATGTCTGTAGAAAATGATATAGAGAATCAATCAGGGAGGAATAAAATGACTGCAATGATACAGTGCAGAGCCAATGCTGTCTTTCCATCGGACCAATCCTTCATTTTACAAAAGGCAACAAAACTTTACAAAAGGCAAGGAGGTAGATGGGGGAAGGAAAGACAAATACCTAATAAAGAATACTGAAACACAAGTTACAGAAATTGACCTTTATTTATCATACTAATCAGTTTCTTTAACTTTTTTGGTTTTTTTTATACAAAGTGACTTTTTTTTTTTTTTAGTACAGAAAATCCTGGTCAGAACAGTACCTGTCTGTTTTAATCGTACCAAAGTCCAACTCTATCCTCAGCTCAGGGGAAGGAAAAAAACAAAACACCAAAAAAACAAACAAAAACCCTGCTACCCCTCAATATGAAAGCTATTTCATTTAGGTAATGCATCAATACATAATCTAAATTGTGGTTTGGTTTTTTTTTTTGGAATATTTTTATGTTTTTGTTTTAAGTAGTTTGAGCTAGAAAATGTGTACCTGTAAAACAAGGAACAAAATTCAGGACTGATATAGTTTTGAGGAACTGTGCAAGAAAAAAAGAAATCCCTTTTTTTAGTTTTTTTAAAAATGCAAATAAAACACAAAACTACAACCTGTAGTCCAGAACTAAAAAAAAAAAAATTTTAAGACTTCTTTCTAGAAAAATGAAATGTTAGGAACAGTCCATAAAGCCTCCTCAAATTAAACTGGAATAAACCAAAGAGAGTACAGTACCTACAAAGACAACAAATGGTTGATGGAGAAGGGAGATAACGATCTTCTTCCAGGGCCCACCTAAGTTTTCGAAGTGCATAAGCAAATCCCAGATGCTGCTTTATCACAGAGCTAGGGTACACCACCTGACTGAGTGTTGCAAGCAACAGAAAAAACTCCTTGGTTTTTATTTAGTGATTCCAGACAGTGTGAACACTACCAAAGGCTTCTGTTCCAAAGCCCAAAACTGTGACCATTTTCATATCAAATTTTTTAAAAAACAAAACAAAATACAATTATGTGACTGCTCCGTACACTAAAGAACAAAGCAGAAGAACTATCCTGCAAAATTGCACCAGTAAAAGCTATTGGTATTTACAGACTTTTAAAAATGACATAACTGCATGCAGTGGACCAAGTTTACCGCCTTGCTTTCCCCCTCCTCCCACTAACCACCAGTCCCCCAAACAAAATCGATTATTTTATTACTTAACAAATTAAGTTCAGAATGATCAGATCATATTACAGTCTTTAAATATAAAATCTATGCAGGTAGAGTGGGGAGAAGAGGGAGGAGAGAAGAAACTTCAACCAGAGGAATTGAAATCACTCCAAGGTACAGAATAGACCTTTCCACTGGCAAATATACGTCTTAAGTAGGCCAAAGGATCACCCAGTAATTTATCTGAGATGATTCCAGAGCTCCCAGGAGAATTTCCAAAGCCCACCGTGTACGCCTTCCCTGGCTCTACCCTTACTGAGTCCAGTACAAACACACTCTCCCTCTCCCCGCTCCCCACCTCAGAGTGCCCTCTCCTTTCTATTCCAAAGTGTGGCTTCACTGAGAATGGCATGAAAAAGACAAGAAAAAACAAGAGGAAGAGATGAGGACAGTAGAAAAAAGAAAATCAAAAAGGCAACAGGCCACAAGGACAAAAGGACATTCAAGTAAACAAAACAACCAAATACTTAGAAAAGGTTTGTAAACTTGTGAATCTAGAAGGTTCTTTCTGCAGCATTGATAATCTGCCGGCTAAGGAAAAAAAGGCTGGTCTACCTTGTACCCCCATCATATTAGAAGTCAGTCAGTCAGTCCCTCTCTCTCTCTCTAGGAAAATAATGCACAAGTGAAAGAGAAATGAATTCCACTGGCCAAGGCTTCGGTCTCATTCGGCCACGTAAGCAGGTGCTTTCGGTTATCCATGTTAGTGTCTCAATCCCCTTCATGAAGAACTGTCTGATGATATATAGTATTTAAAGTCTGGCCATCTATTTACATTGGAAGAACATGTTCTGCATTTCACAGCACAATGTTTATCTAAAGTGGGCAAGCTGGAATCCACAGGACCTTATTCTGCTCCTCATCGACGGTCGTCAAGATCTGGGTGCAAATGTTACCGAGGGCTCCACCCTGGACGATACCTGTTAGACACAGAGATGCAACAGAGGAAAGGTCAATTCTTGGTTATTGTAAGATTAGTTGCCCAGGTGGTAGACGGGAAATCTCAGAAGCGGAACAAGACAACTTTTTAAGCTGAGTTAAATTGGGGATAAGATCTTGGACTCTGGAGAAAAAAGGTCCTATAGAGAGAAATAAGGAATCAAAGTTACTTAAATACTTATTATGTGCCAATCATTGAGCATTGGAGTTACAAATAAAATGTCAAACAATTCTTGTTCTCACGGAGATCACATTCTAACTAGGAGAAAACACATAAGAGGGTTCAACTTTAAGGAAAATGGAAAGATTCAATAGTCCTTTGGTTTCAGTGACAAGACAGCAGTAAAGCCTCCTAGCCCTCCATCATATACTGAGAGAATTACAACTGGTTAACTCCCTGCTCTCACCCAAGAGAAGGGAAGCTTGAGAGTTGGGGTAGAGTCTGGGGTAGAGTCTCTGGGTAATCTCCTCCTAGGAACAGAGATGGAGTCAGCAGAGAGAATCCTAAATCCTGGGATCCTTCAAAATTGCTACAGAGAAAAGAGCAGGATGGGGCAGGCTGAATTCTCCCCACTGATATGGCAGGCAGGAAATAGAAACTGCCTATTTTAACTAATTGTTTCTTGCAAATGAGGTACCAAAAGCTCAGTTACTGCTTTCTACCTACTACAGAAGTGTTATCAGCACTCTCTAAACTTCCATGCACTCGTATAAAGCATTGATCACCCACACCTAGTCAAAAAGCTATTTTTCAGGCTCTTGGTTTTTCCTTCATTCTCTGCCTCTCCACTGCCCATTTTTAGTCATTTCTGTTCCTCATACTATCAGGAAAGTGGAGCTGAGATATAAAAATAAATCAAACCCTATCACAAAATATTATAAGCATTTATATTAAATATTTAATTTTTAATTTATTAAAAAATATATCAAATATAACTACTGTAAAATATATTTTGCTCCTCGTTTAAAATGGTTTCATATGATAGGATGCTGAAATGAATACATAAAACATAACTCTGTTATAAAATATATTTTGTTCCTTATTTTAAATGTTTTTATATGGCAGAATGATGAAATGATCAGTAAACATGGGACTTAAGAGACAGGCATTCTATTACCCCAATAACCAGGAAAAAAAGAGGAATTATTTTTTTTAACTTGAAAAAGTTACTCCTATGGGAAACACCAGCTACGTAAGCTGGATTTGCCCAACCTCACAACCAGTGGAATCCTCACATTTCAGACAACAGTTCTGCAGTATTTGTCATGATTGTCAATTACTAGTCAGAATCCTGGGGAAAGTGGAAAGAAATGTACATCCAAATGGCTAAGAATCCTTCCTTCTTTCTTTGAAAAAAAATTTACTGATGTGTTTTGTTTTTCCATCTCAGACATTTACAAATTAATCTCACTTTGTGAATGGTTTCCTGTAACAAAACAATTAAGTACAACGAATGCAGTGACTTCATCTGTGTGTCAAACATTAAACATCTGTAATAGCTAAGTTTCATACCATCTGTATAGCTGAGAGTTAAAATGTAGCAAATACTTTGTGGGAAGTGAGATAGGAAAATAAAACTAAACTTTATCAAACATTCTTCCCTCCTGGAAGAACTAGAACTCTTGGCAAACTGAGTCAAACTGACCCCCCAACTCCCAGGCTACAATTCTTGTCCTCTCCTGGCGGCTTGCTTCAAATTTTCAAAATGATCTGGAATTCAGAGAGTAAATCATCAGCAAGAAAAATGGGACCTTGGGCTTTTAAACAGGTAAATGGAAAATGTCTAGTTTAAACCTCCCTCAGACCAACATGGAACAACAACTAACTTTTCTGCCATCTGATGCTGAAAGGATCAGTTATCTGTTATTATAGTTATTTAGCTATTTATAAAAGTATGCATTCCATTACTGAACCCAGAATACAGTCATCATCACAAAGGGCATCTTCCCCACATTAAATGTGTACACAGACATGTTAGAAATGTGGAACTTAAGAGTTCACATTTTAAATATACAAGCATGAGTGTCCACAGTAAAATGTAAATGGCTTGAGTACAGGCATTGTTTTGTAGCCTAGGCTCTTACTTAATAAAATTTTAATGAAGTTGAAAAAATATACAGAATGAGACTGGCAATTTGTTTTCCTTGAGTATGTATATTTGTTCCAAGGGCTCTGTTTTTCTATTTGGGGGTGGGGGTGGAGAGTGAGAAGGGTAGAAAATAAGTGCTTGTTCATTAATAAAAAAAATTATTATTAAAAAAAAAAAAAAAAGACTGACCTGGTAGGATTCTCTCAACCACCAACACCACCACCACCACCACCCACCCACCCCCAACAATGAAATAGTGAGCCTGATGTTAGACATAAAAGCAACACCAGCAAATCTAACATTTTCCAAAACTATTGTTTCCATCCCACCCCACTCCCACTTCTGTAAAAGAAACAAATGACACCAGTTTCCTGGCCCTTTCCACTTGTGCAAAAGGATGGCTCACCTGTAAAATACTTGCTGTATTCCTGTTCTATCTTCTGAGCTGTCTCAAACTGCTCTTTGGAATATCTCTGTGTGACTTTGTCTCTCAGGAAAATAGGGTCTCTCTGTTCTCTGTTGGAACATCCGCAGCAGAATTAGACTCAGAAGTCTCACTTTTCCCCATCGCCACTGTTACCCTTTCTGGTCCAGGGCCAGGGGAAGCGTCCATGGGAAAGGGTAACCATGGTGAAGGGGGCCCCCTGGTGTGCATCCCTATAAAGGAGTAACCTGACCCTGCTGTCAGAAGGGTATAGGGGAGAAGGTACCAGAAAGCATCTTTGCAATGGAAAAAATTTAAAATATGTACATGTACGTGATGACTTCAGTGCCTCTGCTAGAATCATGAGGGCAAAGAAGACAAGATCAGGGAATGTTAGAGCTAAAAGGTCCTTTAGATATCATCTCCATCTAATCCCACCATTTTACAGATGAATAAGGGAAAGAGAAGTGATGTAGCTAATGTAAAGTCCCCCCCTCACCCAGCAAGTTAGTCATCAAACTTAGACCAGAACCCAGGTCTCTTGCCCCCAATCCAATGCTCCAATATGCCAACCCTGTCTCTAAACATGACAGTCAAACTATGACTTCAGTACTACCCCTTGACCCACTCTGATAGGAACCCAGAAGTCTCAACCCTGGAAATTACTTACTTGATCTGTTTAGCATTCTTATAGCGGATAAAGATGACAATGGGGTAGATGTGGATGCTATGGAGCCGCTCAATGGCATGTGGAGCAATGTCCAGCAGACAGTGGCAGTCCTAAGAAAACAAATCAGCACACCATCAGTAGACGAGGGGGTGGAATCAGTGGACAAGGGTAGCCCATTTCATCTTCTCTAAGGAAGCTAGTACACAAGTGGTCTTCTGATCAAACTCCTTCCTTCTACTGTGAGGAAATCTTGAATGTTCCCATCATATTACCCTCCTGCTTCACAGAAATATCCCTTATTCTATAATTAACACATAAGTATTTAATGGTCACTAAGGAAGTACAACACAGCTTCCATGAACAATAAATTACAAACTTTGGGAAACTGATCCAAGACAAAGTCTGCATCATGACGACACAGGATTTCAGTGAGGTGAGATCCAAATGACCCGAATTTACCCTATGTACTTATGAATTCACGGATACTGAGTGTTACCTGGAAAATATCCACCTCCTCTAGAGTCAGACACAGAAGCACAGTAAAAAAAAACAAACAACCAACAACAGAAAAAACACTTATTTCTGCCAAAACAGGGAATCATACAATCAATCTGATTTTTTAACAGAAGAGGAAACAGAGGTAAAGGAATGCTACACGCTCTGGGTAAAATAAGTTAAAGGCAGAGCTGAAACTGAAATCCAGATTTTCTGTATTCCCATCCAAAACAATTTTCAGCATATATCATGCTGCTAAGGAGAAAATAATAATAGCAACTGAAAACTGGAAACAAAGTAGATGCTCATTGATTGGGGAATTCTGTGGTACAGGAATATCACAGAATATTACTTTGCTATAAGCAATGATGACTGACAAACACAGAGAAACATGGGAAGACTTAAATGAACTGTTTGCAAAGTGAAGTAAGTATAACCAGGGAAACCGTCTTCGTGTTGCCAACTGTCTCTCTCTCTTCTCTTTTGGAACATCCAAGGCTAACATTAAGCTAAGATGCCTCATTTTTCCCTCAATGCCATGGTTTTCCTTCTTTACTTAGGGTCATGGGATGTATTGATAAATGCTGCCAATGACAACACACACACACACACACACACACACACACACACACACACACACACACACAACTTATGATGTCTACGGTCAGCCCCAATTTAAAAGACATAAATAAGAAGGCATTCCTTTCCAGAGGAGGAGAAGACATACACATGGAATACAATAAGTAATATGTATAGGTGTATTGGTTATAGGTGTATGTGGACTGCTTCCCTCCCTTTTTTATTTTTCTTGTAAGTGATAGTAAATGCTGATTAACTGATAGACAGGGAAAAGGGGGAACTATTGGGGAAACACAGATGTTATTAAAAACAAAATTGTTAAAAATTTTAAATGATAGTGGATTTGGTGGCTGATGGTTGATATAGGTGAAGTAAAACATACAAGGTACATACATAACCAGTCTTATCAGCTCTCAGGCCTAAACTGTGTCAAACAAACTACCCTATGGATGATTGCTCAAGGGGTGAGGCAGGAGATGAAACAACAGGGTGAGAGCGCCAGGGGATTAAAAGTACAGTTGACTCAGCAAGAGGAAAAAAACATACAAACCAAAACAAAAAAATTCTGCTGACTGCTAAGGAGAGAAAGGGAGAGAACATCACCAAGAAATATTGCAGGGCATCCAGGGCTGACCACTCCTACTTCTTGAGCTCTCTCTGTCTCCACATCCACAAACTAAAGCAGGTCAGTACCTTCTCTGTTATCTCCTTTATTGATGCTACAGTGGTCACATCGAAATGGCCGCTTCTCCTTTTATAGTCAATGAACAGGCAATCTTTGACGCCTCGCTCAATGGCCTGCTGGGATGCCTTCATCACCTCTGAAAAACACAACAAAGATGCGAATGGTTCTCTTTCCTTGAAGCTACCCCCAAATTCCTCTCACTACTATTTAGGGTGATACCTGGTTCTGGGTCCCAGCCCTTCCTCTACTTTAAGGTACCCTGAAATCTCTTCCTTTTCTGTATTAGATACTGTTTGGTTTCCTGACATCTCATAAGTCCTTCCCCAAACTTTCCAGTAATCTTGTACTTTCTTCTGAGTGACCTGACTTGCTCTTCCTAACACTAACTTATCTCAAACAATAAGGTGGAGTAGAAAGAGTAAGAGACACAGTATGAGGAAGTACTCTTATAGACACCACTGTGGTCAACACTGGCCAAACGAGGCATTCTGTCTTCCCAAGAGGCCTACTTACCCAGAGGACACCTGCAAAACTTCCCAGGAGCCTCCTTCACCAACATGTCCTTCACAGCATCAAGTAAGGGCCCCAGGATCAAAACAGGCCTTGGAGAAGTGCAGTCCACCTTCTGCACCCGCTGATAAGCCAGGCTGACTGAATCTGAAAAGGAAACATCAAGAGATGAGCAGGAAGAGTCACTCAATCCTTAATTTTGACCAGAACTTATCTGTTAGTTTGCCAGAAAGGAAGACAACCCTTCTATGTGCATGTGTGCACACGTGTGCGCGCACACACATACACACACTATGTGCAAGCTATATATAGGACAATTAGGCAGTAATCAACAGAGGAAAGGCACTAGAATTAAGAAATTTTGGGAAAGACTTCCTACAGAAGGTGGGAATTTAACTGGAATTTGTCTAGGAAGCAAGGGGAGTCATGAGGCAGAGATGAAGACAGCATGCACCTCAGCCAGTGAAAATGCCCAGGAGTCAAGAGATAAAGTATTTTGTTCAAGGAAGAGAAAAGAAAGGCACTGTCATGATTTCAGATTTTCTTGGAAAGTATATGGTGTAAGAAGACTAGAAGGCAGAAAATGAGGGAAGGGATAGGTTATGAAGAACTTGGAATACCATCCAGAGGATTTTATATTTAATCCCGGAAGTGATGGGAAGCCAATGGAGTTTACTGTTGGGGGCAGGAAGTGAGGACAACATGGTTGGATCTCAGCTTTAGGAATCACTTTGGTGGCTGAGTGGAGGATAGACTGGAGTAGAGAGAGACTTGAGACAGGCAGACCCAACATCAAGTTATTGCAATAGTTCAAGCATAAATTAATAGTACCTATACTAAGGTGGTGGCAGTGCAGAGAAGGAAAGGGGCCACATTCAAGACGTGTTACACAGGTGAAATCAACAGGCCTTGGCAAAGCTTGGATGTGGGGACTGAGAGATAATAAGGGAACTATGAATGACACCAAGGAGCCTGTGGACCTGGGAGGATGGTACTGGCTTCAATAATAGTAGAGAAATTTGGAGGTGGGGGTTCTCTTTGCAGGAAAAAGTAATGAGTTCAGTTTTGGTCATCTTGAGATATCTACAAGACATTCAGTCCAAGATGTCTAATAGACAGTTGGAGATTTGAGACTGGAGGTCAGAAGAGACTAGGATTTGATAAACAGATTCAGGAATCATCAGCACAGAGATGGTCATTGAATTCATGGGAGTTGATGAGATATAGCATAGTAATATACAGGGAAGTCAAGTAATATAGGGGGAGAAGAGAAGAGGACCCAGGGCAGATACCCGTGAGACATGTATGGTGAGAGGACATGATCTGGAGGATGATCCAACAAAAGAGACCGAAAAGGAGACATCAGATTACTACCCTTCCTACCCCATCAGATGCAGCTAAATGTGACTTGTCTCCGGCACATGGCACGCCATCTTGGGTCTTTCTGCCTTCACACTGGCCATCCCCCATGCATGAAATGCATTCCCTCCTCACTTCTGACTTGTAGAATCAATCCCTCAATTCTTTCAAGACATAGCTCAAGTACCACCTTCTCCAAGATGCCCTTCTTAGTTCACTTCATGAATTAATGCTTTCCCTAACTATGTTGTATTTAACTAATTTGTACTGATTCTATATGGGCTTATTATTAGGTACTTCAAAAGTCTTAGTGTGGTTTTAAGCTTTTAATAGTTTTTTAATAGAAAGGTTGTCTCCCTTACACCTGTAACATGAGGAGGCTGAAAGAGATGGGCTCCAAAGTCCTAAGGGCTCTAGCGCAAAGTCTGTGTCCTCCTAAGAGATTGCTGTGGGCTAAAATGGCTCAGGAAAGGTTTCATGGGAGGGAAAGGACCAAAGCTGATCTTAGAGAATAAATAGGAAATGGATAGAGAGAACTAGGGGGCACAAAAAATTATGTTACGGTTCAGTCATTATTTTAGTTGTGTCCAACTCTCCGGGACCCCATTTGGAGTTTTCTCAGCATAGGTACTGAAATGGCTTGCCATTTCCTTCTCCACCTCATTTTACAGATGAGGAAACTGAGGTAAAGTGATTTGGCCAGGTCAAATAGCTAGTAAGTGTCTGAAAGCAGATTTGAGCTCAGGTCTTCCTGGCTCCAGACCAGCACTCTCATTACTGTACCACCTAGGTTGGCCATGAAAACTACCCATGAAAAATAGCAGAGAAAGATAAAAAATAGCAACCATTCACATTTCAACAGCACTCTAAAGGTCCAGGAAGTGTTTTCCCCACAACAGACCTATAAAAGTAGACAGTCCAAGAATTACTGCCCCTATTTTACAAGTAAAGAAACTGAGGCACAGAAAACTTAAGTGACTTTCTTTGGACCATAGGATCAGACAACAGTCAGTCCAAAAGCATTAATTAAATGTCTATTTGTGTTACAGGCCCTGGATCATAGAATTTAGAGCTGAAAGAGATGTTAGATATCATCTCCACCACAGCCTTAGTTTTACAGATAAATAAACTGAGGTCCATGATTATTGCTCATGGTAGGTAATGGCAAAGAGTCATCCAAGAAATAAGTAGCTAGTGCCAGAGCTAAGATTCTAACCCAGGTCTCCTGATTCTAAATGCAGTGCTTTTTCTATTGCCTCTCACAAGACCAGAGCAAACATTTGTGGAATGGTCAGTAATTTAGCCTGGCCAGTGAGGGTAGCTCTGTGTGAAGTAGAAGTAAGACTAGAAAGTCTGACTGGGACCAGACTGTGGAAGGTGCTCCGTCTCACACCTCCCTTGTAATTCATAGCCCTGGACAGCTAGAAACCAAGTCAACAAGCACTTATCAACTATTGGGCAATACTCGATTCCTCCTTCTTGAATGGAATAAAAAAATTTCCCTCAACACTTAACCATTGCTAGTCACTAATGGCTATGATTCACAGTATAGAAATTCTATCATGAAGAGTGGGGACAGAGGTGTCACAATTCTAACTTTTCCTTCTGTTACCTGGGTATAAAAATACTTTCATCATTCATACCTCCTATCCATAACCTGCTTTGTGCCACTGAGTCTATCACACCCCACATGAGATACACAGGACCTCTACAGAGAATGAGGCACATAGGAAAAGTACTGGATACAGCTTAAAGGGGAGAGGGGAAGGAAAATGTAACCCAATATCTGGAAAGAAAAGCAGGAAGACATCTGTTTGAAATCTATGACTGATTAACATCAATCAGCATTAAGTTGTTCCAGTAGGGACTGAGAACCATGCCTTTGGAGGGGCCTTGGGAATACTCCACCAAAAATGGTGTTTAATCAGTGCTTACTGGGTCAAATGGCAATGACCTAAGAGTGGTCATTCTCTGAGCCCCTCCCCAGGTCTTTAACCAGCAGCCTACAACTTAGCCCAGAAAGGAAACTTGAGGGATGGCCAGCCATTCTAAGGCCACCCAAGTCACTTGCCCTCCAGGAAGGGAAGGGAGTCGGTGCTGATGGTGTCTAGAGCCAGCAAGTCTTTGCTATCCTTAGACCCATTCCGTTTATGTTTTTGTTTTCTTCGAAAGAAGGACCTCCGTGCCGCAGCTGACAATGTCTTTGAGGAGTTATTTTCGTCTTTGACTTCAGACATACTGTGCCTCCTGGAGACTTCCTGGTCCATCCTACAGTAAGAAAAGGTATGGCTGAATGTCAGTATGGACAGGAAACTCAAGGATCATCTAGCCTAGTGCCACCCAAGGTCTAACAGTTAATAACAAAACAGGCATGAGAACCAGGACTTCTATTAGCAACAGGTACCTTTGAAATAGATTTGCTACTTTCTTCATCTACCCATTCCATTATACGAAGGTGTCATTCCTTTTGAGCCACTGGTATCAGGAGTCAAATACATGTCTTAGAAGTTAACTGTCTGGTAGCAATCAAGGTTTCACCATATGTAGTTGTGGTTTTGTAAGGGCATGAAATGACCAGTAATATGGCCAGACATATGTCTAAACAAGTTATGCTATAATGATAATAAGACTATTTTAAACAGTTTGTGATTTGCTCAGGGTATTTAGCTGCTGAGATGTGGATCGCACACCTTCCTGCCCTACGAGAGGGCGTTGCTATAGTCAAAAAATGATTTTAAAAATCACCTGGTGTCCAACCCCCTGGGGAAAAGTAATAAATAATAGCAGCTTAATTTACACAGCTCTTGAGTTATACAGTGCTACATAGCTCATTTCAGCATCACTAAAATCCTATGAGTGCAAGTATTTCACCAATTTTAAGCCAAATAAGGAAAGTAAGTCTTGCAGAGAAGTGGAAAAGTTCCACTGGACTTGGGAGTCAAGAAGGTCTGGGTCCATCTTGCTTCAGATATTTACTAGATGTGTCACCTTGGACAAGTCACTGAACCTCTCAGCCTCAGTTTCCCCATCTGTAAACAGAGGATATTAAGAGAACCAACCCTTCCAGAGTTGTTGTGAGAACTGAATGAAATCACATGGTCCTTTACAAATAAAAATGCTTTTTATTAAAAAGGTTTAAGGACTTTTCCAAGGGCTCACAGCTAGGAGGACTTGGATCCAAATTCCATTAACTTAGTTAATAGAAGTACTATCCTTTCACTAGACTTCTACCATATTACACAGAAGCTCAGTGAGATTTCAAATCCCTGCAGGCCATTAAATTTGATCATTGAACAGGTCTAAAATAAAAGGAACAGTGTCTATCTATACACTGCAGTCACGGGAAGCCAAGGAATGGGGTAAAGGAAGTGAATTTGCTATTAGCTCTTTTGGTTCCCTTGGCTCATGTATCTGAAGGCATCTTCTCTCCTTCCTCTCTTATCCCTCCGTACCACTAATCAGTAATCATATCCTCCAGGGCAGAAGTATCAAACATAAATGGGCAACAATCCTACAGACAGCCTAATCCAGATTAAAATCCAATTGGGTAATAGCTAACTAAATAAATGGAAATTCAATAGAACCTAGCTAACTTTAATATGTGCTTTTCTAAGCCAATATGCAGCCTGTAGTGATTCTTATATTTGGTTGAGAAGCCTTCTTTTCTATGTGAGTTTGACCCCACTGCTCTAGTCTTTGTTCCCACAGTCTGCCTTCTATTGCGTCTTGTGATGCTAATACTCCAGAGACCCCATCTTGTAAAAGACAGAGGTACCTCCAAGTCAACTGGACCAAGGCTGACTCTCACCTCTGCCATACAGTAGCTATGTGACCCTCATTTAAGTTCTCAGGGCCACCGGGCAACTCTCTAATACTAGAAGATGTACAAATGATATGTACCTGCATTAGTAATAGAAGGAGCTTTCAATATCCTATACAAATAAAATCACTAGTCCATTAAAAAAAATACTACTGGTAAAGGTCCTCACTATCTCATACCTCCCAGAAAGATGTGATCCAGGGACTCTCTCCTCTTTTACACTGACCACAAGGCTCATTTCCTCACCCCCTTCTCCTCCCTCCTCTCTGCCCCTGGCAGGCTAAATGTCCTCTCACATGTATTTGCTGGGGATCTGGCCTCTTTCCAGTTTCTGGGCATTCTCATCTAGTTGCCAGGCCATCCAACAACCAAAGGCACCCTGAGGGAGGGTGTCATCAATATAGAGGATGTCATCCTTCTTGAAGCTCAGCTCCTGATCCATTTCTGCCAGTCGGTCATACAGAGCCCTGGACCAGATGGAAAGGAGAGAAGAGTCAGCACTTGATTTCCCTTTATTGTCCAAAGCACCCAAGGGATGTTCTTTCATATTCAGTTCCCAAAAGCTATGCTACATCACACCTCCTGCCATCAGATCCAAAGAGGTACCTCAAAAGCAGGGTTCTATGCTTCCTGATGAGCTAGAGACCCCCTCCACAGATGGGCTAGGTCTTCTCTAGAAGGTCAGGAGCTCCCCTGGGGCACAAACTGTCTCTTGCTGACCAATCCAAGGGCAGCCAAAAGCAGGGAATGTGTCACCCCCCTCAGACAGGATCTCCCTAGGGGTTGTAACTGTCTGGTCTGTAGTCTTTGTTCCACAACGTTCCCCTGTATATGAAATCATCAAAACTCAGTGCA
The DNA here is from genome assembly GCA_028658325.1 of Potorous gilbertii. Lineage (NCBI taxonomy): Eukaryota > Metazoa > Chordata > Mammalia > Diprotodontia > Potoroidae > Potorous > Potorous gilbertii. The sequence continues at coordinate 508,510,315 of CM053769.1, forward strand.
AGGGGTTGATAAGAAGAGACTTGCAGCCACAAAGAAGAATTAAAGCCACTATCTCCTAAGCTTCTTGGACCTTAAATCGTCCCTCAAACACTTGAGAAGCTCTGTCTTGCCATTGAAGTAAAAAAGCCTAAAAATGAATTCATATCCATGCTTATGCCCATCCCTAGGGACAAGACATGGAGAGATCCTGAGCAGAGACAGGCTGTATTCCAGCATCTAGCAAAGGGACAACTTGAATGCTATGAAAGAAATGAGCCAACACCACCCCCACTACCACCACCCCAGTACCTAATGTAGAAGCCATCTCCTGGAATGTCCTTGAACTTGTTGAAATCCTCCAGGCGATACTGCACCTTCACACGAACATTTTCCCCAGGTTTCAGCATCTCCAGGTAGGCTTCCTCAGCTGTCTTATTCCTCATGTCCACAGAACCATACTGCCAAAGGAAAGGAAAGAAAGACTGGGAATGACGTCAGCCAGAATGCGGAAAATCAGGAAGACGAAGTCAAAGGAGAGAAAGACAAGAGAGGAGGAGAGAAACAGAGATGGGGGTCAGAGATGGGAGTAGAGAAGAGGGAGAGAAGAGGAAGGAGGGAAAGAGGGAGGGGGGAGAGAGACAGAGAGATGGACAAGAGAAGAGGAGAGAACAAAGTAGAAAAGAGAAAAAACAAGAAGGAGGAAAGAGAAGACAGAGGAGAAAGGAAGAAAAAGGAGAGAGAATGAAGACAGAGAAAGAGAGAAGAAAGGCTAAAAGATGAAAGGAGAAAGAGAAGAGAGAAGACTGAGGAGAGGAAGCAGGAGAGAACAGAGGGAATCTGCCCACCCTGTTCCTAGATGGAAGGTCTTTCCACTTCAAACTACCTAAGCTTTCTCTGAGTATCTTTGGCTAACACCCTCCATTCTTCCCCTGAGGCTTAGTCCAGAAAAGCCGAATCCCTGAAATAGAATATAACCTCCTGGAAAGCAAGGATCTTCTTTGTCTTTGTACTCTTCAGTTCCTAGTACAGTACTTGGCATACAGTAGATAATAAACACTTAAGGAGTAAATAGAATCAGCCCTCTCTCTAGATCCCACATGGCCTCTCAGAAGAACCGGATGCCTCCAAATTGGTACCTGCACCTTATTTCTATGTCTTTTAACATTTTCCCTGTCCTCCCTACCCACCCATGATTATCAGGTGATGAGCTTCTCAAATATGGGAAGTACATCCTTCCTGTCAGATTGGGGCTCCCTGAGGATAAGGGCTATGGGTATCCCAGTGAACCATCAATAAGTTATTTTTTAAGCCCCTACCATGTGCCAAGCACTTTGCTAGACCCTGGGTCTAAGATAAAAGATGGACCCCAACCTGAAAGTAGTCATATTCTATTAGGGGACACAACAGGGACAAAATATACATAAAGCACACACAAAGCAATTTTAGAGAGACTACACTAACAGTGTGGGAGCTTGAGATCAGTCTTACAGAGAAGGGAACATCTGAACCAAGAGGGACAGTGTTTTCCTCATCAGATCAGAGGCTCCTTAAGAGCTGAGAAGCCTAGACTCTAAGAGGTTCCCATAAGGGAGAAATTCTTCATTTAATTAGCTAAAGTCCTCACCTCAAGTATAAGGTCCCCTGGCACCAGCCCCTCTGGACCACTGGCAGGACTACCATCCTCTACATCTGCCACGAACACCCCATGCAGGTTTCCGCCACATATCTGCACACCAAGTTCCACCTGGGACTTTTTGATGATGACAACTCGAGGTTCTGGGGTTCGCCTGTTGACATCTGCCAAGATCCTTTGGAGGAAGAATGGCGTTAAATATCAATCACCCACGCAGACCCTTTGTCAAAGGAGAAATGGGTTCCAAGCCATGGCACAGTGAGCCTGGATCTTAGAGGTGAAAGGTAAAGGAGCAGCCTTTAGTTTCCTCTTCTAGAAAACTACAGAAACAAGGGGCTGGAGCAGACTACCGTGGAGGGTCCCTCCAGCTCCAAGATTTAAGGCTGTGATGCCAGGATATCCATTCCAAAAGTTGCCTGGAATGGAAAGCCTTGAATGGATACCTTACTAAGACAGAAAACACTCAAGAGATAATCTAAAATATATTGTCTGTTTGGCCTTGAAGAATGCTTCTTATTTTCTTTTATGTCACACATTTATATTTCTAATTCTAATGTTCTACTTAATTCTAATATTCTACTTAAGTAATTATTAAAAACATTCTCACTTCCTAGCAGCGTCAAAACTCAGCTCAGAAGCATGATGTAACAGGGAAAGGAGAGAATCCCCACTTAGAAAATATTTGCTACACCCTTTTTTGTGGAAGCAAAGAAATGGAAAGAAAGTAGATGTCCACTGATGGGAAAGTGCTGAACAAATTCTGCTCTATTAATGTAGTGGAATATTACAGCACCATAAAAAAATCACTACAAAGAAGCTTGGGACAACTGCTATGGACGCAGGCACAATGAAGCGCGCGAGCAGGGCCAGGAGACCCTTTATATGAGGACCACACTAACATAATGGAAGAAAACCTCAAAAGACACTAGACTTTGCATTATCTAATCATGTCACCAGTGAGCTGCAGATAAAGTGGAGATATGGGGACCAATGCATCATCTGGTCAGGTTGCCACTGAGCTGCGGGTGAAATAGAGAGGTAGGGACCAGAGGTGTAGAATGAAGCAGGTTTTGCCCAACACAGCCAAAGTCTTGATTTGATTGGCTTAGTTGCACCTCTGTATTGTGGGGGAGGATTCAGCAGGGGATGGGGGGGGGGGTGTCAGCAGGAAGTGAAAGCTTTCTAAAGTAATAACAATAAAGCATTTAATTTAAAAAGTGAATTAGTTTTTAACATTTTTAAAAAATGAGCTTGTGAGAATGAGAACACCAGAGATCTAGCCTAGTTCTTTCTCTGCATCAAACTAGCTGCATGACCTTGGAAAACCTTTCAAAAACAAGGTTAAGTGATCCCAAAGGGCTCCTTTCAGGATGAACATTCTTCAAGTCTAAGCCTTAATCAAAAATGAGCTGAAGATAACCCTCCCAAAGTCCACCTCCCCTCTCCTTTCACCTGGCCTTTCCCCAGCCATATCATGTCCCTGTCCCACTAAATTATGGTAGTGAGACTATCAGGTGTGTTTTCCCAGCGTAACAAGAGATATAATATGGCGCAATAGCCTGGGCTTTCCATTGGGAGGCAGTGTGGTCACATTCTAGTTATTCTGGCTCCGTATTTACTCAACACTTGAATGAGCTCAACATCCACATCTGGCTTGGGAAGGTCATTTGAAGGAAGGCCAAGGATGAGGTTCAAAGGCCAAACAAAAACACAGAAAAATGAGAATTGACTGTGCTCTGAATCTCTGAATGAAAGATTAAAATGGGGAGTTAAATGATGGTAAGGTTTATAGCTCATAGCTGATGGCCAGGTTCATTTCACTTAAGTCTTAGCCTAGAGCATGATGCTAATTGTTTGGTGTACATGACTGCCTCCTTGATGAAATCCATTTCAATTTCTGCATCAGTGCGAACAAGTGTCTCACCCAGAAATGGTAGGATTATCTGGAGCCCCATTCAAGGTAAACAGAGGGGTCTATGAATAAGGAGGCACCAGGGGCTGACCTGATGGAATTCCGAGGGCTGGTGGTAGGTGTGGTCTGTTTGGATGTCGGCGTTATGGTCCCCTCATCTTGCTCACTCACTGTGTCAATGATGGAATGGCTGTCTGGAGTTACAGGTCCACTACCCTGTGGGTTGGAATGAGTGCTCACAGGGTCCAGTCGAGAGCTACAGAGAGGAAAAAGAATGTTGGGGTACTATCACTATCCCAGACTCCAAGTACCACAGCCCAAATCTCTGCCACTGGCCATGAATCAACAGTGTGATACAACAGTTCCCAATACTAATATTAAATAGAAACAGAGTTTTCAGAAGAAAGGACATAACAATTACACTGTTTTCTGTCTGAGTTAGGCCACATCTAAAACACTGCTATCACTTCTGGGTACTATGTCTTAAGATAAGCTAGAGCACAGTGAAAGACCTAGAAAATGTGTCATCTGAAGACTAGTGGAAGGAACTGGATCTGTTAAACCTAGAGAAGAAAAGACTTGGGAAAAAACACGATAGTTGTCTTTATGCATTTCAGAGACTGCCACAAAGAGGAGGGATTAGATGTGTTTGGCTCGGTCTAGAGAATTAGGAACTATGGTAGAAATGTCAAAGAAGAATATTTAGGCACATAGAGAAATTCTAATAATTGGAGCTTCCCCAAAAGTGGAATGGACTGCCTCGGGAAGGAGTGAGCTTCTTATCACGTTAGAGCCTCAAACACAGGCTGAAAAGTTTACAAAAAGATCAGTGTCCAGGTGCAAATAGAACAAGATGACCTCAGGGATCTCATCCAATACCGAGTTTTTAATTTTTTCTATCATGGAGGCTCTTCTTTTAAGGGGAGAAAGAAATTTAAGCTGTGACTGGGAAATAAGACAACAATCTTTATCTGCTCTAAAGCAAAATCCTGTACAAAGAATATATATAGTTCAAAAGACTGAACAAAGTTCTGGTATATACTCTTTCCTCTGATCCTCTCTTAACTTGTACCCTTACTCTCAAGGGTATCAAATACCACCTTTTCTTGTGGCCATGTTGGACCTATCCTAGGCACAGAACTTCATACAGAAAACATATTCAATAAACACCTGTTCAATGACTAGTGGACATGGGGTTACTTCATACAGTCTGAGGATTCACGCAGAACCCACGGCCACATTCCCTAGTAACTATACCCCCGGAATAGGGCCTTTGAAGCAGGAATTATCCAACCATGGGCTCTCAAATCTAAAATGGAAGAGAAACCCAAGTCTGGTGTAGTAGATGGAATTGGGAACACCTGACTTCAAATATAACCTCTGATATCTGTTACCTTTGTGACAGTAAGCAATTCACGTAACCTCAACCTCAGTGCCTTCCTCTGTAAAGTGAGGAGGTTGGACAAGATGACCTCTGAGGTACCTTTCAGCTCTAAATCTTTAAACCTACGATTATTTTTCTTCTCCTCCCAAGCACCATACATTAGCCAGCACATAGAGTCACTAAGTCAAGTGCCAAGAAGCACATGGGAGCCATTCAAGGACCAAGCCACACCAAATCATAAGAGCAAAGATTTAGAACTGAAAAGGCCCTAAAAGGTCATAGGGTCCCCACCTTCGTATTTTATAATGAAACTGAGTCAAAAAAAGTTACTCAGGATCCAATAGCTAGTAAATATCTAAGGCAAGATTCTGGCCCTCTAGCTTCCTGCGTACACAGTGTGGTCCAGTGAAGAAAGTCCTGGACTTGAGTTAGGAAGACCTGAGCTCAAATCTGGCCTCATACTTTTACTAACTTGGACTGCATGACCTTGCTTCAGTTCTCTCAACTGTAAAATGAAGGCAATGAAAGCGCTGAACTCCCACCGTTGTGATCAGATGAGATATGTGTAAGGTACTCAGTAGAGTGCTCTATACACGCTTGTTCCCCTCCCTTCTTTCCTCCCTTCTCTCCACTAAATTACGCTCCCTCCTCTTCTTTCATCATGTTTTGCCATTATTGCTTCCCTGACCTTGGTCTCATCACCATCTGAGTGGTGGTTCACCTCTAAGAATGAGCTCCCCTTACCTGGACCGGGAGTGGTTGCCAAGCTGATACATGTGTGGGTTGTACTGGGCCAGGATAGTGATGGTGTCACACTGCTGACCAATGATGAGTCGCGCCTGTTGTTCTGTCGCATTTCTCAAGTTAATGCCATTAAACTGAAAGAGAAAACAAATGGATCACTGGGGAGAGGGGAGATACCAGGAAGGTCATGACAAACCCTAGGTGATTGGAGATAACACTGTTTTTTATAATTTCAAAAGATGTCAAAGCTATTCTAGGACCACAGACTCTGAGAGGTAGCTCCCTGTGGTCCAGCACCTACATAAAAGGAATCTGAGACAAATGCTCATCTATCCCTTGCTCGACTTCCATGGAGGAAAAAGCCAGCACCTCTCAAGAGAGAACAACCCATTCCTAGACAGCTCTAAATGCCAGAAAATGTCTACGGACACCAGGCCCCCTTCAATCTTTACCTCCATTGCTCTAGAATCTAACAGAACAAAATTAAGTCTTCCTCCACACAACATTCCTTCAAACACTTAATGATAGTTCTCATGGGCCCCTTGGATCATCTCTTCAGTCTAAACATCCCCACAATGTCTTCAAAAAGTATTCTGTGCTCTTTCCTGGATACCTCTCCTAATTCCTCAGCATGGCGCAAAGGAAACATGGGGATTTTAAAAGCTGGGTGAGTACGTCACAACCTCTGGCACATCCTGCCAAGTCCAATAATGGACCAGAGTAGACCGGGCAGTGATGTACAGTGGAAAGAGCTCTGGAGTCAAAGGAACCGGATTCAAGTCTTGCCTCCGATGCTCATTTTCCATGTGACCTTGAAAAAATCACTTTACCCATTGGGTGTCAGTTTCCTCAGCTGTAAAATAAAGAGTTGGAGTAGATGGCCTATGAGCTTGTTTCCAGTTCGTATCTTGTGAACATCAACCATAGGGAATAATCTCATCCACAGAGGGTCATACCTGACCCCTGTGGAGGTTCTAGAGATGCAAGGGCATTGATCATCACTGTGGCAAAGGATGTTTCCACTTCCAAGTCATTAAAAGAGACGTTCGCAAAATGAAAATATTCCCCCTCAAGGGAGACCAATTCTTACCTCCAATAACTGATCTCCATATTCTAGGCCAGCCTGGTGAGCGATGCTACCTCCAGTTACTTTTGAAACAAAGATTCCACCATTTTCACCACTCACTATGGAAATTCCCAGTGGCTCTGAACCCTTCTGCACTTTGACGTGACGGGGCTCCTCCATGTAAGGCCTTTTCAAAGGAAGAAACAATCCTAAGAAGGTTCTTGCCCCAAAGGCACACTTTGGACAGAATGATGCTTAACCACAGATCAAAGACAGACACAAAAGAGACATGCAATGGGTTACAAGGAAAAAACCAGACATCATGGCACCCCCTTTCAAAGAAGATCAAATAAATATTTAGTAAATGGGTGAAAACCATAGTAAAACAAAAATGTGATGACCATCCCTTTCATAACAGATTGTACACATTCCTGAAACCTCATGCAAGAAGAAAAGGCACCACCCCACAGAAACCAAGGTACACAGTCTTAAAGATGTGGATTAGCTGAGAACACAACAAAAAGTATGGTCAACACAAACTGTAAACTCAAACAGGAGAAAGAAGATGACAGAACATATTATATATGAAAGTAGTTGCCTTATATAATATGTAATTTACAAACCATAATTTGGAAGCGTTCCTGACCCATATAGTTTATAAATGTTTGGGGAACTAGGAAGGGGGAGGAAATATAAGACTCTAGAAAAAGAAGGTAACTTTCACTATGAGGTCAATCCAGGGGAGGCAATCCAGGAGAATTCATTTCTATATCTGTCAACTATGCAAGGTGATGCAAATCAATCATAGGAATTAAGCCATTGCAAACCCAAGCCATTAAAAATAATTAAAAAAAAAAATACCAGAGCGGTTTTGCATGGTAGCATCACAATTACCATGCAAATGCTCCCAGGGGAAATTATCCAAACGTGTCAAACAGGCACAAGGAGAAGTGCACAATACTACTGCTGGAGAAGGAGAACCTTATGTCAGTCAGGCCAACCTCAAACTCCTTAGGGAGGAGAACCTAGGCCTGGGAGCCACAGGAAGTCTCAGAAAGGATCTATTATGGTACAGATATCTGGAAGGGGCAGAAGATTCAGGAGAGAAGGAGAAGAAAAACTCAGACATAGAACTACAGACACTGAGAAATGGAACGGGAGGAAAGAGGAGCGAGAAGAGGAGAGAACCAAGGTATGCTATTTTTCCACATCGTGAACTTTATGCTGTCTCCCATTTTTACTCTAACTATCAAGCAACATTTCGCCTGAAGAGTGGGACCAGTAGAGGTCAGAAAACATAGCATCTGGATTTTAGGTATCGAGGCCCACAGTTCAGCTCTTCAAGCCACACTCATTGACTCTAAACAATCCTTTGACTGGCTCAGTTGGATGGCAAATCACTCTCTTCCCTTCTCCCTCCAAGGGCTAAGTTATTCTTCTCCATTTGACTATAAGGTCCTTACACAGAGGGATCTGTTCCATTCTTTGAAATGTGTCCCCCCCCAGGTAGACAGTGGGTACTTCATATGCTTATTAAACTAATGCTCACTGATTGATTAATCATCTTGAAGTTTAAGATTTTGTCTGGAATCTTCTCCTTCCCATCTTTATCTAGATAATACTCAAGCTTTAAATACCAATTCCTCCAAGAAATTTTTCCCAAGTATTCCACCCAATACTAATCTCTCCTTTATTTGAATTTCTTTGGGTTGTCCCTGAGTCCTGTCTGAGGACTCTTCATAACCCTATATGGGGTTTTCTTGGTAAAGGTACTAGAGTGGTTTGCCATTTTCTTCTCCAGATCATTTTATAGACAAAGAAACTGATGCAAATGAGTTTACATGACTTGCCCAGGATCACACAGCTGTTAAGTGTCTGAGGCCATTTCTGAATGCACTAAGATATAGTGCCCAACCTGGGCACTATATCCATTGCACCAGCTAGCTGCCCTCTGAATTTCTACTGCACTTTAAATTAGTATCACATATTTTAATGCACTATCACAGAATCTTAGAAATTTAGAGCTGGAAGGAACCTGATCTAACCCCCCATTACCCACTCACCTGTTATTTTATAGCTTGGAAAACTGAAGCTCAGAAAGGGTAAATAATTTGCCCAAGGACATTGCTAGTGATTAACTAACAAAACTTAGGTCTCCAGACCTCTTTCAAGTATACCATGCCTTTTAAATTAATCAATAGGGCCTTTGGATAAACAACAGAAAATAGAGAAGGCACAAGCACAGATTGGAGTGGTGGGTACAGACCAAAACACCTGGATTATCATTAAAATAGCCTTAAAGTTAACCTGAGTTCTCTAAGAATGATTTAAGAATCAGTTGCAGCCAACAACCCTGTTCCTGGAGAGGCTGAGGTCAATTGATCTCGTAGGATCAGGTGAGATCAATCTGGAGTCTGCGCCAAGTTCGGCATAAATGTGGTGACATTAATATTAAATGGGGCAGGATTTGGGGGAGAGGGAGGAGGAATCACCAGGCTAGCCCAGATGAGAAACAGATCAGGTCAAAGCTCAACATCAGAGTGGTACTGACCAAAAGATAGGGAGACTTAGTCTCCACAAGACACTTTCTAACTGTCCAGTGGAAAAATCACAGCATTTTCAGCAGAAAAGGGAATGAATTGTTCTCCAAGAGACTTCTAGCTTCAAATCAGAGTCCCATCCCAAGGGCTTGTGGTATGGGAAGGACTAAATGAACTCATTTCAAAGTCCCTTATAGACTCTACTTTTTAATATTCCAAAGATTTGTGCTAATATTGAGCATGGAAATCAGTGATGCAGAGAAGATTCAGCTAATATCAGAGAGCTCAGAGGAGACAAAGACATCATCTTAGTAAGGACCATACTTATTCCAGACATACTATCTCTGGACACAGCATGTTCCTCCTCCCTCTCCCTCTCATAATCCACAGGGCACAGTGAAGAGTGCCAAATTTGGAGTCTTTAGGACTTGAGTTCAAATCCCAGCTTGCCTGTATGACCTTGGACAAGTAATTTTACTTGTTTGGTCTTCAGTTTCCTTATCTATAAAATGAGGGGGTTGGATTCAATGACTATGGCTCTTCTACCTCCAAAACTATTTTAAATATTCAGTTTGTTGATTTTTAAGTACATCAAGCTCCCTTAAAAACATTCCCTAAACCTGACCTACCCCACCTCCCACAACATGTAAAAACAGTACTTACATCCATAACATGTGCTTAATTATTTGCTGATTGTTCTAACAGCAGAACTTGAGCTTAATAACAGAAGACAAAACTGTTTCCAGTCTTTCACAACAATTAGATCATGTTCTTCTACTTGAGCCCCAAAGAAACAGCAATGGCCATGCTTACCTGTCCTTCCTTCGCTCCCCTATCGATGCTGGGCTGATAGCGATCCTGGGCAGCGTAGAGAGTGAGCTCTGGGACTGGCTACTGGCAAAAGATGAGGTCTCTAGGTTCAGGGGTGACTGGGGAGGTGTGATCAGGCTAGGGCTGCTACATTCAGAGTGTGACAATGAACCTGCACAGTAAGAGGAAGATGGAACATTGCTCAATGGAATTCAAACCTGAGGGCTAACCTCAAAGGGCAAGACACACAGCCTCCAAAAAGCTACACTGGCTTCTGTGGTGTCTTTTTTTTCCAGTGGGTTCCATATAATGTGTACTACATAGGGCAGTTTTTCATTATTAGCCTATTATCATCTGCTATTATTTTAAGCATTATCCTCAGAAAAAGTTATTGCCCCTACAACTAAACAGTAAGCTCTTTGAGAAGAACTATATCTCCTTTTTTTTGTATCTCCTTCCCATCCCAACCCAAATGTCAATAAACAGTTGCCCAATGTCAGTTTTTAAAGTTTTTTTTTTTAAATCAGGAAACTCAGGAAAAAACAGGGAATAACATGAAGCAACAGGAGAAAAGAAGAAAGAGGATCCCCATCTTACCTCTGTCAGAGCCCATGACAGATCGAGGGTATCTTGGTGTTAATGGGATTTTGATGCGTTCTGTCCGAAACTGCAAGTTACTTGAAGATCCTGTTTTTTAAATCACAAAGAGGTTTCACAGTTCAACTCAACAAGCATCTCCTGAGCACCTACTATCTGTCATATAGGGCGCATGACACTAAGAGATCACAAAGACAAGAAATTTAAATTCCACGAGGAAACATACACTCATCTGAGTCAGTATCCAAAGGGAAAAAGCCCAGGATACTATATTCGTAGCTTACAAAAAAACCAAATCTAACCAGCTCTGATCCTGTCTATTACCTCAAAATGGTTCAATTATTTTAAATTAAAAAAAAAAAGTGTAAGATGGACATCAAGAAAGATGGAAATTTAACCCACTGTGTTGTAGCATAAATTATCCTAGCACCAAATGCTCTTAGAACATCCAAGTCAAATTTCAAGCCCAAGGAACAAAAAACATTTTCCAAATTATCAGGATAACTAGTTCTCTCTTCTCTCCCTGAAAGCCACAGTAATTCAAATGTTAGCAAAGAACAAACCCCCAAGTCTTCCCATGTTCTCTCCCTGGACTACAGTAAATTTATTTACTCTCACCTGCATGTACTTAAGCAAGGGGAGAGAGGGGAGGGACACACACACACACACACACACACACACACACACACACACTCTCTCTCTCTCTCCCCCACCCCCCTCCCTCCCTCTCTCTCTCTCCCTCTCGTTTCATCGGCTAGCCAACCTGCCCAACAACAATTGACAATGCATAGAACTGTCATGTTCTTTCACCTAACCTCTTCTCTAACTTTTCTTAGTTCAGCAGCTGAATCCTCTCTATGAATGACCCTCCCTTACCTTATGGTTAATAGCTAAATTCTCACCTTGCATCTATTAGCAGGTGAATTCTAGTTGTCTCATAATCAAAAAAAGGTACAGTACCCATATTTCTCTAGTTCTTTACCTAAAAGTTCTCAAATTCTTCATATGCAACTCATCTACAATGAGTCATGTGAAAAGGATCAACTCCAGCGTTCAGAATTCTCGGGCTTAAACTCAGCAAGTCCTTCTCCATGGACTTTAGGGCAGGCTATGCCCCAAACAAGTGAAATGTCACTAGGCAAACTACTCAGCAAATGCTTTACTCGAAACAAATTTCCATGGGAGCATAAAGGTGTCAGAAATACTTAAAAACCTTGGGGGAAAGACCCCTGAGGCATTACTCCAGCAAATACCACACTGATCACTGGCTTGACTTCTTGGGGGCAGATAGTCACAAAACAAAACAGATCTGAATGCATATGAAATAAATGAATTCTGTTGCTTACATTGGCAGACAGTCCCTTGTCTCCCCATCCTCAGAAGAGGCAGCTGAACACCACCTAGGTCATTTTGTTTTCATTCACAAAGACACAAACTAACAAAAAACTCATAGAAAAGACAAAAATCTGTACAAGATATTAAATTTGGTGCATTTATCTACAAGGTTTCCTGGAAAGGGTCCCAAGTCTACTTGCTAAAACTTTAAGGGAAAAGAATTAAAAACTCTACTTGGAGATATGGTTACCGAGGCGGGCACTAGATGGTAATGAGTTGGACCCATGAGAGGTTCTTGTCCTTGAGGTCTCTGAGTAGTCGCTGGAGTGCTTGTGACTCAGGTCCAGGCTCAGGCGGCCCTGGTGTTGTGCACTGCATGAGAAGCAAAGCAGTTAGTTGCTTAAGGATGGCAGTCAAGACTTGCTGCTGCTGTTCAAGTCTGATTCTTCATGACCTCATCTTTTCTTGGCCATTTCCTTTTCCAGATCATCTTCCAGATGAGGAAACTAAGGCAAATAGGGTTATACGACTTGCCCAGGATCACACAGTAAGTGTTTGAGGCTGTATATGAACTCAGGAAGAGGGGTCTTCTTGATTCCAAGTCCAGCACTCTACCTACTACACTACCTACTGCTCCTCTGGCTATAGAAGTACTAATAGTCATGGACCCCTAATAAGTGTCCTCCCTAAGACAGCCAAAGAGTTCCTGACATATGGTTCAGGGCACAGGAAAAATGACTTAGAATTAACACACTTTTGTCAATAACTTATAAGTGACATTCCCAATGGCAAAGAGCCCTCCTTGAGCCTGGATTTCCTCACTAGATAAACAAAAATGATACTATTGCCCCACTGATCTCATAGGGTTCTATGGATCAGAGTGACAGCAGAGGTAAGAACGCTTGGATAAAGATCAAGTTCTATATAAAGCTAATGTTATTACTATATAATGTAATACTGACTTTGAGGCACTCTAGTGAAGAGTTATACATGACCCAATCAATGAAGGTTTTCCCCAGAATGACACAATTTCCCTGGTAGGTGGGCTTCACTCCTTGACCTTCCAAACACAGAGATCTTCTGGAAGTTTATTAAAACCACCCCTAACAGTAGATTCTCCCTCCTATTCTTTTTAGGCTGTCTAGTCCATTCTGCTAGAATAGCTAATAATAAAAAATAACAGCAGCAGATGACATTACATGGTGCCTTCGGGTGTGCAAAGCAATTTATACATAAACATTGTCTCCTTTGAGCCTTATAATAATCCTGAAAGGTAGGAACTATAAGCTTTATTATTCCCATTTTAGACATGGTGAAACTGGGCTCAGAGTGGCCAAATGACTTAAGTTCACAGAGACAGAAAGGTTAAGGCGGTTCCCATCCAACGCCAAGGTGAGCTTTCTGTCCACTACCCCTGAAATGGTAGCAAAGCAAAGCAAGTCTTCCTCCTGAGGACCTCTTTATAAATAGAAGCAATAGTGTATACAATAGTGAAGGGAGATGATTTATCTCAAGGTCTGTAGCTACAAGGAGAAGCAGAAAACTGGGAGGCAAAGGGTGTGCACTCACTTGGCCCATGGACTCAATTACCAATAAATATTTATTAAATGCCTACTATGAGCACTATGTACCAAGTGCTGTGTTCAGTGTGGGAATAAGTCTCAACCTCTCTGGTCCTTAAATCTCCATGTGTCATGAACTCCTAAGCGCACACCTGGGATGCAAGTGCTGATGGTGCATCTGACTGGCAGCAGACTGACAGCTGTTGGGGTGTACTCGATGGCTCCAAGCCGTGTAGATAGGGTTCCTCATGATGGCAGTCACTGCAGGGCATGGGGCTAAATTCCTTGGAACAGTACCTGAAAAATGAACCAGAAGAAAACTATTACCTTATGGATTCCCTCTTCATTTACATTCATTTAGAATCTTTATGTAACAGTAGTTACCTAGTCATCACAACAGTAGAAGCAGCAACAACTGGTATTTGTGTAACATTTTAAATTTTGAAAGTTCTTTATAGACATTATCTAGTTATCATGAGTATTAATATAATTTCTAACTACAGGGGCAAACCCAGTCTCAACTGGCCCTAGAAGGGAGCCCCTCCCATACCTCTCCATCTTTATTTTACTAACTTATGGCTAAATTGCATAGAGAAAAGTTCCAGGGGAAGACTTGGGCTCTCAGGAAGTCAAGGCAGACAATGTCTCATTCTCTTGCCTGGGACTCCATTTAAAATTCATCACAGTTTGAGAGTACAATATTTCATCTTCCTTCTTTTTGAGTTGTGAGTTATTGTGTTGATCAAGGTTTTAAAGTCTTTCAAAAATGTTTTCCTCTATATCATTGCTACCATTTGTATAGGTTGTTCTCCTTGTTCTGCTTATTTTACTTGGATCAGTTCATAAAGGTCTTCCTGGTCTTCCTTTGAAAGTATTTGTTTCATCATTTCTTATGGGACAATGATATTCCACAATATTCAGATAATTTGTTTAGTCATTCTCCTTTAATTTCCAATTCTGAGATACCACAAAAAGAACTAGTGTAAACATTTTTCTACATAATTCCTTTTTTTCTTTTTTCAAGTTATTTGGGGCATAAGCTTAGAAGTGGCATAGCTGGGTCAAAGCATATGTACTACTAAGCTTAGTAACTTTCTGGGCTTAATTCCAAATTACTTTCCACAATGGTTGGACTAAAAAGCTACACCAACAGTGCATAAATGTGCCTGTTTTCCCAAAGCCCTTCCAGCAGTTGTCATGACAAGTCTGATAGGTTTGAGGTAGAACTTTAGAGTTACTTTAATTGTCATAATTAATTATTAGGGATTTAGGGAATTTTTCATATGGCTGTTAACAGCTCAGTTCTCATTCTTTTTCAAGACAGGTTAAGAGGCCAAGGTCCTACTTACAACATGAAGATAAAAAACATTTAAGTTCCTTTCCCTTCACTGACCTTAATGGTCAAAAGAAGCTATGATAGAGAGAATCTAATTAGGAGTTTGATTATTTGAAATATCACAGGGAATCAGACACTCTCAAAGTTACCTGGGACCTAAGAAGGTGTCTACTCCAACCTATTCCAGCAGGTGAGTGTACATAAGGTTGGAGGCTCTACATATCAGGGCTGCCCTAACATATAGCATTTTATTTGCCAAAGGGAGGAAGAGGGGAGATTTATCTCAAGGTCTGTGACTAAAGTAACAAGTGCTCATCATTTAACTTTTGCCTGATGGGAAAGTCATTCTACCTCCAAACGTTTCCTTCCAGCCCCAAGACGTAGCCACCCTAGGGCTTCTGGAATTTTTTTTTAATTATTAATTTTTTTCAGTTAATAAGCATTGATTTTCTTCTCTCCTCACCTCCCTGTCCCCAAAAAGAAAATCAAAACCCCTGAAACAACTATGCATAGTTAAGCAAAACAAATTTTTACATTGATCATATCCAAAAATATCTCATTCTACATTCTGAATTCATCACCTCTCTGGCAGGAAGTTGGTAACATGCTTCATCATTATCACTCCTCTAAAATTAGGCCTGTTCATTATATTAATCAGAATTCTTAAGTCTTTCAAGGTTGTTTTTGCTATTATGTAAACCGTTCTCCTGGTTACACTCATTTCTTTTTGCACTAGTTCATACAAATCTTCCCAGACTTTTCTACAAGCATCCCTTTCTTACAATACAATACAACATTACATTTATATGCTAAAATTTGTTTAGCCATTACCCAATTGATAGCCATCTGGTTCTTTGCTACACAAAAAAAGAACTGCTGTAAATATTTTTGCACATCTAGGTTCTTTTCCTTTTTTATCTCTTTGGGGTAAAGAACTAATGTTGCTGGGTCAAAGGAGATGCACAGTCCAACGACTTTGGGGGCCACAATTCCAAACTACTTTCTAGAGTGGCTAGACCAAGTCACAACTCCACCAACAACTCATTAAGAAGAAGGAAAAAGAAGAAGCATTTTTACATCGCCTATTACATGCCAGGCACTAAGCTTAGTTACATTTTACAGTTGAGGAAACTGAGGCAAACAGAGATGAAGGGACTTATCCAGATCACACAACTCGTAAGTGTCTAATCTTAACTCAGATCTTCCTAACTCCAAGCCTAGCATTCTTTCCACTACACTACCAGCTGACTTATCTCATGTGTTTTTCCCATAGCTCCTCAAGTATTTTATATTTTCCTTTTTGGTCAGCCTTGCCAGTCTGATGATGGAGAGGCAGAACCCGAGTTACTTTAATTTTCACTTCTCTAATAATTAGTGATTTAGAGAATTTTTAATATGGCTATTGGTGGCTTGGAATTCTTCCTCTTGAAAACTGTCTATTCAAATCCTTTGAATAGGAGAATGGCTCTTATTCTTATAAATTCAACACAGTTTGACTCTTTATCAGTCAAATTGGCTACAGAGATTTCCCCCCTCTTACCCCTAAATTTCCTCTTCTTTTCTGATTTTAGTTACACTGGCTTTCTTTGTACAAAAACTTTTTAATTTTATGTAATCAAAATTGACCATTTTACTACCTGTGAATCTCTCTATCTTTTCTTTGCTCATGAATGTTTCTCCTATCTATAATCTAACAGATAATTTCTCTAATTTGTTTATGACTCCTTACATCTACATCACATATACATCTGGAGCTTGTCTTGTTATATATTGTGAAATTTTGATCTACACCCATTTTCTGCCCAACTATTTTCCACTTTTGACACAGTTTTTTCAAATAATGAGTCCTTGCCCCAAGAGCTGAAATCTTTAAATTTATCCAACACTAAGCCCTGGTGCTCTTTTGCTTTTGTATACTGTATGCCTAATCTATTGATGTAGATATACCATAAAAAGAGAAAAATCACAAAAAAATAAAGTAAATATGAAAGACAAGGGAGCATTACCTTTCAGGCATCTGCCTAAAAGTTCTCAAGGAGGCTGCTATTAAAAAAAGGGTAAATTCCACTTTTTGTCTGTGCCTAGAACAAGGTGTCCTTTCTTCCCAAACTCCAGTAATCACTCACCTGCAGATACTCCCCCAGGGTAAATAGGGACAAAACCATCACTGTGCCTGGAAGAACGCTTTGGAGAGTAGGGGATCCACTCCTGGAGCTCTGAAGTGAAGTGTTCATCAATGGCTGGAGTGTATTTCTGTGCCTAGAAACCAGGGAAAAAGAGATATTTCAATGGAGCCAGGGAATGATAGAGTGGAGCTTTGCAAATGTAGTCCTTTCCCCTCACAAAGGCAGAAAGCTTTCTACATTCGCGCTCTGATCTAGGTCGCAATGGCTGAATAGGTCACCTAAGCTTTACTCTTAGGGTGTCAAATACCTGAGTTATGTGTGGTTTTCAGGACTGGAGAAAGATTTCAGAAAATAAGGTCCACTTGATGAAAGAAATGTACTGACACAACTCAACCTGATTCTTATTTGAATGTTCCTCTTTGGGATTAAAGGTGTATAAAGAAGTAATTTGCAATACAGGGCTATTGGATCTCACCTGAAACCCACCTCAACTTCTTGAACTAGAAGAGGTGGCAACTGACTTTACAAAAACTGAAGAAGAAAATGGAACAGTAAAGAGACTCTTTAAAAAAAAATCCACTGACTGTGATAGAAAGGAAGGAAGTAGGAAAGAGGAGAGAGAGAAACAGAGGGAAAGGGAGAGAAAGGAGAAGGGGGAGGAAAGGGTGGAAGAAAAAAGAGGGGGGGAGAGGAGGGAAGCAAAAAGTAAAATCATCTACCCAGCAACCAAAGTGATATTCTTTTTCTTTTTTTTTTTTTTGGAGCGGGGGAAGGCAAGGCTACACAGAGAGTGTGTCAGGTGTCTGAGGCCCACTTTGAACTCAGGTCCTCTTGACTCCAGGGCCAGTATTCTACTCACTGTGCCACCTAGCTGCCCTCCAAAGTGATATTCTCAAAGTACAAGTATGACAATGTCATTCCTGTCTTGAGACATTCTCTCTCTCTCTCTCTCTCTCTCTCTCTCTCTCTCCCCCTCTCTGATATAAATTCCTCTGATTTCTAAGCCTTTCACAATATGGCCTTGGTCTACCTTTCTAGGCTTATTGAATTTTGCTCTCTTTCCTGAACTCTACCTACTTCTACTTTCCAGCTAAACCAAACAGCTTACTGTTCTTGCATCCTGAAACAGGCTATCCCCACATCTGGAATGCATTCCCTCCTCTCTCCAATTCTTAAGGGTCTGTAGCTTCCTTTAAAGTTCAGCTCAAATAAGACCTCCTATAGGAGAACTATCTTGATCTCCCAGACTCCCCTGTCCACAACTGCTACTTCTCTCCCCACAAAAATTACTTTTATATACTTTATACTTAATTTTCTATATAAATTTTCTCCAACAGGATGTAAGCTCCCTGAGAACAGGGATCGTTTCATTTTTTCCTTTGTATCCTTGGTGCCTGGCACATAGTAGGTGATAAATAAATTCTAGTTAAATTGACAGGGAAGAAGTGGAAGGAAAGAGGGAAAGGAAAGTCAAGAGAGGAAGGGAAAAAGGGGAAAGAACCAAGCAATGGTACAAACATATGCAACTCAGTCAGTCAGTCATGAACTGTTAGGCACCTACTATGTGGCAGGGACTGTGCTAAGTGTACATTTAAATGAGAATACAGTGTGAATTTGTTCTGAATTTTTAATCTGGTTAAAAAGACAACTCTGGCTCAACAAATATTTTTTTTCCTTACCTCTCTACTCCTCTTGACACTAGTATATACTGTATATCATTACCTCTTTCACGTATGGACATTTTTTTAACTCCCCAATAAGATGATAAACTATAAACTGCTTGAGAATAGAAATTATGTCTCTTTCTATCGGGCCCGTCAAAGGGACACAATTCATCACTTCCTTCCATTAATACACAGGGTGTCTCAAAAAACTTTCATAGCTTCCAAACAGCAAGAAGACCTTTGGGGGCAACCTGTATACAATTGTGATGTTCACCATCCAGCTCCTCTTTAGATTTAAAGATTCAGAGGCAAGGATTCTGTCAATCTCGGTATTTCCGTGTAAATCTTAGTCATTTGATGACTACAGAACTGCAGTGCTTACTAAATGTTTCTGAGCCATCAGAACTCCTGTCAATTAAATAGTTGTAACTTTGTTGAGAGTTTCAGTCATCATGCCTTAACAACACTTTTCTTGGCACCAACCAAACTAAATGACTGACAGTACCCTCAGCCCAGCCACTTCCCAGTTCTCCTAGAAGGATGACACTGGGGCAAAAAACTATCCTTAACATGCCAACACTACAATGAGTGTCCTTCTCCTATTTTCAAGGGACCTGGTAATACATTCATGTGGCAGTCATGAAGGTGAATTGACTGATGGCTATACTTGAAGATCATGTGCCTCTTCTGGCCCCATCCTCCAATTAGAAGCCCAAATCCCACCACTGGATTCCACATCATTTAAAGGGTCTACTTATTCCTTGGTATCCACCCTCCTCTGGCAGCCAAGTCAAACAAGTAATAGCAACCCAGAACCTGAATTCCCAGTACAGTCCTACTGAGTACTAGGACTCCTTATCTGCCACCACCCACATTCCCACCCACTCATGGCCAGTTTTTACCTGAAGTGACTGGTTGGGAATGGTTACTGGGGTGAGTTTATGCCGAAGAATCGGAGCTGACTTGGGCCGGGGTCGCTTCAGATCTGAATCGTCCCCTCTCTGGAAACTGCCATCTTCTTCACAGGGCTTCCTTCCAGGCAAGAGGGCACAATCCCCTTCCTCTTCCCGGTAGTAGTGCCCAGGAATCCGACCCCTGCCCTTGTGAGGTGGGGAGTCTTGTTTGAGCCCCAGAGGGGCTGGTGCAGAGGGATGGCTGGCTGGTGGGCTGGTGGAAGGAGAGCTGGGGACCAGCGTGGTCTCTGAACCAGAACTATCTTGTGGTCTATGTTTGAACTTAATGGAGTCACTCCTCTTGGGAGGGGTAGGAGGAGTTGGGGGTCCTTCTGCCTTGGAAGCCTGGGGAGAGTGAGCAGGGGCAGGGCCTGGGGAGAGGTAATCTACTTTGGGAGGTGTCTGGGGACGTTTAAAGGTGTCCGGGTCAAAGATTGACTTTCTCTGCTTTGGTTTTTTGTAGACAGAGAATTTCTCTGTCTCTGCTGAAGAGGCATTGACCATAACCTTGGGCCAGGTCCCCCCACTGTGTTTCATCCTTGACCCTGCCTCTTCCAATGTGGATCCCACCAGGACACAGTCCCCAATGATAGTATCAAAGGGAGGCAACATTCTCCGACTGCCCAAATTCACCAGTCCATACCCACGCTCTCCATAGGGGTCTGAGCTAAAGGAGCTGAGACTGTGTTCGGAAGCACTGTGGCAACTCCGATGAGAGTCAATGACTTGCAAGGGTCCTCGGGGGAAGGGCTTGTGCTCACAGAAAGAGCCCCCACTGCTCCCTGGGGTACTCGGATCCTTCTTATCCTCTAGGCTTTCCAAATGGAAAATGTCTGTCTGTGTGGAGCTGTTGTGCTGTGTCAGGTTCCGCTTATTCTGAGCCTGGATCTCAGACCCATGGAGCCTACAGTTCAACACTTTCTCTGAATCCTTAAGATTCTCAAAAATATTCTGACCACTCCACGAAGAGCTCTGAGGGAACACCTAAGAGGCCCCAAAGGCAAGGAGGAAAGAGAATATTCAGATAACAGGGTGACAAGGACCATCATTCATTCAGCTCAACAGCTTAGGCAAAGAAAGCCAGAGCAATAATGACATTTGACATTAATACAGCACAATGAGACTTACAAAGCACTGTGCCAACATTATCACAGCACTCAGACCTTCTTACCCCATAGAGACAAATTAATAATTATTTATTTACATAATGGCAACAGAAAAAAAATCCCCACCCTGTCGTTGCGAACATCTCCAAAAAGCCATTCCAATTTTCTGTTTTAATTTTTTGGAGACTGGGTTTTCCTATCTCAACTAAACTGGAAGTACAGTACATTAGCCATTCATGTGCCCAAATCCACTGCTCATCAGCACAGAAGTTTTGGCAGCTCTGTCTCCAGCCCAGGTCAATTGAACCCTCCTGAGGCAGACTGTCAGGCAGCATTATTTTGACACAACCCAGAACTCTCAAAGTCAATCAATACCCCAACCTCAGTTTCCCCAGTAGCAGGAGCTACAGGTATTCATAATCACACCTAGGTCTTTAATCAACACACACGTGCACGCGCACACGCGCACACGCGCACACACACACACACACACACACACACACACACACACACACACACACACAGAGGTGTCCCCTGTAACAAAAAAATCAAAAAGAATATTGCAACAACGAAGACCTAGAAACAAAGTAAACACTCATGAATGGGGGAATACCTAACCAAATTGTGAAGCCTAAGTGTCATGGAATATTACTGTGTTGCAAGAAATGATAAATGTGATGACTGCAGAGAACCATGGGAAGACGTACAGGAACAAAGCAACAGCAGAGGAACCAGGAAAGCAAAGCTTCACAACTGACTTCAACAATACAAACACCATCCAACCTGAAGGCTGTGAAATAATAATGCCCAATCCTGGATTTGCTACATTCCTTCTAAGAGTACAGTGAGAACACAGCACTAGATATAATGTCAGATTTGTTCTCAATATTCTTGTTAATTTACTTGTTTTTCTTTTACTCTTTCTTATGATTATAGGATCATGGACCTAGATCTCAAATGCAATTTTTATAAGGAATGGCATAGGTAAGAGATGAGGGTGAAGAAGGGGATTGGAGATAGAAAATACTGACCAATTTAAAAAATATATAGGATTAAAAAAACCTAACCCACACATCAGTCAAATCTGACAATATATGCAAGTATCCATACCCACAGTCCCCCACCTCTGCAAAGGATAGGGAGGTGCATTTTCTCTTCAATTTAATTTACAAAGTTACTGAATATCAACATGCAAAGCCCTGGACTAGACACTCAGAAAACAAAGATAAAAAATAGCACAGTCCCTATTCCTAAATACCTTAAAAACTAGTGAGGGAGAAGGGGAGGAATACAAACAAATATAGGTAAATGTACCAGGTACAGTGGGATGGGGAATAAAAGAGAGAGAGAGAGAGACAGAGACAAGGTATCAAGAACACTTTATCCTGTGGGGGAATCAACAAAGGCTTTACAGAGCAGGGGACTCTTAAGGTGGACTGGGATAGAGAGGAGCCAGGAGGAAGCATGCATTCCAGGAATGGGGGACAGTCTGTTCAAATGCATCGAGGCTCAGGAGAGGGCAAACAAGGAGATGGCAGGTTGGCTAAACTGTACAAAGCTGGAAAGAAAGGCTGAATGCAGACTGGGAAGATAATGAAATGCCAAGATAAGAAGTAAAGCAGGAGGCGTGATATCATCAGACCTGTGGATTAGAAAGATGACTAGGAAATGATCAAAATATTCCAAAGGATAAGTAACAAGGTCCCAAACTAGGAAGGTAACACAGTATGGGAACTCAGGAAATGTTTGTTGAATGACTAATATGGAAATGTTTTATATAACTGAACATATATAATCTATATCAAATTGCTTACCATCTTAGGAAGTAGGGAGGTGAGGGAGAGTGGGAGAAAATTTGGAACTCAAAATACTTTTCTTAATGAATGTTAAAATTTGTCTTTATATGTAATTGGAAAAAAATTAAACACTATTTTAAAAAAGAAATGTTTGTTGAATGAATGAATGACAGAAGACATATGAAAGAGATTTTAAAAAGCAGTAGTAGTAATAGACCCATGCAAAGTCAAGTTCAATCCCTATTTTGACCTCACAAAAGTAACCTTTTGCCTGGGCCCATACACCCAGAAGAGAAGCCTGCATTTATAGCTCTTTACCTTCATTAGTGAGAGAGTCAGGGAATCCCGGCAGTTCCGGAGTAAGGATTCACATTCAGTGAGAGACTTGTTATCTAGTGCAATGCCATTAATCTGGGAAGAAAGGAGAAATGAGACAGGATTGGCCACCAGAGAATACTTTGAAATGCCTTAAACTGACCTGAAGCAAGCAGAGAGCTATTAAGTCATTCAATTAAACCAGTTGGTGTGAAGGTATCCTCTATCCTGTTTTAGATTGGAAGCAGTCCAAGGGCACTCCCTTGGTACAGCACCATGGATAGTTCCCAAGAAAGGACAGAAGGATAGAAAAAGCCCCACCAGTGAGACTTATATATAGGACTTTTATATAGGTAGATGACTTATATACAGGCAGGATGACTGATATATAAGTAGACAGGACGCATATTTATGGTTACAGCCATACTAATCCCTCCCAGAAAAGGTAACCCAACTGACTCCTCCGTAATTAGGAAACCAAGAATTCTATCCACACATGTGGCAAGTCAGCTCTAAATTTCATGTCCTTGGTAGCTTATTCTCACAGAGATAAGCTGTTTTAATCTCTATTTTTTTATATGTGAGGGGTTAGCAGAGAACAGTAAGTATATTCAAGTTGCATGGGTTCCCTGCGATTGGGGTGTTTTTCCTTTCCCAGTTGGAATTACATTGTCCATTTCTGGCAGACACCCTCTTGAGCTTTCTTCATGTGACTTACAGCAATAATCCTGTCTCCCACTGTAAGGGATCCTTCTTTAGCAGCGGGGCTTCCAGGAACAACAGCCGCAGCAAACACACCGTTCTCCAGGCTGATGCCACTCTCTGGAATCCACAGAATATAACTAAAATGCACAGAGTCCTCAAGTCCATGGCCTATTCTCAGCCCTTGTCCAACATCCCACCTCCCTCCACTGACTTGTCCTTGTTTGATTTTCTTAAAAGGGATATTCAAAAGAGAAAATAAACATGATTTAGGCACCTCAAACATCAATTTAGCCAAGTTAAATACAATATGACCAAGGCCTGAGGTGTTCAGTGAAAATTTCAGGTAACTGAAGTTTATGACTTCTGGCAGTGGCCTTTTAAAAATTATTTTAAGATTATAAAATATAATGACTAGAAGGAACAAGGACAGGGACAGAGACTGGATCTGTTGTTCAACTGGTACTGGGAATTCCTGGGTGAAAAAATTACCTCTACTCATACAGGCAGCCACCTTCATTGTGAGTCAGCCTTAAGAGTGTCTTGGGCATTGAGAGGTTTGAGTGACTTGCCCAAGGTCACTACAATCTCTGAAACTATTCTTTCTGACTCCAAGATCAGCGCTCTATCCACCCATGTCTCTCAGTGGAGAGAAAACTTTCCAAAATACGTTACTGACTCCCAGTTTTCATAAACTGATGGAACTCTCAAGCAGCAATGTCCTGTAACTTACAGTCTTAGAAAATCACTTGGGGTACTGAGAAGTTAAGACCCATTTGCCCAAAGTCACATGCACATTATCAAAAATAGGGGTGGATTCTAGCCTTTCCTATAAATTTAGCCTTTTCTCAAATGCTCCGAAGACAATAGGCACTTACTTCAATTCTTCAACTATTAGGCACCCACTATATATGCAAGACATTGTGCTCAGTACCATAATAAGGTTCAACTCAATTTTCATGAATAAGTGAATTAATTAGGGCCACAATTATAAATATCAACTATCAAGCACTCCACTGTCATAAAATGATGCCTTCAGGGCTACTAAGCAGTATAATATAGGGTTGTTTACCCCTGTATCAAATGGCCCAAATTGTTTTATATTTGGTGTTTCTAAGGTTTCTTCCTCCCCCTTCCTGTTAACTATCTCTTATCAGGGGTTCAGACACTGGAAATCCCATCCACCTACGTCATCCACTTCTAAATCTGCTATCCTAAAATGGGAAATTAAGTGTAAATTTACAAGCAATCCTAAGACTTGCTCTGGCCCAAAAGCACAGAACAAATAAAGTATATGAACTTGTGTGAGTTACTCTTTGCAGAGTCCTTTTTACTGACCATTAGGACTGAAGCCAATAGAAGATTAATTCTATCAGCTCCTGTCTACCTGCTGCAAGCCTTTCTAACTTGGCTTCCCTAATGTCTGGCCTCTAGACCTGTATGGGTTCATACTCACTTTCCTAGCTTTCTTTGTCTCTTATCTAGGTTATTCCTGCCTTTTCTGAATCCCTACACTTTACTGTTAAAAGTTTTTCAATCTCTTCCTTTCAATCTCTTTTCTGCCTCCTGGAAGAACTGAAAACTGACTTTGCCCTGAGGATACCACACCCTTTGCCTTTCTCTCCAATGAGGATGGCTCCTTCTCTCAGTTCCTAAGCTTCCCCCCAATACAATGAGCCAGGAAAAGGAGTCAACATTCACCTCGGCAGACCCAAGTTGAAAGAGATGCCTCATCCCTTCTGATTCTGTGAGACCTAGGACTAATGTTCTCTTTTGCCATTTCCACCATCACTCAAAAACCTCAATTCCATCAACACTCTTGCCATTCTGTCAATATCACTCTCTCCTAGCCCTTACCCCCTACATTATACTCACCTTCTACCTTCCTCAATGGACACCAGCACCTGAAATTCTTTCTTCCAATCCTATTATAAATCTTTGGTTACTTGATGACCTTCCTAGGACCACCCTGGCCATACCAATTTAGCCATCCAGAGATGGAAAATCTCCAACGGTGACCATAAACTCCTCCCCTCCCCCAACCCTGCTCCAAGAACCTCACTCTTCTATCTGCTCACTGTCTCCATCTTTATTTCCAGTTCCCAAATCATCATTCCTTCATTTCATTGCTTCTGTTATAGTTTTATTTTCCTCCCTCCACAGCCTTAAGCTTTTGATAGGTAATTTAACCCAGCCATCTCTGTGAGCCTTAAACATCTCACTTCTTTACCTCCCCTCCCCGCTGCCACCACCACTGCTTCTACACTGTGAATCCCCAACCCTATGTAACCCCTACCACATACATCTAACTTCTCTCTTCCAACTCAAGGTGCTAAGGACAGCTGAATGAAGAAAGTCATATAGAGGAGCTGACTGGGTCTGCCATAAGTTAATGCTCTCTAGCTACTATGTTCATGAGTGAACAGGTATCCTTTTAGTTCAATTCTACCCTAACTACTCTCCCTCTCAACCAATTAGCAAGGACTGATTAAGGGTTTACTGTGTGCCAGGCATCAAGCAAGGCTCTGGGAATACCAAACTTCGCTCCCCTCTTTGTTGTGCTTCTACACCCCTGCAGGGACCTTCACCTTCCCACACACCCCTAATCCCACTCTTTGACTCCCTTATACATCCTCTTCCCCCATCAGGACATAAGCTCCTCAATGGCACAAATTGTCTTTTTGTTTGTGCTTGCATCTCCAGCACTTTAGTACAGCCGCCTGGCATTCACTAAATGATTGCTGTCTGCCTGTCTGTTGAATTAAACTGCCAAATGATTAAGTTTACTCATGTCTAAATCCCAAAAGCCTGCCTGTAATAAAGTGGAGGGTTACTGGGCAACCCTTACTCCCCCCCAAAAAAATTAAAAATCTTATTTCTTAATTGGAAGCATGAGGCCAACTGTGTTTACTGGTCTGTAAACGAATGTTAGAAACTCACCAGGTGAAACAACTCTGAAGTGTCTTACCTTCAACAAGTCACTTAAAAATAAAATGACAGGATTTGGACTAATTCAAAGGTTCTTAATTTTTTGGTGAATTTCAATGGGCAAGCCAGTGGACTCCTTAGAATAATGTTTTTTATATGCATAAAATGAAATGCATAAAACTATAAAGGGATCAATTATACTGAAAACACCTTTTAAAAATATTTTAATTAAAAAACAGAAAATAAACAAGTTCACAGAACTCAAAACTAAGAACACCTGCACATCATATTCTAGTTGTGACGGTCAATGGTTCTACACTCTCAATAAGTCAAGTAGGTCTTAGTGTATGTAAAGAGCCCTCTCATGTCTCCAATATAATGTGCCAGTCACAGTATCCTGTGTCTCCTAAAGCCCATATCCTGTTACCTTTGTGTCCAGCCAGGTTAATGTGGAGTGGTGTGATCACTTTCCCTCCCAGAGACTTCCTTCTCCGGACCACCATGTTAATGACCCCTCCACCAGTGAGAACAGCCTTGACCACCTGCTTCTTGTCCTTGTTGGTAAGGTCCACATCATTGATTTTGAGCAGCCAATCATTCACTCTGGCAAGGGGCAACATCAAATCATCACCAATTGAGGCCTGTGAAGCAGATCTCCCTGTGCCCCCAGTGGAGGGACCTTTTTAGGAGTTCCATCATCACCTGCCCTCCACCCCCATTCAGGCAGATTATAACCTCTGTGAAAGAGATACACGTTGCCTAAGTACTCCCATGTGAACAATGCCATCCTGTTCTCTACTAGAAAAGAAACAGCCAGATACTAGGCCCATCAAGTATCTGCAAGAAAACTGGGCAGAAGCAGTGAGAAGAAGACAGGAGCCATTTGACAGGAAGGCAATGGAAATCATGTATCTCCATAAGAAAAAAAATGACACTTTTGTAGCTTTGGCTGAGAAAGGAGAATAGGACAGAAAGAAGAAGAAACAGACTTCTAGAAGTCACTAAGGTTTTCCTATTTACTTTTGTACATCTTCTTCAGCTCAGCATGGATTCAAATTGAAGATAAGAATCTTGAGTTTGGCAAAGATTTTAGTGTTTCTACCCCTGGCCTTCACCACCACCACCACCACCCCACCTCATTGTCCTTACTTCCCCAGAAAAATAAAGACCAACCCATTCCCCCATTACCTTAATCGACCATCTGCAATGCTTCCCTTGTCCACTTTAGTAACAAAAATGCCACAGTCCCCAGGGAGATAGGGTTCATTCACACCTTCGGCCACATCAAATCCAAGTGCCTTCAAATCCATATCCTCCTATGGGAAATAGCAAGAGAAAGTGATAAATGGAACAGCCAAGAGAAACCAGTTTAGAAAAGTGTACATTTGCACTAATACAAACCCATACATACAGTGGGCACTCCTCCTTCCTCTCTGTTCCTACCTGACTTTGCAAAGTCATCCTCAGTGCCTGCCATTCAACAAGGCCACTTTAATCACAGCTTCCTAACTATTTAACCAGGTAGAAGGGAAGGCAGCACTAGATAGTGGAGAGAGCTCTGGATTTGAAGTCACCACTCATTCCAGTGTTAAGTTCTGCTGCAAGATTTGTGGGACCTTGAGAGTCATTTAACAGCCCTGAGTCTCAAATGCCTGATCTATCTGATCTATTAAAATGAACTACATGACCTCAGGTCTTTTCCAGCTCTAAATCTAGGATAACTCTAATTCATTTGACCATACAGCATAAACAGAGGGTCTCTATTTGTCTTCAACATGAGTGAACTGGCTGTTTGTACCAAAGGTGATTATAGAAAACTCATTTATTTATTCAAGGACCATGGCTTGAATGGGTAAGGCAAAGTAGGAGGACCCAAGGGACCACATACCATGTCTTACTTGGCTACACAACTTTTGATGGTTTGACCAAGTTTTTAATCTTTTTTTTTAACATGGAAAAAGTTCTCTCTCTTCTATAGTCTAGCCACATGTTCTTATGGTCCAATCATTTCATTTATTAACAATTGTTCCAATCTGCCCTCTTTTGTGATGGCTTCCGCAATAGAGGTCAGAAGCCGTGAAACACCTAGGAAGACAGCACAGACCTTCATTACAGATCACAATAAAGAAAAATTCACGGTATAATGGAGAGACAGCCTCAAAACCAATAAGACTGGAGTTTGAGTCCAGACTGATACACACTGGCTATGAGACTTTAGGGAAGTCATTGAACCACTTAATGGTCTAAGCTAGGTAAAATGTAATAGAGAAATGTTTAATAAAATAAGTAAAAATACGATACAATGCAGATAATGCTAAAGTGTGGTTTTCTAAGTCAAGAGGCGGGCAGCAGGGATCCCTTTCTGCTCTAAATAACTCTATAACCACAAGTGGCAGAAAGGGAATTTCCTCCCCTGAAAATTCCATATACCAATGAAATCAAAGTTCATTATCCTTATCTCTAAAAATAAAAAAAACCTGAATTTACTCCCCTCTTAGGGGAAGAAATCAATTATATCAAGAAAAATTGAATGTCTAACCCAAACAACTGCCAAACACCTAGATCCATCTCCTTGGGAAGATACTTCCAGATCCCTCCAACCTAGACCACAACCCTGTCACCAGGCCAGGAAAAGGGAACAAACATTTATAAATAGCACCAATCATATGTAAAGCATTTCATAAATATTGTCTTATTTGATTCTCACAACAACCCAGGAGGTTGGTGCCACTATTATTCTCTTTCTATAGTTGAAGAACCTGAGGTCTGCAGAGGTTAAGGTCCTTGATCAGGTTCCCACTAATAGTGGGACCTGCCTGAGGCTGGATCTGAGCTCAGGTCTTCCCGACTCCAAGCCCAAGAATCTTTCTGGGAAACTCACTCTGTCCTTTTCAAATTCCACAATTTCCGTTTCCCACTCCATAGAATCCGTGTCGATGGCCGAATCATGGGAACTATGAGCCATCAGCTGTCGGAAACGGGCTTCTTTCTCCAGCTGGTTCTCCATCTTTTCCCTAGGGAAAGAGAGTTTTAAAGTTAAATTTCTAGGAATCGGCATACTCTTCCTGCCTTCTCTACCGCCAAATCACAGCAAGGTTCTCCCGTGGCATCTCAACAGCCCAAAATCATCCATTAAAACTCAAGGGCTGCTAAAGAGAAGTCCCTACATACCTCCAAATATGGATAGCAACAGTTTTTTATGGCATGATGGCAAAGAACTGGAAACGAGGAAGACATCCATCAACTGTACTTGAATGTGATGGACCTATTATTGCGCTCTAAGAAAAGACAAATCTGACTCCACAGAAGCGTGGGAAGACTTATCAAGTGATGAACAGAGTGAAGGACGAAAAAACAACACACACAATGACTACAACGAGGTAAATGAGAAGTACCCCAAAACAACAGAAAACAAACACTGTAAAATTACAAAGATTAAGCATAAGTAGAAATGTGAGAAGACACATGCTCCTCCCTCTTTGCAGAAGTAGAATGCTCCGAAGTATG
The DNA here is from genome assembly GCA_028658325.1 of Potorous gilbertii. NCBI lineage: Eukaryota > Metazoa > Chordata > Mammalia > Diprotodontia > Potoroidae > Potorous > Potorous gilbertii. The sequence continues at coordinate 508,540,310 of CM053769.1, forward strand.
GAACAAGACTTTAAAAATATATCAATTGGTTTTGCTGGGGTTTTTCTCTTCTTCCTCTTTTTCTTTTTTCTTTAAAAAATATTCTTTGTTACAGGGGATGGCTCTCTGGTAGAGGTAAGGAAGAGAGATATTGGGAAAAATTCGAGCAATATAAAAACAAAGGGCATCAATAAAATGTTATTTTTTAAAAATATTCTTTGTTGTATGGGAAGAAGGCTCTCCAGGAGGAAGAAAGGGCAGAAATGCAGGAGAAAATTTGCAAAAACAAAATATACCTATAAAATATATTCTTTATAAACTAAAGGGCAGTTCTTTCTCTCCTCATGCTCTTCTGTTAAATCAGGAAATATGGGACACACCACATTTTATCAGACTGGGAAGGGGAGTTAAATAAAATAATATAAATTGGCATCCTCAGCAGAGCAGGCAGAATCTTCACAACAAAAATAGGAGGGGGAAGGGGGTTGGGGAAGAGAAGCTGGTCAGCATAGAGGTAGGCATAGGGTCTAGGGTCCTGATTCATTGGTGTTCAGAATTCCCAGGTAAAGAAACTCCCTTTACCAATGCAAGTCAACATTTGCCTTGTAACTGAACAGTGTTAGACAGCCGCTCTAAAGTACTGAAGGGGAAGTCACTTGCCACTGAGTCATATAACCTGGACATCAGAGGCAGGGACTAAACCCAAGTCCTTTATGGGGATTAAGGCTGGATCTCTATCTACTTTACAAGATGCTGCCTCTAAAAAGTGCCATCACAGAGAACTCATTTATTCATCCAAGGACTTTAGTTTGTCTAATAATTTTTCACCCATTTTTTTTAATTATGGGGAAAATTCTGTCCAAAAAGGTATAATTAATAAAACACAGGTGCCCACACAAAAGAAGTATGGGCTCTCTGATCCAACCAACACATCTCCTGAGCCTGGCTTCTCACTTCAATTCAGAATTTTTTAGTCCTTGTCTGGTATCTGATATTATTTCCATTTTTGTCCAGTCCTGTGACTTTAGCAGTGTAAGAAGCTCCCAGCTGAGGAAAAACTGTCTCTACTAATTCAGAGCTGATACTACTCAGGAAAAATAACCTTTTTTTCGGATTATATTTAACATTTATTTTTTTATTTTGAGTTCCATATTCTGTCCTCTCTACCTCCTCCTCTACACATTGAGAAGACAAACAATGATACCCATTATATATGTTAATTCATGCAAAACATCTGCAATTTAACCTTAAAGAGATATTGGGAAATTGAGAGAGGTTCAGTGACTTGTCCAGGGTTACTCTGCCACTGACTCTAGTATCAGTACAGCTCTCTACCCACTAGGTAAGACATCTTTTTTGACTCTCAAAATTAGGGAAATCTCAAATAATACACTGGCAAAAACTGCTTCTCAAGCTGAGAACATTGGGCTGGAAAAAATTGTGAGGTTCTTGACTTTTAGAAATCTCAAAACATTTTTTTATTTTTCTATCTTTTTACCCCCCTGAAATTTTTTCCAGTGGACTAAAGAGAATCCCTGCTCAAATGCCACTCTGTTCACTGGAAAACAGCAAATGGTCAAAAAAGGGAAGAACCAAGAGTTATTCCAGAAAAGCCTCTCACCAAAGGAGAAGTCCTCCAATAATAGTCCAGACGAAATCTCAGAATTTGACTTCTATCAGTATCAGCTTAACCCCAAATCCTCTCTCTTCCATGAAGCCTTCTCCTACTCTCCTAGTCCATATCCCTAGACCCTATGGTACTCACTGCTTCCAAGTACTCTATCCATTCAAGTGTATCATTCATCAGGCATCTAAGCCCTTCCTGGGGCCATCTCCAGTCATCGTGATCTACATCTGGCTACTGCACCAGGATGGCTCTGGAGGAGAAAGTGAGGCTGGTGACTTTGCACAGCCCTCCCACACTTAAATCCAATTCACTTGCAAATCATGGTATCACCTTCTCAATGCCATGAACCTCTTTGAACATAAAGGACAAACAACTCCTACCTTCAGTTTAGTTTTCTTTCACAACACGTATGACTTAGCTCCCTAAATAGAGGAGAAGCTCCCTGAAGGCAGGGATCCCTTCATACACTTCTCTGTATAGCCCCTAGCTCAATTCTGCCTCATGCAAGACAGGCATTCCAAAGACATTTGTGGAATGATTCAATAGCAACTCTTTTCTGTAGTGTTCAAAGCCCTCAGAGGAGAAAGAAGAGGTAAGGGAGAAAAGAGGGGAAGAGGAGGAAACATTTATATAATGTGTTAAGATTTGGAAAAAAGCATTTAACATTATTTCATTTTGACCTCTCCAACAATCTTGTAATACAGGTACTATTTTTAGTTTTTGCAGTGGAGAAACCAAGGCTCGGAGGTTAAGTGACTCAGGAGGAACTTAAGCCATGTTTTTCCGAGTCCCAAGTCCAGTGTTCTATCTACTACTCTAAACTACCTCTCAAATGGATCCCTGGCATCAAAAGGAGAAATAGTGAAAATCGAGCATTTCCACATGGCCTGTTGGATTAAGGAGAAAAGGAAAAGTGAATGGGAGAACAGACAATTAAGCCAGGGAAGGGGCTAAAAATGTAGCCCTCTAGTACTGTGGTTAAATACAGTGACTCCCAGGCTTCAATGAGGCCCCAGGGTCCTTGGGGAGGCTGAAGAGGCACATCCACATACTTCAACTCCTTCAACTCTCTGCCAGCATCATTCTTCTGTTTCCTCATATCATCCAGGTTGCGCAAGGCTTCAGCTAGATCACTCACTGCCCGGTCCCTCTCACGCCGTAGGTTGTCACACAAGGTCCTGGGGAAAGAGAATCGAAACAGGGAGGAGAGAAAGTGAACTCCTGGGATGAAAGGCAGCATCTCCTTTGCCAGCCCACTGACTGCTCAAACATAATATGATATAGAATATAAACTCCTTGAAGGCATGGGCTCTTTCATTTTTGGCTTTGTGTTTCCAGAGTCTACCATAGTGCCTGGCATACAAAAGGAACATAATGAGTGCTTATGGATCAATTGATTAATGGAATTATATACCTCTGGACAAGATGATATATTTAAGGGAGAATATCCCCTTATGCTGGAATATTCCAACAAGGTAACTTTGAAAAAAAATTTTCAATTAACAACTTGAAAAAAAAAGATAAAACCTTTAGAACAAATACAAGTAGTCATGTAAAACAAATTCCAGTATAGGCTACATCAAAAAGCACATGTCTCATGCTGATTTCTGAGCCCATCACCCTCATCAACCTAAATGGATACATGACTTAGATGCATAGATAAAATCATATCATAAATAAATCTGAGGAACAAAAAAGAAATTACCTTTCTGGTCAATGGATAGAGAGAATTACAAAAGATAAAATGAACAATTCTGATTACATAAAATTGAAAAGGTTTTACAAAATCTTTGCAAAAATAAAACATATGGCTAAAAGTAGAAAGGAAATTATTAACTGGGGAAAAAGCATCTGTGGGTAGTTTCTCTGATAAAAGTCTCATTTTCAAGATCTATACAGAACTTACTCCAATTTAAAAGAATAAGAGTCATTTCCCATTTCATAAATGGTCAAAGGCTATTAACAGACAGTTTTCAAATAAAAAAAATTCAAGTTATCAATAGGCACACGAAAAAATATTCCATTTCACTAATACTTAGAATTGCAAATTTAAATAATTCTCAAGTTCTATCTCACCCAGCCTGACACAGCTTCTAAGAGCCTGGGTTTTGAGCCCAGGTCTTTGAACAAAAGTCTGCAATCTATCCATCAGATCACACTGCCACTCATCTCCAAGATTATTAGCTTCCCAAAATTATTTACTGCCTGCAGAAGGCCTCTGTAATAATGCTGTGAATAGTGAGAGAGATCTAGCAAAGACCTATAGCACTCTCCCATTATCTCAGTGACTTTGTAAGAAAAGTTAACAGTTTCTTTATAAGATGAAGATGGGCTGAGACAGGATGAGACAGGTAGGTGGAGGAGAGAAACATGAATGCAAAGACATGAAACTGCTCAATGAGGATAAGGTTAAGAAGAGAATGCCCTGCCAGGCATCCACCAGAGTCTCTATGCTTTGGGCAGAGCAGGTCCCAGAAGGGAAAAATCACAAATAAGCACCATTCTCTTCTAAATTAACCATCAGCTATTAAAAGACCATCACCAACACGTGAATCAACAAGGTAGGTCAACACAGGTAGAGACCCAGTCCTTCATTCTGGTTAAAAACTACAAGTTATATTCACACTTAGAGAGTTCCTTGTAACAACGCAGCATATAACAGCTACTGCTTATATACAACTGGCTGGGGACAAAATGTTTTCTGTGCATTATCTTGTTGCACACTTACAACCACCTGGTGAAGGGAGCATAAACAATATTTTCCCCATTTTTCCAGATGAAGAATCATGATAATTAATAATTGGCATCAATTGAAGACTGGAATACTTATAATTATTTCAAATAAATTGTTTTATTCAAACCTCGTAAGAATCCTCCAAGGTATGATCCAGGAGGATCAATAAAGCACGATATCTATCTCCTGACAGAAAGGGGATGGACTCAATGTGCAGAATGAGATGCCCAATGGAAGAGTTAGTTTTACTTGACTTTTCATATTTATTAGAAGAGTTTTGTTTTTCTTTTTTTTTCCTCAACTGGGAAAAGCAGAGAAAAAGGTGAAGAGGAGAAGGGAGGAGATAAAGAAAACAATTTTTATTAATAAAAAAAGTTTAAAATTATTTTAATTCTACAAAGTAAGTACCATTCTATCTCCATTTTACAGAAAATGAAAATGAGGTGGGAAAGAGGTTAGATAACTTTCCCAGGGTCATACAGCTGACAGATAAATGAAACTACATTCAAAATCAGGTCCTTCCTTATTGCGAATCCAGTACCCTACCTAATTCTCCATACTGCCTCCAAGAAAGATCAGAGAAGGCACCTAAGAACTCAAACAAATATAAAACACCACACGTTTGTAGGGTGCTTAAAGAAGTTTTCAAGTGTATTAATATTTGTTATCTCATGAGATGCTCATAATATTCCTAGGAAATAGATTTTCCATTTTGTGGATGAAGAGAAAGTGACTGTCCAAGTTTGCAGAGCCACTAAGTGTGTTAATGGAACTACAATTCTAAGTGACACGTTGTTTGTCCACTTCTGGCTCACTCCAGCAGATTGAAAATCGAAACACTTGGGTTCCAATCCAACCAATTTACTGTGTGATTCTGAGTGGCCTTCTTGACCCTGAACCACAGGGTCAAGGTCCTTTGGGGTTAGCTTAGATCAGAACTGTCAAACTCATGGGCCAAATAGCTTCCAAGCCCCTAAAACTCCCAAGTGAAAATGCAATGGGGAAATACAGGGGAAAATACAAGACAACACAGAAAAGTACTGGGTAAATGTGATTTGATGCATCAAGTATGGCACCTAGTACCTCACACAAATCTTTACTCATTGATTCAAGGGCATATAAGATGGGTGGTCTAAGAAATTTTAGCAGGGTGTCCAACACCCAAGGGAGAGTCCCAACCCTGGAGTTTCAAGTTACCGTATACTCTCCCTCTCTGCCACAATCTTGTCTCGTTCCTGGAAGGCCCAATCTCGCCTACATTTTGCCACTTCAGCCTCTTGGATGGCTTCTTTGAGCTCCTGGGACATGGCCTCGTATTGCTTCCGGAGCATTTCAATCTCTTTGTTGGCTCTCTCGATGTCCAGGGTTGCCGAATCCTGTATCTATGAGGTCAGACAGATTGAAGAGGTTTGTGGATACACCTCAACATGGTATAGTTTTAAGTTCCCCTGTCTGGGACACTAGAGATATAACTAAGGCTCTCTCAAAGGATGGGACATCAGGACTGTGACCAACCCCCACCACATCCCACCCTAACCCAACCTACCCCTTCCAATCTGGTGCTATGTATCTATCTATCATGGTTTAAACTCTGACAGAACAGGCCTGACAACGACTGCACTTAATCAGAACTCCAGATGTCTATAAGGACCTTACTTCAGCAAAAGCATCTGCCTACCCCAAAGCTTGCTGGTTCCCCAAGTATTCAATTTTACCACAGAATCACAAATCTGGAAGAGAACTCAGCTGTCCTCTAAGCCAACCCACACCCAAAATGAATTCCTTCTCTCATTCTAACACACAGGTCAGATAGGTGTGCAGTCTCCACTCAAAGATTTCTAAGAAGGAAGGGGAACTGAGGCATTCTACTCCAATACCAATGATTGTAAATCAGTTTGCTTCCTAACATCAAGCCGAATTCTCCCTCTGAAACTTCTCCCCTTAGCCCTGATTCTGGTCTCTGGGGCCAAACATGACAGCCTTTCAAACATATGAACAAAGAAATCATGTCTCCCCTGAACCTGCTCTTCTACAGCCTAAATTGCTCCATTTCCTTCAGCCAGTCCTTATATAACATGAACTCAAGATTATGCAGCAGCAGCAACAACACTTATTAGATGCTTACTGTGTGCCAAGTACTACGCATTCACCTAAATAACCTCTTCTGAGCATTGTCCAGTTTAATCAATGTCCTTTTTAAAACATGGTGCCCAGAACCCAATATAATATTACAGGTGTAATCTAAACAGTGAAAAGTACAAAGGAACTGTTACCTCCTTATTCCTGGAAGTGAAATCTTTTTTTAATTCAGTCCAAGATTACAACAGCTTTCTTGGCCACTGTATCACACAGTTGGATTTTATACTAAAACTGTCCTCTCTTTTGCAGACAGACTGCTGTCTAAATCTATGCCTTTCACATCCTGTACTTGGAAAGCTGATTTTTTGAACCCAAATGAAGACTTTACATTTATTCCTCGTGAATACCATCTGACTGGAATTGGCCCAGTGTTCTAGCCTGTCAAGATCATTTTGAATACTGTCTCTTTCACCCAAGTTGTTAGCTAGCCCTATCAATTTTGATTCATTGTGTTATGACTTAACTAGTTATATGGCACTGGCCACGATATACATCAACAGCCATCCCCTGAGGGAAGGAGAACCAACATATTCATCTAAAAGGTGTTTCAGCACATCCTATCCTAGCTATTGAGATGTGGTTAGGCTTGCCAATAATACATGGGGGAAATGCCCAATCCAAGTAAGCTTAGTCACCAGAGAAGACAGGGAATGAATGTAAGAGGATCCACTCCAGCAACATGTTATTTTTTTTGTTTCCCTGGCTTCCTTCAAAACAACCCAAATCCTACTTCCTGTAAGAGCCCTTTCCCAATCCTCCCTCCTTTCCCTCCTCCCAGCAACTTCACCTTAACTCAAAAATCATCTTCCATCTACTCTGTCTATAACTCATATATACCTGGTTATTTTTATACTTGTCTCTCATGTTAGAACATGAGCTCCTTGAAGGAGGGCTATTTTTGCCCTTTTTTGCATCTCGATTGCTTAGCAAAGTACTTGGCATACAGTGATTACTTAGTAAATGCTTCTTATCGATTGCCTACAAGGTCACTTTCCAAAGACTGGGTATCTCTCGTGAAGCAAGAAGAGAAACTCTTAGTGGTACCATAATGGCTCTTTCACCATTCAGTTTTACAACATAAAGATTACTGGGTAAAAAAACTCCTTAAAATCTCTGAAACTCCTGACTCAGGGAATTTTAAAATCAGTTTATGACCAACAAGTCATACAATTCAAATTAACTAGGGAAAAATATCACAGCTATAACTCCCACCTCCTTACACATTCTAGTTCTAATTGTATTCAATGACCTCTAAGATCCCTTCTTATTCTAAATATGATTATAATATTGTATTAATTTCACTTTGAACAAGTCAACCAAGTGAGTTTTTAATTTTAGTGCTAAAATAAACCACTCAGCTGCCTTCATACTGAAATGAAGCCCAGACTTGTTCCCCTAAACCCTGGAAACTCACGCCTCATGACAAAGGAATAGCTGGGATGATCTCAAAGGATCATGGATCCTTCACTTCCCTAAATCAGGAGGCATGTCAAAAGCACTCAGCTCCCACATTAGCTAGCTTATCTTATGCAGGGCAGCCTGGAATTCTATAAAAGGGTGCTTGAAAAGCAGACACAGCCAAATGAACACCACACCCAACAGCCAGGAAGGCTATAGGTGTTGAACCTTCTCCAAGAGTCAAACAACAGGGTGAAAATGACAGGTTTGCCATCTGTCTGTTTGTGCTTCCAACTCCCCCCACTGCCCAGTTACCCAGAGAAAACAGAGGGAAGAAATGTTCTAGCTCACTAGGCTTCTGAAAGACCTGCAGGAGATTTTTCCAATCAACCAATGAAATATTTATTCAAACATCTGATTGACAGAAAAAGCAATTTCCTATAGAAGCGAAATGGGTTAGCATACTTTTCTCCCCTCCCTATTCCCTGATGTTCTTCTGGTAACTGAGAATCAGAAATTGGAAATACAAATTCAGTTTGTTCCTCAAGGGCAAAATTTGCCATACACAGAGTTTCCTCTTCCACCCCAAACCTCCTTTTTCTTCCCAGAGTAGCAAAGCAGACACCAAAAGACAGTGTTGACAGCCTACACAGAATTCCACCAAAAGCACAGGGACAGAGACCCTGGCAATAAAAGCACAAAAAGCACATGGCATAAAACGTGGGGCAACACCACATTCAACAGAGGCAGAGCCTTGGAGCATTAAGCAAAGTGTGGGGAACAAGGGAGGAGGCCTTCTACATGATCAACATCAGCAGACCGGGGTACTAATCTAATCCACAAGTGAGCTTCTAAAGCTCAACTCTTCACCAGAGAAGAGAATACCTTATTTTCCTTGTACTTCCCACCACCACTCTCCTCCCAGACACTCTCAAACACAGAATAAGATAGCATAAGATTACACTAAAATCCACCCAGTGACTGTAGACTAAGCCCTTCCTAACAACATTGTCCCTGCCATTCAGGGGAGAGGGATGGAAAGAGGTAAATTAACTAACCCCAAAAAAGGCCTATTCATCTTGAAAAAAAAAAAGATGCCCAAATTACTACAACTACTTTATTGGGAAGACAGGAAGAAGTGGGGAACTGGAAAAGGCACTGCAGAATTTTTGAGCTTAGAGAAACCTCAATCCAACCTCTTCCATTTTGTTTTTGTTTTTGAAGTCAGGGGACTAAATGCAACCTCTTTCATTTTACAGATGAGAAAATTAAGGCTTAGAGGTGAAAAATCCAAAGTAACATTAACTAGTCAGTGGCAAAGTCAAGACCAGAACTCTGGTCTCTTAATTCCCAAATCCAGGTGCACTTTCTACAACCTAACACAATCCAGTCTTGGTTGAGTTAAGTTTTAAAGACACTGCCATAGTGCTCTGGTGGGTCTCTCTGTCTCATCTTTCCCTGGAGTACAAATCTGACCACGTCCCTCTCACATTCAAAGTCTAAAGGCTCTCTAATATACTCCAGGATCAACTGTAGTCTTCTGTTGACTTTAAAAGTCCTTCCTACCTTTCCTGTCTTCTCACACCTTCCTCTATACTCACTCTATGACCCAGTTGTTGAACTCAACACTCCATTTACTGACTGTGCCTTTCCCCTGGCTGTCTCCATGCTTGAAATGCTCTCCATCCTCACCTGTGATTGGAAGGAAGGAAGATTCTGCTCAAAGCCTACTTTCTGCAGGAGACCTTTCCCAGTTCTTCTCACTGCTAACGCCATCCCTTCTGAGACTGCCTTCTGTTTATATTGTGTGTGTCCATCAGTGCCCTCACTCACACGAGTGTAATTGTTTGCATGTTGTCTCCTCCATTATCCCTTGAGGGTAAGGACTGTGATTCTGACTTCCTACCCCCAGCACTGAGCACAGTTATCTGTCTTACAGTAAGTATAATTAATAAATGTCTGTTGACTGACTATTCTAATCTTATTGAACGCCCAGTGATGGCCCATCTATCCCTTTCACCTCCCTCCCTGGGCTAACATGAGTCGTCTCTGTGACACAGGTGTGGAGGACTATGTAGGCTTTTACAGGAACTTCACCCCCACCAACTCAATGCCCAAACGTGTTTCTGGCTCCTGGCAGGAGTGCGACTCACTGTCCAGACTAGGTGAAGGGAGGTAAGGGTTGGGGAGGAATCCAGCTGCAGGAGGTGATCAGTACCTGGCGAGCTTGGTAATATTCCCTGAGTAGATGGTCTCTCTGGATGATAGCTTCTGTTCTCTCTTTCCTGGCCACATCTCTTTCTTCCTTTACTGCCTCTATATCTTTGCAAGCTTGGTCAAGCTCTTTCTGGGCTTCGGCCTTGTCCTTCACCTCGAAGCAGTATTTTTCCAGTAACTCATTCCTCTCACAGACTGCCCGATCTCTTTCCACCAGAGCTGAGTTCAGCTCCTAAAACAAGAGCCCATCATTGGCACACATAACACATTGAAGAGAGAGAACAAAAGCAAAGCTGTCACCTTTCCTCTGGCCAAGGACGTACAAAAGGTACTTTCTAGGTGGGAAGTTCACATTCTGTCACTGCAAGCCCCAAGGCTCTGCTCAGGAACCAAGGGGAAAAATAGTCATTGGGCTAGCCCAAATTGGTACCAGAGAACAAAGGTAAGGTCCAGCCTTAGGCACTGACTTTGGGCCAAGGTGATCCAGCAGGGTCTGGGCACCTGGCAATGGCCAATACCACTAGGGCCAAAGAGGAGACTCAGGTCAAGTGTGAAAATGTCCTGGTTTATGGCCAGGAGTGGGAAAAATCATGTGTGTTGGTCTTTAAAGTCATACAGTTCTCTTTTTCAGAGCACAGGCGGATACTTAGACATGTCTGCACTTAAGAAGGCATGTGCCAACACTATTCTGGAATCAATTTCCCGGCTAAATGTGAGGGCTGCTGAAATGTGTGTGTGGTGGGGAAGGAGGGGGGGTTCAGAATGTTCCCAATAAGTGTAGGCAGATGCTGGCATGATGCCCTTCCATGCCCTCAGAGAGGTGGCTACCTCTCCCAGTAAGTGCAATGAGCCAGGACAGGACCTAGTCAGCTGATGGGTTAGACTGACACTGTGACCTTCTTCTGCAGAGAACTCTGGAACACGTGGCTGGAGGTCATCACCTTGACCCTAATGCTCAATTCCAGAGAGAGAAGATATTACAGAAGCCTCAGCTATGGAAGTAGGGCACCTAGGGAAGGTGCAGGGTTAGAGTGGAGGGTTCTCAGCTAGCTGGAAGATTGTTCATTCCAGGAGGATTCCCTATTACCTACTTCCCTGCAAGGGCTACCAGGCCAGGAAAGCAAAGAAAGGGGGAATGGGGTTAAGAAAAAAAGCAAAAACAAGGGGATAGAAAAATAGAGAGATACTACAGAGAATGTTCTTTGCCTTCTCACAGACCAATATTTGCAGCCTGAAGGACTGAGGTAGAGGGGAGAATATGTTTTATTTTCATCAGAGATAAAAGGTGCTTACACAAAAGCTCTTGTGATGCTAGCCTTCCAGGAGTCCCTAGGGAATCCAGGATGGTTTTATTCCCATTGGGGGGCAAACACAACCTCCAGCCTGATAGACTGGGTCCACTGAGAGTCATTCAGCACAGGCAGAAAAGAGTTTTGTTAGTAAAATACTAACCAAGTGTCTACGAGGGATGTAAAATGAAGACAACCCTTCCCCAAGGCCACCAAAGCCTTGTATACAGCTCTAGGCCAGCAGACAAGCAGAAAAGTAGGCAGCCTTGGGGCCAGAGCTGGAGAGAATCACACTCATCCACCTTCTAGGCTCATTGGGACTGCTGGTGAAAGCAAAGACTTGCTTCCAAGAGGCATGAATTAAGGTTAAAAAAAGGAGCTGCTGATTGCTCCAAGAGCCTCCTAAGGCATTTTGCAAAGCCCAGTTGTGACTTTGGCATAGCTCTCTTAACAGAGTAGAAAAAGAAAAGGCAACTATCTTATCCCCTCCCTGAGAGGTAGGTTTTGGGGAAGGAGAAATCAGACACAAGAAAGGGAATTTTTCCTCACCCTGATGAAACTTAAGGCAGTTATTAACCTGGAATCCGAGGTGCTGAGAACAAAAATGGTTTGATTTTGAGTAAGGTCAAGTTGCATAAACCTGTGTTTCTTAATTCTAACTCCTGCCCCTTGTCCCCTAAGAATATAGTCAGAGAAAAGTAGAAGGCAGATAACCAGAGGCCAAGACAGAGCTGTGCATGTCCCTAGGTTGCTAAAAGGCACAGCTTCCAGAAATCACACCTAGATACCACCCACTCTGCATATGTCAGCCAAGGCTGGGGGGATCTGCCCTCACCTTAAAAATGCTAATGCAGAGGTACTCCTTAATGGGTAAATCCATTCCTTTGGTGCACCTTTCAGAGACTGTGTGGGAAACCTAATTATTAGGACATCCTCATGGTGGCCATATATGTGTCAATGATTTACCATATGGGATGGGCATGTGGCATTGGTTTCACCTCATGCAATTCACAACAATGGCACCCAACCCCCTACCCACCACCAGACACACACACACATACACACATGTGCATGCATACACACACGCACGCACACACGCGCACACACACACACAAGCAGAAGAACAGAGACACATGGGCACAGAACAGTTAGGACAAGGAAAAAAAAACCAATAACCTGCTACTCACTGGAGAGTACTGGAAGATAAAGAAAAGGACAAGCACTTAAGGCAACGTGAGACACAGCAGATCTATGCATGGGAGGTCAAAGTCACTTCTGCATATGGTGGATAACCAGCCTCATCAAACAGGGAGCGTGGCCAGTGAGAGACTAATAAGTCAACCTCAATGGGCAAAGATATGCCATATAACCATCCTTCCATTCCTTTTACTCCTATTTCTTCTCCCACTGCTATCATACGTTTCTATGGAGAAAGAACTTGGATGGTGCAATCTCAGATGGAAAAAGCCTATGTACCTGCTTCAGGGAAGGGAGAAGGAAGACAGAATCCACACCCAGAAGCCTGATGCTCGAGGCAGTGGTTACCCTGACATCCAAGGCTCTACACTCCAGGGGCAAGAGCTTAGTTCCAAGTTTAGTGCTCCTCTACCTCCTCCCTTATCACTTTAGCAGGATCTGGGAGGGGGAGGTTGAGACAGGCAGGAAGCACATAAGCAGCATGGAAGCCTCTGGTGATATCTCCCAGTTAGGCTATGGTACGATTTTCAACTAAGATTCTGTGAATTAGCTGTTGAAGGAAAACTTAGTCCAAAGGGCTTGTTCCTTAAGGAGCATATGTATTCATGGAGTATGGACTTTAAAATATTATGTGAACTGATCCTGGCATAAAACTCTTCATGCACCAGAATTCCTGAACCTTCCCTACTATTGTCTATACTGGGAGGCTCTTGATAATGAAAATAACGACAAATGACATATATAATGGGGCACTGAGTTTACAGAACACTTTGCATGAATCATCTCTTTTAATGTTTTCAACAACCTGGTCAGGAAGATGCTCCAGAGATTACTGTGCCCATTTTATATATGAGAAAACTGAAGTAAAGGAACTTGCTCGTGATTATATAATGAACTACATCTCAGGAAGAATTGTGAACCTAGATCTCCATGACTGCCCAGTTCAACACTCTTCTCACTATTATATACTGCTGCCTCTGACTTAATGAACTATAATTCTCATCCCCTAATCTCCTGACCACCACCCTCACCCCCCAACTCCCAGCTCTTAGGCAGCAACAGTACAGTGGAACAGAAGGCAGAACCATGAGTCAGGAAGACTCGAAATTCAAAGTCAGGCACTTAGTATCTGTGCAATCCTGGTCAAACCACTGAATCTCTGTCTATCCTTGGTTTCCTCATCTATAAAATGGGTCTAATTGTAACATCTATATCCCAGGGCTATTGGGAAGCTCTAATGGGATGACATTTGTAAAGTGCTTTACAAACTTTAAAGTGCTATCACCATCATCATCATCATAGCCATCATCAGATAGAACAGAACAAAATGATTGTGATCAACACCTGCTAAAGAAACTCAAAGAATTTAAACCCTGAGTTCCCCTAACTACAGGAGCCTTGAAGACCTTACTTCCAAAGAGCCTCTCTACTTAGGTCTGCCTTTTGTATCAGCTTCCCTCCCTCAGATTCTAGCAGGCAGTCCATGCCACCCCAGGGGAAGCTGTGGTCTACCTGTCTCAGAGCTTCCATTTCTTCACTGGCCACCCTTTTCTCTGAGCTGGTGTTCTTCAGTTTGGACTCTGCCAGCTCTAGTTCTGTCTGAAGTTTGTCCAGCTCCTTGATGACCTGGTCCCGCTCGCTCATGATGAGCTGATACTCGTTAAAGACGGAGTCCCGCTCCTCCTTGTATTTTTCCGCATCCTTCAGTGCCTTTAGCTGCATAGCCCTCAACCGAGTCACCTCTGACTGTAGGCGCTCCATTTCCCGCTGAAGTTCCTTGTTCTGGACTGTTGCCTTGTTCAGGTCCTGCTGCATTGACTCAAATCTAAAGGGGAAAAAAAAGGAAGGAAGGCAATGAACAGGGCCAAGCCCACGGAGAGGTGGTCAATCAGGTCTCTCATCCCACTGCTTTTTATTTTTTTAATCCCATCAATGCCAATGAATAACTAAGCATGAAGTTTCAAGTGAAATTCCCCTATTCCCTAACCAGAAATTCACAGAGAATCAATGTCCCTGAAACCAAAATTTTCCCCAGTCCTTTGCCAATTCCAGGAGCTAATTGAAACCTGCACCCCCTCTTCTACCCAAAAGTTTAGTTCCAGGCCATTTTTCTTCCCCTACCCACTCACCCACATGACAGAATTTTGAAGTAAGAAGGAAATTCAGAATCATTTAATCCAACCTCTTCATTTTACAAACAAGGGAAATGAAGCCCCAAGTCATAAAAGTGACTAGCCCAGGGTCACACCACCCATTCTCAACCTGACAGACAGCTCCATCTGTTCCTCCCCTAGACAGATCAGCCCAGAAGGCACTAGACGTGATGAAGACTTGAATATTTATATAGCACTTCCAGTTTTACAAAGCATTTTTATCACAACCATTCAGCATGGCAGAGCAAGTAAGAATCTTTATTCACATTTCACAGAGAATAGGAGCTCAGAAAAGCTACATTCATTATTCAAGGTCACACAGAAAAAAAGTGGTCATGCTGGGTCTTGAACCCAAACTTTTAAACTCCCAAGATCAGGGCTCTTTCCATTATCTTGAGCTCTCTCAATACCCTGAAATGTCTAAATACACATCTGGAAGATACTAAATCAGGAATGTAAGACACAGAGCCATACTGTGGTGGACCTTCTGTCACAACGTTAACCCTTTGGTTTTATAATAGAAGTGTCTGGAGAAAAAAGTCTTACAGCTTTCCCCAGTGTGGACAATACTCAACATAGTACCTTGGAAGCGGCTAACAGACACTTGCAAAGAGAATAATTTGGGGAATACATGATTGGCTTCTTAAAGAAAGCTACTCTTAAAACAAGTTCACTCATATGCTGGGTATGAGTGAACTTTACTGGGGGGACCATATCTGTGTAGGAAACTCCCAGTGACAAATTCCTTCCCTCTATCAATAAAAATAAGCATCTTTTCTGCAAATTGAAGTCTTAGAGGGTGACCTGGAGGAAATAAGAGGTTAAATGACTTGCCCAGGGCCACAATACTAGGAAATGTCTGAGGCAACATCTGAACTCAGAGCTCTATGACTCCAGGCCCAGTACTTGATCCGCTGCACATCTTTGATACCTCTTTTCTCTGCACCCCATCATAATCCATGAAACAAACACTCGAAATGGCCATGAAAAATGCTTTTTATGTACTCCTGGTTCATTAGATAATTGTTCATGTGTCCTGATATAATAACCATTATAGGTTTCTCAAAAGACACTTTTTAATCACAGTATGAATAGGATTCTAATTGGACACATTTTTTTTCCCCTTCAGTTTCTCTTAAAGAGCTACAAAGGAACTAAGTGCCTAACGGTACTTTGCTGTGGGTTGGTCATGCCTTCAAAAGAACCTGAGCTGGTAGCATGGTGTTGTGGATAAAGGAGTAACCTGGGTTCAAATCCTGCCTCAGACACTTATATGACACTAAACACGTCAATCTCTGAGGGCCTCAGTTTCCTCATCTGTAAAAAGGACATTGGACTCCAATGGCCTCTAAGATGTCTTTCATCTCTACGGACACCAAGACAGCTCTCAAACTAACCAGGGCATCTCCCAATTGCCTCCACTGACTCTCAGGTCAAGTGGAAAGAGCCCTGGGTCAGAAATCAGGAGAGTTGGTTTTAGTTCCCACTCTCCTACTCATCAGCTTTGTCATCGTGAGCAAGACTCTTCAAGTCTCTAAGCTTTCTTCTCTCAATCTATGAAAATGGAAACAAAAATCCCCTGCCCACCCTTCTTCTTAAAAATGGCATCAAGATGATATGGGCTCACATTCCTATTGCCTTCAGGGGCATGTGGGGTGGGAGCCAGGATCAGCCTTATAAATCAGTAATCCTATGCCTGCCCAGGTATATGGCACCCACTCGAATCGTCTCAACTGGACTCTCCCAGAGACTAGACTCTCTGAGCACAAGCCAAAGGCCCCATTTCCCCTCAATCCCTTCTCCCAACCCTCTGGCCCTCCTGCCACCCCTGGCTCCTACCGCCTTAGAGATAAGGAGTACTGTTGCTGGAAGTGGATGGATGTGTCTCTCTGTTTCACCAGTGTGTCTGTCTGTTTCTGCAGGCGCCTGTTCTCCTCCTCCATCTGCTCCAGCCGACTCAGGTCGGTGTTGTGGTTAGCAACCTTCTCGTTGTACCGCTTTCTCAATCCATCATAGTCCTTCTTCAGGCCCTCCAACTTCCCCATGGCAGTGTCATACAGAGTGTTAAGGATCTCTGATGACCCATTCTCCTTCAAAACCTAAAAATAAAAGTGACTCACTTACCAAGGGCTCAGGGATAAAGAGGAAAAGGCTTACTACCTCTCTCCTAGGTGAGATACAGAAGACCTTGCAAGACAGACACTCCCCTGCCCTCAAAAAGCCAAAGGTCTAATTCAACAGAAACCAACTTGGCATTAAAGAGGGAAGCCAATGCTTCTGGTAGCAGAAAAACAACTGATTGGAGACCATCTTTAAACTTCCCCTTTCTCATCTATAAAACGAGGGGTGTAGGGCTAGGTCTCTAAAGTCACTACCATTCATCTTCCTTATGGAGGCCCTTGGGTTATCTACACATTATTACATCCCATGAAATTATCAAAGTGACTCACTAATCTCCCTGAAGAATACTTCAACCGTAATAATCTTAACTCACAGGAAGGCCAGAGAAGGATTTTTTTAAAGTACAAATTACAGAGTTTTTAAACCCTGTTATTACTTTCAAGTATATGAGATATGAAATGACCTAAACATCCAGAATCATCAATGAAAGAGGTAGGGAAGCAGCATAGTACAGTGGTGAAAATTCAAGTGAAGAAAACCTGGGTTCCAATTGTGCCTTCCTGTTTTGCATGCACAATGCCTGGAATCCAATGCCTCCTCGCCTCCATCTCAGAGAACCCCCTTCTTTCTTCAAGGTGCAAATCAGACACCACCTTCTGCTCCAACTCTTTTTCTCATTCCCCCAAAGGTTAGTCGTGCCTTCCCTCCCCAACTACCTAACCTACCTAACTACAACACTTCACTATTTTCTATTAATTTGTACTTATTCTCTTTAAACTTAATCTGTACATACTTACAGATGTACTTTTCTCTCCTGTTGAAATAGAATCTCCTTAAGAATAGGGATATTTCATTCTTTGCATTTGGATCTCCAAAGATGACACAGTGTTTTGCACATAGGAGCTACTGAATATATATGTGCATGTACATACATACACATACATATACACATGTAAACATATAGCTTCCTAGCTAGCATCTTCACAACAACTCAATGAGATAAATATTACTATTCTCATTATAAGACTAAGGAAACTGAGACAGACAGAGGTCAAGTGGCTAACCCAAGGTCACACAGCTAGGAAATGTCTGAGGCAAAATTTAAAGTCAGATCTTCCTGATTCCAAGTCTACCATTCTAGCCACTGTACCCGCCTCTTCTTAACTCAAAGGATTTTTGGAAGCATCAAATATTATATGTAAAATATGTGCAAACCATAAAGCCCTGCATAAACACCTAAGTTATCGTACATTGGTGAATTCTCCAAATAATTAAAGACTACACCTCTAAGTCCCAAAACATTTTAACAAATTTGGATAGAATCTATCTAAAATGTATCCCAGAATTCCCTCTTATGCAGAGTATGGAGAGTCTGATTTTAACCTTTTCTGAAGGCATCTACTATAAATAACAGAATTACTGAATGACTGAGTACCGCAGCCCAGTAGTTCCTTGTGGAACTACTTGCCTTTGTGGTATATAGGACTTTCCTCCCCATGATAAATGACATGACCCCCTGCTGCTGAGGCTTTTGAGTCAGGTCTCATTTGTATAAGCTTCTGTCTCCTCCACTGCTGCCAGGCTGTTATAATTCTCAATCTTGTCGGTGTACCTACCCCACCATCTCCTTTCCTTCTAATTGCTGTGGGCTGGAAAAACAGATAACCAAGCTCATTCTATGGATACAACAAGAATCACTTGGGCTTAGAGCTGCCCCTCTCCTAGGATTCAAAAGCCTGAGTTTAACACATGGATACTGCAACATTTTGGCTAATCAAGAGGCTCCCCCCCCCATCTTAGAGAAAGATAGGTGGCGCCATAGTATATATAGCGCTGGATCTATATATAACCAGAAGTTCAAATTCAGCCTCAGACATTTACTAGCTATGTGACTCAACTTCTTCCTGCCTCAGTTTTCTCAAATGTAAAACTGGAATAATAAGAGAATCTACCTCCCAGGGTTGTTGTAAGGAACAAATAAGAAATGAATTGTAAAGTACCTAGCCCAGTAGCTGGCAAATGGTAAGCTCTACATGTTGGCTATTTTTTATTTATCATCATTACTCTGAAGGCTAGGCTCTGGTCATTACAGCACCCTGCCTCAGTTCGTAACTTTTTCTATATCTTGATTCCCTTTTCTCATGGGAGAAGAAAAGCAGTATCACAGGAGCAAAAGAATGACCTGAAGTCAGAGGATCTGAGTTAAAGAGCTGGTGCTGGAAGAGCTTCATTCAAATATCAGCTCAGCTGATAACTGAGGGATCTCAGAGGAGCCACTCCACCCCCCCCCCTCAGTTTTCTCATCTGTGAAAGTAAATGGTTGGATTAGATGACCATGCCACCTCCATTCCAGCCTCCTCCAGTTCCTCCTCCCTATCCCACCGGAATTCAGATCCTGATCCCTGAAACCTGGACTCTTATGGGTGAGCTTTTCCCTTATTGTCTGACACCCACCATATGACTGACTGATTATGTCACCATGCACTTCTCCTCTGTCACTGCCCCTCATCCAACCCTGCTCCCCTACATGTTGCTTTTCCCTGTTAAAATATAACCTCTTTAAAAGCAGAGACTATCTTGCTTGTTTATAGGTATATTCTCAAAGCCTGACACAAAGCAAAATGCTGCTTCATTTCATTCCATCTCTAAAATTCACAGAGGAAGAATTTTTTTATATTTTATTAAATGAGAATCCCTTATACCAGTCTGAATTAATCCTGAAAATCCCAAGTCCTTGCAGTTTTAATCAACGATGCTTTACTGCACTAGAGAGAAAAGCAGCTATTGGCATTCTGGTGGTGCCCACAAGGTGGCAGCTGTGGGTAGGAACATGTGAGAATCCTCTAGTATTTGGATATCCTTATATTCAAACAAAAAACTAAATTTTTTAAACTTATTGAGAAATTAGAAGGTAAGATAACTGGCGCTGTAAGGATCGTAGAAGTCATCTAAGCCAAAGCTCTTCATTTTACAAAGAAACTGAAATCAAGAACCTTGAACTGCAATGCCCTAGAAGAGCTAAATGTGGAGTCAAAGCCCCTAGGTTTGAAATGGGGCTATGCTTACTTACTCGTGAGCAAGTTTCTTCACATCCTTATAAAAAAAAAAAAAAAAAAGGTGGTATTGGCCTAGAGCCAAGTTTCCATTAATCTCTCTATGTGTGTGATTTGAAGTGATTGGCCCAATTTTCCACAGGTATTAAGTGGCAGAGACAAGATTCAAACCCAAATCCTCTGACTCAGAGTTCGTTCCATTTCACAAGATACAGTTGAAAGAGGAAGGCTCTATATAAACCAAAGATTGTTTTCGCAACTTCAGCCCCAAGAGTTCAATTCTCCAAAGCAAATGACATATTCTCAGAGTAGAAAAAAGATCCCTGGAATCAGACATTGAAGTCTACTGGAGGAATCTTCATGGCAAAAGAGATCATGAATTTTCTCCCCCTTAATATGGAAATAATGGGAATAAAACATCCACCAATCATGCTCGCTGTTAAACCTGGCTACCCCAAGGTGTCAAAAACAGTCTAGGATGAAACAACTAGCCCAGATGGCAAACCAATCAAGTCTTGGTGACAAAGAACAGGTTGGACTGAAAGGGAGAAATTGATCATGCTCTCAGAAGGGCCCTCTGGTTCAATGTGGTTACCTAGCCTAGCTTTATCAGCAAATAAGCTCAAGGAGATGTGAAAAGGAATCTAAATTTGGCCTGCCTCCATGGTCCAAAGGGAATAGTCATCCTAAAAGAGAAGTACCATAGCACTCTGAAGAAATGAAATTTCCCCCAGTATTTAGCTACCACAAAAGCTGCAACCTCTTGTGAGTCAAGGGGAAAGTCCCAAGCTAAAGGAAATAAACCTCAGTCACCATTTGAGAATTCATCCAGAAAAGAATCCAGCCCATCCACTTTCTCATTGACCTAAATGGGGTGAAAAGGAAATCTGAAAGGGAGCTGGCCCTTCCTTTTTCCCATTCCCAGGGAATTCAATTCAATTCAGCAAACATCATTAGACGTCTAGTATGTGTCAAGCACATTAGTAGGTACTCAAGATACCAAGACAAAAATCAGTTCTCATCCTCAGTAAGTTTAGATTCTAGGGGACTGGTCCCCTGTGAAATAGAAAGAAACATCACTTCTGGAATCAAAAGAGCTGGTTTCAAGTCCCACCTCTGATAATCTATATGACCCTCTGGGCCACTGGACAAGAGAATGCTGAGATCCTTTTCTGCTCAAGATCTATGATCTCATGAATTTTCTGCATTTTTAGAAAATGGAAACTGAAGGACAAGGGCAAAAGTAAGGACAGTGAAATTGTTCATATCCTAAGAGATTTGTTAGGATTCTCACTATAATGTCCAGGTTACTGGAGGATTTCTCCTTTGTGTATCCCTGGCAGTTTTCACAAGAATGAAACCAGCAAAATCCCCCAAGGACGAGATAGAAATCACCTGGGCCAACATCCTCCTAAGAGGAAACAGCTTAGCTGAAAATCTGGGAATATGGATGGGCCACTGGTTTGGCTTTTCAGACATGAAATCAAATCCCTTCAACCGTCACACCCAGAGCAGCGACATTTCCCCTAAACCATAAATCATCCAGCCAGCAGGAGAGATGGGTAAATCCCTCTCGCAAACACACAAGGCAAACAGCCCCCTTTTGCCAGCCAGGGCCTCTTGGAGTTTACAAGCCATGGGAGGATCCAAGCAACAAAACCACCCTTGTGGAACCAGACTGACCTTTCCCCTGTGGGCCTTGTCAAGGAACCAGCCTGGCCAAGGTCCTTGGAGGAGGGAGCCACTAACACCTTCTAGCACAGTTAGGAAAGTACCTGTTCCACCAAGCCCCTCTGGAGTGCCCATAACGCAGGAACCCCACAACCCCTACAAGGGCCAGGCAGGAGGGGAGAAAACCCTCAGTGAGAAAGAAGTTTGTTCTATATAATCCAGAAACGTCTATTCTTTCACCTCGGCTAAGCTCCCCTTTTCTTGGAAATTTTAAGGGCATTAATCACCACATGGCTTTGTTCTATCTGAATAGACTCTGGGAACCTAAATAGCCAAAGTTTATTCAAACACCAACCTTCCTTCTCCTCCCCACCCCCCATAACCTTTAAGTGTCTCTTATTAGAAGAAGTTGGAGGCAACAAACTGAGTAGGGAGATGAGGTAGCAGAGTCCTCGGCTTTCTGTGAAGGGAACAGGAGAGAGAAAGGCAGCAACGAAGGGTACAGCATACTTTCTGCTTGTAAAACAATCTCGATTTACACACACACACACACACACACACACACATATACACCCGCCAAAAAAGCTGCATCAGTCTCCAAGGAGAGGCTACCAAGATATCTTTATATCTTGGGAAGGGCAGGTTTTAAAAGTAGATTTAATATGAATATAATTTCAAAGCTGTCAAAGCTTTGGAGAGGCTACCTCATTTGAAGAGGGGATGGGGTGAAAGGTGACTTGAGAAGAAAAAGTCATGTTTCAGGCTCAGAGCAGAATAAGGAGAAGATTACTTGGTTAACAGCCAAGAAAGCCAAGGTAGGCATGGTTGGGGAAATGAGAAGGGCAGACTGGGGAAAAAAAAGAATGAGAAATATTTAGGTACCATCAACAGGCTTGAGAGAAGGGCTGGCCTTTCTGGGCCTCCACTTCTTCATCCATAAAATGGGAGCACGAGATCAGACGATCTCAAAGATCCCTTTCAGATAGAAATCAATCAAAAGAGGTACTGACATGGAACCACTCAGTGCTAAGTTTGGGGCTGAAGATCCCATCCTAGAGAATTCAGGAAATATTCTAGAGGAAAAATAAGATTGTCTCAGAAGTCAAGTCAAGGGGTTTTATTAGTTCACTTTCAGTTTGGGTGAAAATCCTACACCCACAAGGTGATCCACCAAGGTCTATACAAAGTTCACTTAGCAGTGCCTTAGAGTAAGGCAAGCTACACATTCTGAGGGGTTTTTCCATATTCTTTCACTCTAAGGAGACAGACTGGCTCAATGGCTCTGAAGTTCAAGGATGAAGAACGGACTGTGTGATAGACATAGGATATGTCCTCAAACTTCCTTGGGCTTCTACCTCCTCATCTGTAAAATGAAATGGGGGCAGCTGGGTGGTGCCATAATGAAGAAAGCACTGGGCTTGGAATCTGGAAGACTCATCCTCATGATTTCAAATCCAGCCTCCGATACTTACTAGTAGTGGACAAATTGCTTAATCCCAATGCCTCAGTTTCATCATCTTTAAAATGAGCTGGAAAAGGAAATGGCAAACCATTGCAGTTATCTTTTCCAAGAAAACCCCAAATGGAGTCACAGGGACTCAGACATGACTGGAAAACGTCTTAACAATACTAAAGTGAAGCAGTTGGTTGACATGACATCTGACTATCCACTCCCAGCTTTAGAGTCTATGATCTCTTCATGACAATCCTGTAAAGTCAACAGTAACAATATTCCCATCAAAGGGGGATGGTGGGGATAACCACGCCCAGTTCAATCATGAGCTGCCTTTGTATACAAAGCCCTGGGCACGATGCCTCGCACACAGTAAGTGCTAAATAAATGTTTGCTGACTGACTGCAGGAGATTTGGAATCTCATTGATGTGAGTCCTCCTATCCTATGCAATTCTCCATGTTCTCCCACAGATTCTGGATCAGGCAAATACCATATTTGAAGAGGCAGCAGGTTGGGCTTGAGTTAAAATCATGCCTATGCTACTTCTGAGCTCCATGCCCATGGGCAAAGCACAATTTATAAAATTCAACCAATCAGTTAGCAAACATTTAAGTGCTAACGGGGGAAACAACAGACCAACAACTACATACAAATAAGCTACATATAGGATAAATTGGAGATAATCCACAAAGGGAAGGCACCAGAATTAAGCAGGTATAGCGGTGGTTCCAAAAAGTCATGCATTCTGAGCCTGAGGACCTGTGTTCAAATTTGAACACTTCCACTTAATAACTATATGACCACATTTTGTTCAGTCATTGAAGCTCTGACTCTTTGCGACCCCATTTGGAGTTTTCTTGGCAGAGATACTGGGGTGGTTTGCCATTTCCTTCTCCAGCTCATTTTACAGATGAGGAAACTGAGGCAAACAAGGTTAAGTGACTTATCCAAGGACACAGAGCTGGTAAGTGTCTGATCTGAACTGCAGGCCCAGTGCTCTATTCACTAAGCCACCTAGCTGCCCCTGTATAACCCTATATGACCACAGGCGAACCATTTAACTTCTCTACAAACTTCATTTGTAAAATGAGATGATTGCACTAGATGACTGTGTAAGGTCCCTTCCAGCCTTCAACCTGCACACTGTGGGTGCACACTTCAGTTACTTCGGCTATAAAAATGGGAACTCTATCAGCATAATGAAAGTTACACAAAAGGTGAGGTCTAAATGACTGTCACAGAGTGAATTCTAAAATCAGATATGGGCTAAATCAGATAGCTTCTGAGGTTTCTTCTTCCCATGAAGAAATAAAAAAGAATGGACTGTCAGGAGGTCCAGGCTTCTTCCCAACTTGCGCCTTGCCCTCCATGGGGTCTACATGCAAAGGTTAGAGGGCCACTTGTCAGGTCTCTCATACCTGACAGGGTCTCGTAGGAGATCCCTATTCAGGAATAGGGTTAGACTAGACAGCCTCTCAGATCTCTTCCCATGCTAAGGTTCTGAGATTCTGTCACATGCAACTTTTTTTTTTTTTGGTGGATTGTGGATTTTTAAATACAGAAAGAAGGACCCTTATTTAAAGAAAATAGGCAGCTAAGTGTGGCCTGTGATCCCCACTCATAGAGGAAGCTGAGGTTGGTGGGTCACTTGCAATCAGAAGTTCTAAACTGCAGTAAGGTTAAAGTGAATGCAGTGACCCACAGTAAGCATGGCATCAAGATGGTGAGATACCAGGCTGCCAAAGGAGGGGAGAGGCAATCCAGGTCAGAAACAAAGTCAAAATTTCTCTGCTGATCAGCCATGGGTTTGAGTTATGGGTAACCACTGCACTTGCAGCCTGGACACAATAGGGAAGGTCAGTTTCAAAAAAATGAAAATAATAATTTGGGGATATTCAGAGTTCTCCCCATTTTCTAAAAGTCTGGATTTTTAAAAGCGCAGGACTTTGCTAATAACAAGATTGGACTAACCTGGTTCAAGACCCCACCCTAAAGGAGTAGCCATTGTGTTCTGCACAGGCTTGGGTGGGGCATGAATTCTTTGAATAGATTGCCCAAGGCTGGGGGTGGTCTGGGTATAGAGATAAGCCTCTAGGTCAAGGGTGACATTTCACTCAGTCCTTTACTGAAAACCTTCCAAGGATATATATGAACTATAAGCCCACTACCATGAGGGTTCTTAGTCTTTTAAGAGAGATGGCCAAATGACCATCCTCTTATTAATAATATGATGGCTTTATTAATAAAATGACTGAATTACACAGAAACTACGTCTCTCAAACCCTTTAGCAGTCAATTATTTGGGGAGGGAAGTCTGCGCATTTACATACAATTTACATTAATGTAATTAGTTACCTGTGTAACCTTATTATCTTATGCATTTAAAAATATTAATCTGAGAATGCTTCCCCAGGCAGCCACAGGAGTCTCAGATACAAAAAGGTTAAGAACCTGTGGTCTCATTTTACAGGAAGTTGAAGGCACAGTGTGAGGATCACTGGGAGAACCTGTGACAGAACCAGCAGGGAACATACCCAGACCTCTGGATTCTCAGGCCTCCTCCACTACATCATATGACCAGGTTTCAAACCCCAGCCCCAAGGATTTCACATCTGATATTCACACCTTTAAGTCATCAAGATACCAGCTGCTGAGATCTGAGAAGGAACCAACAACAGTTACAGAGTTGATCTCTAATGATAATCCCACCAAACAGAGGAGACATGTATTGAACTTTACCAAAGCATTTTGACAGATCTCATCATGCCACTACTAAGTCTAGGGGCAGGCAGGGCAGAGGGCCTGACGTCAAGTGTGCTCCACTCACTCCACCTCAGGACCTCCCTGACCTTCCCCCATCCAGCCTCTTCACCATACCTTCCACCCCCCTCATCACCACTACCTGCTGCTGCTGGGCCCGGAGGTCAGTGATCTCCTTCTGGTCCTCCTCTCGAAGCCGTTTCATGTCTTCACATGACTGCTGCAGGTGGTTCCGCTCACGGAGCAGCTGTCCATTCTCCCGCCTCAGCGTGTCCACATCCTCTTTCAGCTGTGCTTGATCACTCAGGAGTCGGTTGTGGAGAGTGCTGGAAAAGAGCCTCACACTGAGCCACCAGACACCTTGAACCTTGTAAGACCCCATCACCCTAAGGCCCCCATCAGTGATCTCCGTCTAGATGGGAGCGAGAGTAGGTTAACCAAGATGGAGGCTTCCAAGAATACAGGCCAAAGTCAGGTGGCCAGAACTGAGCTAGGCACAAGGAAGAAATAAACAAGGCACCCAAAACCCACCAAATGCACAAGGCAGGAGAAGCAAACAAAAAACTGGCCTTCCTTCTTACGGACACTATCTGAAAACAAAGTCTAACAAATGACAAAAATCTGCTGGAAAGTATAACCTTTAAGACCTGAGCCCTGGGATGAGAACACAGGATACCAGATGGATCCTGAGAGGAAGGGGGAATGCAGTCAAAATCCTGGAGAATTCTCCTAATTTTCACTTCTCCAAAAAGAGAGAGAAGCAATGGGCTGAGGAACATCTAAGGGCTCAGATAAGTGCCCTGACAGTATGATGGAGAGCTTGGAACATTTAACAAGTGTCACAGGACCTGACTTCAAATCCCTATTCTGCCGGTTACTTCCGTGTGATCTTAGGCAAGTCTTGGGCCTCAGCTTCCTTATTTGACAAATAATAGAGCTAGCCTAGATGGTCCATTCCAGCTTTACAACTAGAGAGCCAATGAACAAATTCAAACTTGTCTTAAGGTATATCTCCATCTACTATTTCGTTTGATCCTCAAAGTAAGCCTAGGAAAAATGTAGGCAGTATATATCCCATTTGACAGATAAAGAAACTGAAGTCCAGTAAGACAGAGCTGGTAGATAAGATAAGAACAGAACCCAGTCTTGGACTTGTGACTTCATGTCCAGGACTCCAAAACAGCACACGAGGAAAAGACGTGAGGGCTTGGCCGTGAGCATGCTGCTGCCCTTTGACCCAGGGATACTACCAGTAGACCTTTATCTCAAAAAGATCAAAGACAGTAAAAAGGAACTCCTAAGACAAAAATGTTTAAAACAGCTATGTTTATGGGAGCAAGGAACTGGAAACTAAGGAGGTGGTCATCAACTGGACAACAGCTGACAAGTTATGGTACATGAATGTAATGGAATATTGTGCATTTTAAGAAATAATGAATGGGGGGGGGGCGGAGTCCAGATGGCGGAATAGAAAGACTCACATATGCTAGCTCCAAACCCACAGGCCATAATTACCTATAAAAAGAACTCCCAACAAATTCTGGAATAGTGGAGGCGCGCAGCAACAGGGTGAAGGAGATTTCCGTTCCAGAGAGCCCTGAAAAACCAAGCCCAAAGGTCCGTCGTGCACTGGACAGGAGCGGAGCCCAGCTCTGCCCTGCCCCAGCCACTCAGCAAGTAGAGGAGCGAGCAGATCGGAGCAGGCTTCAGGGACGGAATCTCCAGCAGCCGTGAAGTTCCCTCCACTCACAGACGCACAGATCAGTGAGAGAGATATCTGGACGGGCTGAGAGGGGAGTGGGGTGTCTCCATGACTCAGGCCCCCTCGGGAGGCAGCAGCAGAGGCAGCGGGCGGCCAAAGGCTACCGGAGCAGGTAGGACCTCAGCAGAAGCTCCATTACAAAAGGTCTCTGCATAAACCCCCTAAGGGAACTCAGCCTGGGAGCCCTGCCCCTACCTGAGCACCAGAAATTAAGCTCCCACTGAATAGAAGCCAGGCCTGCCACTGAAAGCCCTGAGGCTGGGGAGCAGCATTTGAATCTCAGACCCCAAGCACTAGCTGGGCGGATCTAGGCAGAGGTGGACAGGAATCTCAGAAGTCAAGTAAAACTGACTGGGAAAATGCCCAGAAAAGGGGAAAAAAAAAAAAAGACCACATAAGGGTACTTTCTTGGGGAACAGATGATTCCGCCATTCCTCTCTAACGAAAAAGATCAATGCTTACCATCAGGCAAAGACATAAGAGTCAAGGCCTCTGTATCCCAAACATCTGAAATAGATACCCCATGGGCTCAGGCTTTGAAAGAGCTCAAAAAGGATTTTGAAAATCAAGTTAGACAGGTGGAGGAAAAACTGGGAA
>CM053769.1:508568961-508593714 GCA_028658325.1 Potorous gilbertii
ACAGGTAATGGGGAATAGAAAGTTATCTGGCCCTACAGGACAAAAGAGAAGATGGGGACAAGAGAAGGGAGGGATGATAGAAGAGAGGGCAGACTGGTGATAGGGGAAATAAGAATGCTCAGTGTACTGGGGTGGGGAGAGGGGACTAATGGGGAGAAAATTTTGGAACACAAAATTTTGTGAAAATGAATATAAAAGGTTAAATAAATAAATTTTATTTAAAAAAAAAAAAAAGAAGAAGAAATAATGAATGGAATAGTTTAAGAGACCTGGGAAGACTTGAATAAAGCAGGATAGTCAGCAGAACCAGGGGAATAACTGAAATCATAACAACAATATTGTAAAGAAAGAAGACAACATTCAAAGACCCTGAGGAACTCTGTCCAATGTAGGGATCAACCATGATTGCTGAGGACACATGATGAAGCATGTTATCCACCTCTGGAAAGAGGGGTAATAAAATAAAGAAAAAGATTCACATCTCGGGGCATGGTCAATGTGGGAATCTATTTTCCTTCACTCTGCACATGTTATAGGAGCTATGTTTTTATTTTTCTTTTTTCTTTGAAGGGACTAAGAAAGAAGAAAAAATAAATGATTGTTCATTTTAATATTTTTGTTTTTATTTTAAAAGGTAAAAACAAAAGATGTGGCAGTAAAGAGGTAGCAGAGTACCAATCTAACTGGACAACACTTACTGGTAAAAGTCAGCCTCTTTGGCAACCTCCTCACATCTTTTCAGGGTCTTGGTATGCTGGTTCTGGAGGGACTGCAGGTCTGACATGGCCCTCATGCACTGAATCTTGAGCCTCTCATAGTCAGGGTTCAGTTTGTGGTAGGGCCTGCTGGAGGGAGAAAAAAATAAACCAAATTAACAAAACCAAGAGAAAGAAATGAGTATTCAACCTTGCCTTGGGTCAACAGTGAGAAACAGGGCTGACAATTCTAGGTCTAGTCTTTTCCATGACCTCATTCCTCTAACAACTCTAGCCTGCTCTCCTCTCTTCCCATAACAGCAAGAAACCAACAACTGAACGCTTTCTTATTTAGCATCCTGTATTATCCACAGGGCAGCTAGGCAGTGCAGTAGACAAAGCAGTCTGGAGTCAGGCAGACTCATTTTCCTGGTTTCAAATCTGGCCTCAGACATTTACTAGCTTGGCACCTCACTTCAGTCTGCTTACCTCAGTTTCCTCATGTATAAAGTGAGTTGGAGAAGAAAATAGCAAAATATTCCAGTATCTTTCTAAGAAAACTCCAAATGAGGTCACGAAAAGTCAGATACCACTGAACCACAGAAATTACCCTCTAAATATTTTCATTTATGTTGGCCTCTTCTGCCTAACTGGACTATAAATTCCCTGAGGGTGAAAACAGTGCTTTCCTCCTCCCTTGTATCCCTTATAACACCTAGTACAAGACTGAGCAGAGTCAGGACTTAAAAGAGACCTCACTGATGGGTTCCACTCGGAGAAGACCTGCTACTCACACCACTGCATTCCCATCAGAGAGGAAAACTTCCTCCTTCCCTGAAGAGAAATCGTCACAGGTTAAGAATCACCAGATCAATACCCCTTGAAAAAATACACCCCTGTCAGCCCATTAAGCCCAGAAGGATTCTTACAAGTATGAAAACTAAGCATAATTGAAAGAGGACAAAAATTATGTCATTTTAAGAAGAATATAAGGGGCAGCTAGGTAGGTAGTAGATAGAGCCCTGACCCTGGAGTCAGGAGGACTTGAGTTCAAATTTGATCTCAGACACTTCCCACTTATTAGCTGTATGACGCAGGACAAGTCACTTTAACCCCAATTGCCTCACAAAAAAAATATGATGATGATGCTAAAAACAACACTTATATAGTGTTTTATGGTTTCCAAAATGTTTTACAAATACGACTTCATGTGATCCTCATAAAAGTTCTACAAAACAGATGACATTATTAATGCTATTTTGCAGATGGGGAAACTGAGGCAGACAGAAATTAAATGATCTGTTTAGGGTGGCACAGCTAATATATGCCTGAGGAAAGATTTGAACTCAGATCTTAACTTGAAATCTAATATTCTTATCTACTGCACCATCTAGCTATGCCCCTGGAGACAAAGTGCTTAAGTTACCCCAAAGTGGTCAATTTTCCCTAATTAATCATCCCTTTTTCTTCTAGGAAGTATGGTGAGATGCAAAGAACAATAAACTTGGGATTTAAATCTGAATTTCAATTATTGGTGGAGCTATGAGCTGATCCAACCATTCTGGAGAGCAATTTGGAACTATGCCCAAAGGGCTACAAAAATGTGCCTACCCTTTGAGACAGCATAGAGTAAAGGTAGGATGCGAAAATTTGAAGTAACCACCCAAATATTTATACAAACTATCTGTGCCCAACCAGTGGTAGAGCATTCCCAGCTCATACTGGTCTGATCAGTCACCGTCGGACACACTGAAACTTCACTTTATCACAGTGTTGTCATTTTGGTCCTCTTTGGGAAGGAAGGACAACAACTAACCAATCACTTCTAGGACTGTATCCTAAAGACATCATAAAAATGGGAAAAGGTCTCACATGTATGAAAATATTTATAGCAGCAGCTCTCTTTGTGGTGGCCAAGCACTGGAAATTGAGGGAATGCCCATCAATTGGGGAATGGCTGAACAAGCTGTGGTATATGAATATAATAGAACACTATTGTGCTATAAGAAATGATGAAGAGGAAGACTTCAGAGAACCCTGGAAAGACTTATATGAACTGATGCTGTGTGAAAGGAGCAGAACCAAGAGAACTTTGTACACAGCAACAACCACAATGTGCAAGGAATTTTTCTGGTAGACTTCTTTGCAAATGCAAGGACTTAAAAAAATTTCCAATGGACTCTTGAGACAAAAGGCCTTCCACATCCAGAGAAAGAACTATGGAAATGGATCACAGAATGAAGCAGACCATTTTCTTTTGTATTACGTTTTGTTTTATGGTTTCTCCCATTTGTTTTAATTCTTCTGTGCAACATGACTAAGGTGAAAATGTATTTAATAGGAATGTATGTGTAGAATCTATATAAGACTGTACGCCGTCCTGGGGAGGGAAGGGGCAGGGAGGAGGAAAAGAGGGAGAGGGAGGGGAAAAAATCTAAGATATATGGAAGTGACTATAGAACACTGAAAACAAATAAAATATTTTAAAAAAAAAAGAAATGATGAACAGGAAGACTTCAGAGAAACCTGGAAGGACTTACATGAACTGATGCTGAATAAAAGGAGTAGAACCAGAAGAACTCTGCAACAACCACACTGTGAGAGGAATTGTTTTGTTAGACTTAGCCCTTCACAGCAATGAAAGGACCTAAAACATCCCCAATGGACTCTTGAGGCAAAATACCTTCCAAATCCAGAGAAAAAACTGTGGAATTGGATCGCATAATGAAGTACGCTATTTTCTCTTGTGTTATATTTTGTTTCGTTATGGTTTTTCTCAGTTTCTCCCATTCATTTTAATTCTTCTATGCAACATAACCAAAGTGAAAATGTGTTTAATAAGAATCTACGTGTAGAACCCATGTAAGATTGCACACCATCTTGGGGAGGGGGTGGAAAGAGGAGAAAATGTAAGATTTAAAAACAGAAAACAAAATAATAGTTTTTTTTAAATAAATAAATTTGAATTTCGGCTCTTGGCTTTGATTTCATCTCTTTGGGCCTCAGTTTCCCCACTTACAAAATGAGGAGATTGGTCTAAATGATGCAAGATTCCTTCTGCTTCTAGAGCTAATGACCTTTTATCAAGAAAACTGCCAAAGAGGCTAAGGATCATGTTCCCTCTCTTCCTGAACCCTACTTCCTATAAGATAAGACAAGGAGTCATTTCTCCTACATATTTCTGCTCTAACAACCCCCCGAGTCCTCCACCCACCAATCTGCTAACACTCTCCCTCCCTAAACCACTTTGTATTTATTTTGTATACAGGAGGTCCCAAAAAATCTTAGTGCAATTTTGAGCTTTAATACATTTCATAAGCTCATAAATAAGTACTAAGACTTTTAATAAACTACACTGTTTTTTTTAATATATACCTTGTATATACTCAAAGATATACATGTTACATGTGAACAACTTGAGGGCAAGAATTGTTTTTATTTTCATATTCCCAGTTCTGGTACAGAAGTAGAAGATACTTAATGTATCTCTACCTGGATATTTACTTGCTATCTCCTTCATTCGAATGTTAGCTCCTTGAGGGTAGGCACTGTTTGGTTTTTTTTTGCCTTCCTCTTTATCACCAGCACCTAGTTAAGTAACTGGCACACACATTGTACATGATGAACAAATGCTCACTCCCTGACCAACTGATCCACTGGCTGTGTCTATTTTGTATCCAGGGACCTACTGCTAATTTAAGATAAAAAAGCCTCTCTGCTTCACACAGCAAGTAACCTATTGGTACAGTAAAATGTAAGATTTTGGAGGGCAAGGAGGGTTTCATGCTTATCTTCATGTCTCTAGCACCTAGCACTGTACGCTGCAGATATTTAACAGATACTTGATGAATGAAGTCAGAACAGCAAAGCAAGCAGGAGATATGACCTGCAGTCATCGAAAGTTGAACCAGGAGATGACAGGGCCAGGCGCTTCCTCAGCTCATCCCTCTCTCGGGTGATCAGCCTCAGCTGAATCAAAAGGGTCTCCACTTTCTCATTGGTCTGCCTGCTGTCCGTGCTGGGGGGTGGAGGAGAGGATGCCTTTCCAGTCGTGCCTGGAGAGAAAGTAGACAAGCGTCAGAACTACAGTATTAATGCAGCAGACTCCTACGTACATTATTCCGCTTAAGCTTCATAACAACCCTATGAGGTAGGTACTGTGGCTATTCATTATCCCGATTTTCAGAAAGAACAAAGCCTGAGAGATGAGAGGATTTTGTTCAGGGGGGCACAGCCTCAGGAGGAATTGGAATTTGTCTTCCTGTCTCCAAATCCACCTTTCAATACACTCTGCCATGCTGTTCACCAGCCTAGACTGCCCTCCCTTCCCATTACCCAATCAGGTTTTTGTCTCCATTAGACCATGAGCACCTTGAGAGAAGGACTTAGTCCTTTCTTTGTATTCTCAATGCTTAGCACAGATGCTAGGCACATAACAGGTGCTTAACATTGTTCCTCCCTTGTTTTGGAAGGGGACATATGACATCATGGGTTGAAGTCTGGACTTGCATATGAATTTGATTTAAGTGAGGCAGAGTTGCACAAAGTCACCAGTCTCACTCTCTTCCAGACTCATCAAAATCCAGTAGCAGGACAAAAGTCAGGTTGACTGGGGATGCAGTGGATGACTTTGATTTCTTTGAAATTTGACCAAACTCTTAGTGCTCCACTGCTTCAGGCCATTGGAACAAATTGATCGCATCTGCCAGTTCTGCTGGGGGAAGGCTTCACATGCCTGGTGAAGACAACCCCCAACTTACCAATGGGTTTCAGTCCTGTTGGTTGCCCTCAACCAAGTTTAGCCTATTTGCTGATATAGTTTTACCAGGGTTTGGTGGCTATGCAACCACAGGTAAGAGCTGAGTGACAGTTATCTGATTGACAACCTCTCTCTCTTTCTCAATAATCAGCACAGTGGTTCCCCAAAATTTTGAGGATCAAATACAAATAAATTTCTCCATTTGAGATTAACCCAGTCTTTCAAGCACTCAACAATCCTGTTGTTCTCTGTCTCTTGAATGCTGAGTTTCTTAAGTTTTCTATTCTCAAATATGACTGAGCCTCCTGGTCCTCAGGGAACAGAGTGTTTGTGCAACCATCAACATACATTTATTAAGCACCTACTGTGTGCCAAGCACTGAGGAAAGACACAAAGACAGAAATGAAGCCAATGCTAGCTCTCAAGGAGTGTCCATTCTACTGGGTTGGATGATGTGAACACAAATAATAACATAGAGACTAGATGCAAATACAAGGTCATTAAATCAAGGTAAATAAAAATCTTAAAAGGGATCAGGAAAAGCTTCTAGCACAAGGTGGTATTTGGGCTATATCTAGAATTGACGGCTTCTATCAGACAAAGGTGAGGAGAGAACATCTTCTAGCCAAGAGGGAGGAAAAAGAAATACAAAGACACAGAGACAGGAGACGGTATTATGTGAGAGAAACAGAGAGAAGCCTCGCATTGTATCAACTAGCACCGGGCTAGGCACATACTAAGGGTTAGGTGACACAGTGGATAGAGCGTCAGGCCTGGAATCAGAAAAATATTACTTTCCCTAGTTCAAATCTAGCCTCAAACACTTGTTAGCTATGTAACTCTGGGCAAGTCACTTAATCTATTTGCCTCAGTTTCCTCATTTGTAAAATGAGTTGGAGAATTAAATGGCAAACCACTCCAGTATCTTAGCCAAGAAAACCCCAAATGGTGTTATGGAGAGTAAAATACAACTGAAAGGACTTAACAAAATGTAGTCATATAGGTATTAAGTGAAAAAAACCAAGATTTGAACACTGATTCTCAGACTTTGCATGTATGATTCTTTCTTATTATGAAGCCTTTCCTAATACTCCACCTCACCCCCCAAAAAAGAGCAGAACATGACTGAAGAATGTTTCAATTACAACAACAAATCTATCTGACAATATGATGCAGTGGAGAAGGAAGGGACCAGGGCAAATAACTCAAGGGTCCCATTCCCTCTGAAATCATCCTGTCATATTTATACATTGTTTTAAATCTTAAGGCATTTTCCTCACAAAAATCCCATGAAATGGGATAGTATTATTATTATAGCACTTGTACTCCTATTTTAAGGATGAAGAAGCTGAAGCTTGGAGAGTGCCCCAGTGACTTGTCAATGATTCCACAAAGCATTCAAGCTGAGATTCAAACCCAGGTCTTCTGGATCCCAATTGATCCCTGCCCATCCCTGGGGCTTCCCAGGACAAAACGCCCTTCCTTGGCCTCTCCATCTGTGCTCTCTCCTCCTCAACCTATCTTTCTAGCTTTAATGGGCATTATTCTCTCCCTCCTTCTCTCTACAATCTAGCCAAACTAGATTTCTCCAAATTCCTCATTTGACATTCCTTCGCCCACCTTCTTGTCTCTGAACTGGCTGTCCCACTAACTCAGAACGCACTCTCTTCTTACCAGAATCCTCCTCTTCCTTTAAGACACACCCAGCCTTCATCTAAGGAGGGAACCCAGGGCAGCCTTCTCATCATGTCCTACCTGGCTGACTCCTCCAGACTTGCAATGAGCCCTGTAGAATCATCATCCTGCAAGCTCACATCAAGTCTGAAACTCAGTACCACCTTCCTTGATGGGAGAGGGTGGAGGGTGGACAGAGGTGATCTTCCCTCAAATCCTCCTTTTAGAGGATGCCCAGGGCAACCAACATCATTTCCCAGCAGCCTCAGACTCACTCCTTAGGACTTTCATCACGCAGATACTCTTTTTCCCTAGTCAGCCTCAACAGCTCCCTTTTTTTATGATCTTCCCCACCTTTAGATCACAATTTCCTTGAGGACTTTTACCTCTTAGTATCTCAGCTGTTGTTCAATCATTGATTTTCTTGGCAAAAATATTGGAGTGGTTTGCCGTTTCCTTCTCCAGTTCATTTACAGATGAGGAAATTGAGGCAAACAAGTTAAGTGACTTAACCAGGGTCACACAGCTGGTAAGTAAAAGTCTGAGCCTGGATTTGAACTCAGGTCTTCCTGACTCCAGGCCTGGTGCTCTATTCACTATGCCACCACGAAGCCCTTTCTATCCCTATATACCATACCACCAGGCACATAGTAGTAGGCACTTAATAAATATTTATTGACTGAATGATTTTCTGCATAAAGCTTTTTCCTAGTTTCCTTC
The DNA here is from genome assembly GCA_028658325.1 of Potorous gilbertii. Taxonomy (NCBI): domain Eukaryota; kingdom Metazoa; phylum Chordata; class Mammalia; order Diprotodontia; family Potoroidae; genus Potorous; species Potorous gilbertii. Next base: position 508,576,810 of record CM053769.1, read on the forward strand.
AATCTACTATTCTTCCTCCCAAAATACCTTGTATTTAACTACTTTGTATATATTTATATTTATTCATTTTAAATTTACGTTGCATGTATGTGTATCTGTACATATTGTCTCCTCCATTAGAATAGACACGTAATAAATACTTGTTGACTTGCTGATATTAGAATGCAATCACTTCAGGGCAAGGACTATCTAGTCTCCTCTATGACCAGCACAGTAGGTAGCATACAGTTAACACTTTAATTATTTAATAATTTAATTAATTAATAATTTAATTTATTAATAAATACATTTTTTATTTGTTGCTTCAAAACCACCAAATCAACATAGAACCATGAAAACTATTCAAACTCCCATAGCTTTTGAAGCTATAAGGAAAAATCATTTAAAAGTTCTTGGCTCCAGTCTTCAGGTGAGCTGAGGTAAATCAATTTACCCAATAACACACAGGAAAAGGACTAGAACCCAGGTCCCCTACTTCCCAGCAGAGGGCTCATCCAAAGCACCCCATCTCTCTCAACAGTCATCTTGGTAAAGGGTAGGAAAAGCCATTTTGTTGAAAGGCACCACGGAGTAAAATCCAAACACAAAACTGGACCACAGGCAGAGGGCTCTAAGAAAGGGCCCTCCATATAAAGATTGGGGAACAGTAAGGAACCTTTGGAGTCAAACAGGGATAAACAGGGAGGAAGCTAGCAATGCCCTAAAAGAGGAAGAAGGACATAACTCAAAATGGAAACATGATGACTCATCACACAACCTTGGGCAAATCACTTCATAAGAGATGATCTGTGTATAATATTTTCAGGTTTGTAGGTCTCTTTACATACATTATCCTACTTGAACCTCAATACTACCATGTCAGATAGATATTAAAGTGGTTATTATACCCATCTACAATGAGTAAATTAAGAGATCAAGAAGGTAAGCAATCATCCCATAGCTTTAAAGCTACTAAAGTGTGAACCCAGGTGTTTCTGACTCCAAATCTGGTTACTCTACTGCAATGTCTCTCCTGAGTTCTCTGGGTGAGAACTAGTTTCCCCAACTGGCAAAATAGTCTCTGCCTGACCTATGTAGTAGGCAACTAGGTGGCACAGTGGATAGAGTGCCAGATCTGGAGTCAGGACTCATCTTTTTTGAGTTCAAATCTGGTCTCAGACACTTACTGGTTATGTTATCCTGGGCAAGTCACTTACCCCTGTTTGCCTCAGTTTCCTCATCTGAAAAATAAGCTGGAGAAGGAAAAGGCAACCCACTCCAGTATCTTTGCCAAGAAAACTCCAAAAGGAGTCTCAAAGAGTCAGACACAACTGAAAAATAACTGACTTACCTCACTGGTTTATGAGGATCAAATGAGATATAAATACTTTGAAGAGAAAGTAACACAGAAAATTTAAGGCATTATGGTAATATTTTATTTATCCTTAGAAGTGGAATCACAGGATCATAGATTTAGACCTGGTGGAAGGAGTCCAATAAATCATTTTACAGAAAAGGAAACTGAGGGTCAGAGAGATTAAATGTCTTATCCAACATTACACAGATTAAAAGCACTAGAGCCAATATCTTAATCTACTGACTCCAATTTTACTACACTTTTCCAACCGCCACAGAGGGATGAATTTTCCAGGTTACAGAAATCTGACCATTAAAGTTATATAAACACTTTTATTATCTATGTTCTTGATGAAAATTTTCTAAAATATAATGCCAAGTCCTCCACTTCAACCTCACTTGGTTGATTCACTGTGATGTCAAGGTGACCCTGCTACACTAGTAGGTACATTGTGGTCTACCTATTGGGTTCTGGGCTTAGAAACTGGACCACCTAGGATGGAATTATGCCTCAGATATTTACTAACTGTAGGAATTTGGGCAGGTTTCATCACCTGAGATTCAGTTACCATGGGGGTTGGATTAGATGGGCTCTAAGGTCTTTTCCAACTCTAAATCTACAATCCTAAGATTTACTGATAACCTCACAATGTTAGGCAAAATCTAGGCAGATTTCAAGAAACTTGGGTAACCCCTGACCTTGTGTCCCACTTATAAGAGGACACAGACAAGAGTCCCATAGAATGCACCAATATAAAGGGGTTGCAATATGCTTCATATGGAGCAAAGTTCCACAGTGATCTATTCAGAAATACATTAACCATCTTCGGCAGGTCCTTCACAAAATGGGAAAGTTCTGAGGACACAGACCTAGCCACAAACTATATGTCTATCACCTGAAGTCCAGCCAGGATGAATTAACAGAGATTCATCTCCTAGATGACTCTGAGAGGATAAATTCTTCAGTCAGAGCAATTCTCAAAGGTAATCAACAAAGCTGATGGCAAGTTATAACCTGGTCAGTGCAGGGGGTACCGACCCCATAGAAAATTACAATTCCTCAAAGTACTGAAGGAAACTACCTGATCCAGTCAATAAGAGAGACAGACTGGACACCATTTAAACTTTTCTACTAACAAAAGTTTGTCATTGACATTATACTGGGCTATAATTAATATGGTGGCACCTTCATAGATAAGCTCTGTTAACACCTCATTCACTGCCAGTCAGAATTCCTGACCTGACCTTCAGAATTTATTACAAACAAAAAACCAACAACAATTAAAAACCTATGTTCCTAAATAACTGGCCTAAGACTTCTATGCTTTTCTGGATTTTTAAGGAAGGAAGAGTTTTTTGGTTTTGTGGAGAGGGTAGGGAAGGGGAAGCTGGACTTGTACATATTTTGTTTTCCCTTCTTGAAATCTTCCCCCTTTATGGTCAACTGCAAATTTCCTTTACTATCATGCTGCCTACCGTTTACAAGTCCTCCCTTACAGTTGGTCTTTTATCTACTGTCTACTATAATGCAGCAAGAACAGAGGGTTGCCAGGGGAAACCAGTTAATCTAACTTGTTAAAAAGAAAAACTTTTAATACTTGAATCAGTAGACTCTGACCTCATCTTCTTACTCCCTCTCCCCTCAATATAGCTCCTACTAGTCAGTACAGTAAGATCTAGTTGAGATTCTTCCTTATATTCTCTGTATCTAAAACATTACCTTGCACATAAGCAAACACTTAATAAATGCTTCCTGGACTGGGCTGAAGTTATATATCATGATGGCAAAACTGTACAATCATCATTAGTGACACCAAAGTGATTTGCTTCATTTATGATCATAGCAAATACCATGTAGATAGTCAGGGTCAACAAAGTCTCAAATGTGCCATCACCCTGGAACCCAGTCTTCCTTCCCATCGCTGGGGACAGCTCCTTGGCTAGGTAAGGACAGGTGCAGTAGAAGCAAACCCAACTGTTTCAAGAATGACATAACCCTTGGGAAACAGCTAGGACAAGGGCCAAGAAGCATCAGCAGCAACCTGAAGGCCCATGGCTACTTTCCTTTCTAAATCCACTTTTCAAAAGAAACTATTTGTAAAAGTGCTTAGTGCAGCCCTTGATAGCAGGTATCAACGCTTATTCTCTCTCTCTCCTCATCCACCCAACTCTATCTGCCCGGAGAAACTTCCTCAATAAGATTATCTTGACAACGGAACAGAGCACTTAGGAGAGAATGTGGACTTGGTGCTAACAATGATTGGAAGCCTTGAGAGAGTTAACTTTCCAGAGTGCATAGCATCTATTTTTGTTAATAAATCCAAGGACTAAAATCAGCCCCGTTCTAACCTGAAGACATAGGTGAGTGCCCAAGATGATAGACAAATGCCTGGGGGATACTTAGGATTGACATCCCTGTCCGGATTACAAACCAAGTTGTTTAAAACTGCTGGCAAAGAAAGCTCTCCCCTCTGTTAGTTCCCAGAACTTAACTCAGTCCTCACAATAAAGTAAGTGCTTGTTGCCTCCCTGATGAAGCCTGCTACTCCATCTAGTTACAGAGAGGAGTATAAATTTTGATCATTACAATCTCTTAGAGGGTATTCTTTGCCTCAGTTTTTACCTAGCCTTAGTCACTGAATGAGCATTGCCTCAAACAATGGGAATGACCTTGGCTAAAAAGGCCAAGGCCTCCCACTGCATCCAGGGCCATCTCCAGTTGTCCTGATCTATAGCTTGCCACTGGACCTAGATGGCTCTGAAGCAGCCCTGCCTCACTTAACTTCAAAGCACTTGCAAGTCAAGGCATCACCTTCCTGATGTAAGTCTTCTTCAAGAATGGAGAAAGCAGCAACCACAACAAGAGGAGGTAATGGGGAACTCAAGATGCACAATAAGACGTAGTCTCAGTCATGGTCAATGTGTAAAGTGCTTTTGATGTTCAGCCATTTTCAGCTGTGTCCAACTCATCATAACCTCTTCTGGGATTTTCTTGGCAATGATACTAGAGTGGTTTGCCATTTCTTTCTCCAGCTCATTTCGTAGCTAAGGAAACTGAGGCCAACAGGGTTAAATAATTTGCCCAGGATTACACAACTAGTAAGTGTCTGAGGCCAGATTTGAACTGGGAAAGACGAGTCTTCCTGACTCTAAGCCTGATGCCCTATCCACTGCACCATCCAGCTGCCCTGTAGCAAGTGCTACCCAGGAATGATTCTCTTCTTTCTTCACACTCGACTCTTTTCTAAGAACCAGAAATACATTGAAGGAAATCAATTAGATTTTCAATATTTGGAAAGTGGAAATGACCACAGTGTCAATATTTAGTAACTACACTTATCTACCAATCAGTCAGTCTTTATTACGTGCCAATCCAAGTTAAGCAGGCCAACACAAAGAAAAAGCAAAAGTGATCCCTGCCCACAAGAGGCATACATTCTAATGAAGGAGAAAACATACATAAATTAGAATATAAATACAGAGCAGAATAGAGCTTTTCATTAGTAAGCAGACTGCCCCCCCCCCACCCTCCCTCCAAGGAGATACGAAATAGAACTTGGGCTTCAAAGTCTAACTTAACAAATGCTAGTTGACAGGATGACTTGACCTACCTGGGTGGCCATCAACAAGTCCCATAATTTCTCCGGGCCACCATTTTTTTCATGTGTAAAACAGAAGGCCTAGATTACATAACTTCTAAACTCCTTTCCAACTGTAAATCTCTCAAGTCTGTTGAGGAATCTCACTTTCCCAGTGTCAAAAAGTATAAATCGATAGTATGTGCCAGAGGCTGGACTTCAATTCAGATCTTTCTTGCCCCAAAGTTACCAGGTTCCTGTATTCTCACAATACCATGATGCCTCTCTAGGCACCGTGGATATGCACAGCTCCTGTCCCCTTGGGAGCTGTGTGACCCTGGACAAGTCACTTAACCTTGTTTGCCTCAATTTTCTGATCTGCAAAATGAGCTGGAGAAGGAAATGGCAAACCACTCTGATATCTTTGCCAAGAAAACCCCAAATCGGGTCATGAACAATCAGACATGATTACACAACAACAGCACTTTCCACATTGGCCATGACTGAGATTGTATGTCTTCATGTCCACAAAGAGGGATAAAGATATGTCACAAATAAATATGGCACAATTCAAAATCCATTCAAATGTTTCCTAAGTGCCTAATACCTGTAATGTGCTTGATAGAAAGTGATACCGGCAAAGGAAGGATCCAGACAAAATGCTAAGTTTTCAGAAATGATGCCTGATCTGGGCATGGAAGGAAAAGTGGTTTTCATCAAGTCACAGTATTGTAGAGGAGTCTGGGAAAGCCTCCTTTTCCAGAGGCAAATGCAGGAAAGACAAGGTCAGAAACCATTACTAGTACAGTTAGGAGGGAAATGCAGAGGTCATGTAGACACAAAGGGGCAGTAGTGATGCTGAGATGTGACAAATGACGGGAAATGACTTTAAATGTCAAGCCAAAATGCTTTATTCACATTTTATCTTATAGGCAATAGGAAGCTAGCGAAGGATTCGGAGAAAGGCAATGACAGAATAAAATTGTGTTAGGAGGATTACTTGGACCTGTATGTGAAAGATTGGAGGCTGCGATATGTTATGTGAAGAACTGATTACTGCTGTAATCAAAGTGAGCAGGAAGGAAGCCTAACTTAACTATGTCAATTTATTTGTCTAACCAAAGTCTCACTAGGTCCAAGAATTTACCTGGTATATCTTACTCCTATTCCACCTACACACTGATATTCTCCACAAAAGGCAGCCCAATCAGAAGGAAAGCTATAAATTTTAATTGCTGAAGCATGTCTCTCATGCCTCAATTAAAAGAATCCCTTTTGGTTGAAGTATAAAAGGGCTGCTGTAAGAAAGATTATGAAAAATGCTATTTCTGAAAAACCCAACAAAACTTCTCTGAATTAAGTACAGTGAAATAAGTGGGACCAGAACAATTTCTAAATTAACCACAAAACTATAAAAAAAACCAAACATCTTTGAAAGACTTAAGAACTGCGATCAACACAATCACCAGCCATGATATACCCTACTCATCCTCCTCTCAGGACAAGACAGGCATTTCTGAACATGGTCTCTGCAAAAATATGTTTTGCTCAACTATGCATTTGTTAGAAAGATTCTGTTTTTCTTCTCTTCCTTCCCCCACCTCTCCCCTGTGTCTCCCCACCCTACCTTCCCGCCATGGGATGAAAGTACATGAGAGAAAATACTTTCATTAATTGACTAAAATAAAATTTTTAAAAGACATAAAGAGCCAAATTCTACCTTGGAATACTCACGTCCACATTTCATTAACTCTATATTCAGCCAAAGTGAACTACAAGCTGTCCTCTAAATTCTTTATGACCTGTCCTACATTCACACAAGCTGCTCCCCATGCCTGGAAGGCATTCCATTCCCTCTTTAGCTCTGCCCCAGTATTCTTTTCTCCCCTTATGTTCCATCTCCAGTACCATGGCTTCCAGGAAGCCTTCCCAAAATCCCCCAAGAGCACTCACTGTCCTTCTCAATTTCCTTTGTACTATTACATATTTACATCCATGTCTCATCCCCACCAGTAGAATATAAACTTCTTGCGGGAAAGTACAATTTCCTTTGTCATCTGCCTCCAAGACCAGCACGGTAATCTTGCACAGAAGAAGCTCTTCAAAAATGCTTTTCTATTTTCATTTTTTATTATAAAGGATGGCTCTTTGGGAAGAAGATGGAAAGGAAATACAGGGAAATGTAGGTGGTGAATAAACAAGATATTAGTAAAAAAAATTTTTTTTAAAAAAAGAAAAAACTATTCAATTGAATTCAGTGTCAAGACATGGGTGTTCAATAGATACTAGCAAAGGATATAATTTGGCTGTTCTGGTAAGATTTGTAAGAAAGAAGGAAGGTGAATGGGTATATGTAGATACATACACAAATACATAAACATATGCACATATGTTGTTGTTTAAAACAGTCAATACCTATTACTGAGGTGTAACCCAGCCCTTCCCCAGAGGCATAAAAAACAGCTATATATAAAATTTTAAAAAACAAAGGAAAGAGATGCCACCAAGAGCAGGCGCTGAATAAATATGGGAGAGGCTTAACACGTATGAGGTAGATAGAGAGAGGTGTGTGTGTGTGTGTGTGTGTGTGTGCGCTCACTCTCTCCAAGTTGTAATACAGCATCAAAATCTGGTCACGTAGCTGAGAAAGTTCACGCTGTTCCTCGAATCAAAAGTGAGCTCTGCTTCCCATCTGCCCATGACAGCAGAAAAGGAGCCTGAGGGATGAGTCTTGGCTCTCCCTCATGCTCCTGACGTAAGTGGAAAAGTCACTGACAGACTGAAATCGAAGGGGCACTGGAAAGGCCCCCTACCACAAAAACCCATAACCAGCCAAGGACTGATATTCTAAAAGTACTGATTATATTCTTTTTACTTAAACATCCTCCTCTGTTCTTTTAAAATTTAAATGTTCTTGGGTAGGGAAAAGTATTAAGTACCTAGCCCTTTAGTGGGAATGAACTCAGTTTTCCCTGCCCCTCCGAGGAGGGACCAGGGTAACTTCAGGGCCCTGGGCCCTACTGGGAAACAGTGAACAGGAATAAAGAACCATCACTGAATCCTCACAGAATGCCTCTTTGTTCCAGATTCAGCTGAGTACCACCTTCTCCAAGAAGTCTTTCCTGACCCCCACCACATACACACACCCAACCACTAGAGTCCTCTCCCCACAGCTACCTTCCAATTAGCTGCCTTGTGTTTATTCGTTTTTATTCTCTGACTTTATTCTGCACATACGTATTGTAATTCTGTATGTGTATACACACACACACACACACACACACACACACACACACACGAAAAAATAGGATTCAAACTGAGGTCCCCTGAATCCAAATCCAAAATTCTCTCTATCACACCATACCACACTGTCTGTGTTGAAATGCTAGCCCTGACCTCCATGGGGCTTTGAGAAAATCTTTTAATCTCTGATATTCAGTTTGCTTGCCTAAAAAGTCAACCAGAAGATCTCTGGGGTCCTTTTCAGCTCAGAATCTATGACCTTATATCCACTGACCCAATCACAATTTTACCACTGACCCTAATCCTGTGTTCTCCTTCTACACAATTCCTGTACAAATAAACCCAAGGAAAACAATGTAGACAGTCTACATACAATTCACAGCCCCCAGGTCTAGAGAGGTTCAAGACAATGTACAGGAAAAGATTACTCTTTTATCACAGGGCTTCAAAGAAGCACCCACAGGCACTGCCCATCAATGTTCTTAATAGCATATCAAATGAAGTGGAAAGTGGTCTCACCTCTTAGACAATCTGAAATCAGCATCCCCAAAACACAAGCATTTCAACCTGGAATATTCTTGAGTTCAGCTTGGTAGACCAGTTTATTTTCAGGTCCAAGTTTTAGAAAGGGTATCTTTAGCAGAGAGTAGCCACCAAAATAACTTGCACTTCAACAATACAACCCCTCCAAAAACCTTGGTTTCCTTGTCTACAAATGAGGGTTGAATTCTAAATGTCTTGTCTTATTATTGGTTCCCAGATTTTAAGGGTAAAGGCCTTAAACCTGTTATCATTTCTCATATTTTGCTAGAGATGTGGAGTCTAAAAAAGGAAAAGATTCAAAAGGAGACGCTTGATGGCTTTAAGAAATTTTATTCTTGAGACTCAGTCTTTCCATTTTTCCTAGTCATGGGGCACATACCATTCTAACAGACATGTGAGCTTTGACCCTATCTTTCTCCAAATTGGGATGACTCCCCCCTCTCTGCTGGCCTCCTGCTCTTTCTTGAGAAATTCACCATATTAATGACGTCAAACTTAGTTTGGATACTTTTTTTCAACTTAGCTCACCGCAGCTGACAACTCCAGAGCCCAAGAGATCCTCCACTCTTTGTTTTCCCCAGTAGCAGGGATTATAGGCATAGACCACCACATCCAATTCTTCAAGACTAAAGGATCATCCTCAAAAAAAGGGGGTTAGTCTTGTTCTGCTTGACCCCAGAGGGAAGAACTGAGAGCAATGAGAAGCTGCAAAGAAACAAATTTGAGCTTGATATTAAGAAATAACTTCTAATAATTAGAGCTGTCAAAAAGTGAATGGGCTGCTTCTGGAAGTATTGAATGTCCTTCTCCCTGGAGATGTTCAAGCCAAAAGAATGAGGACTGGTTATGTTGTAAAAGGATTTGCTTTGCAGCTACGAGTTGGACTAGATAGCCACTCAAAAAACTTGCAACTCAGATGAAATTCTGAATTCTACGAAAAAGGCTTTAGCTTGTGCAGACAAGCTTACAGAGAAGCATTACAGGCTCTCCAAGGCACGGCTATAGAAAACCACCCATTGTCCCCAACAATCACCTTCCACTTTAACATTACAGCCAGGTTTTCTCCTCCTCCTCTGACTCCCTATAGTTGCTTATTAGAGAAGACTCCAGTGATTGAGAATGCAACGGGAGAATCTGAACAGTCCCAGTCTACTTTGAACTAACTACTACTCCCTGGCCAGTGGTATCAGCCTCTGTGACTCCACACACCCACCAGGCACCTACACTGACAGGCAGGCTGGCAGAGAGCTAGTCCTTTGGACTTTAACCCCCCTGGCACTTCCTGAAGGGCTGACACATTGGCAGAGCGGTACTCACCCACACTGCTGAGAGAACTGCTGCTTTCCGAGTCCGAGGGCATGATGGACAAGACACTGTAAGTGGATCCTGGGAATGAAAGGGGAGACAAATTATTAGAATCCTAATTTGTCCCTCCTTCTGCTGGCTCTTTGCCTCTCTCATCCATCGACCCAGAGTATGACCACCAATCAGATCAGAGAGCCACTGCTTCCACCTGCTTACCACCTCCCTAATCTTTAACCCTTTGAAATCTGGCTTCCACTCCTACCATTCCACTGGAGCTGCTCTCTCTCCAAGGTCACCAATCAAATCTCCTAATCATTATCACCTCACCCAGAGTCCTTTTCTCAGTCTTCTCCCTCCCTGACTCTGCAGTATTTAATAATCCCCTACTTCTGAAGCCACCATCCGCTTCTGCCCTATCAGACAAAGACTTAAGCTGATTGTCCCTACCTTTCGGTCCACTCCCCTCTACCCCCTGGCTCTACTTGCTTTCTCCATCCCTTTGATGTCGAAGGCTCTATCCTAGATTCTCTCTCCTCTCCCCACACGTTTTCCCTTGGCAATGTCATCCAGTCCCAAAGCTTCAAGGGTCAGCTCTAAGGCATCCAGCTTCTTCCTTCTACCAGAGTACCCATCTGCAGTCCTCTCTATGGGATAGCTCTGCCACGATGCAAGATAGGCAGCTTATAAGTGCAATGGAGGTCAATGGGCAATGCAAGTTAAAGAGATGCAGGCTCCATGACCAGTTCTGCTGGTAAGTAGGTTGTACAACTTTGAACAGATCAAGCCAGATCTTAGAACAGAGGTTCTTCATCTTTTGTTATGCCATGGACTCCTTTAGGCAGTGTCTGGTGAAACCTCTGGACTCCTCCGAATAATGTACTTAAATGAACAGGATAAAGTACACAGGAGTACAAAGAAAACCAATCATTTAAATATAGCTATCAAAATATTGATAAAACAAATTCATAGCCCACCGGATAAGAACCTCTTTCTTAGTGCCTGTTTCCTCAAATGTATAGAAGGATCTAGGAAGAGCAGTGGATGGAACACCTCATAAAATGCTGGTAAACTACCATGGATGGAGTACTGGGCCTAGAATCAAGAGAACTTGATTTCAAATCCTGCCTCAGACATTTCCAAGTTGCATGACCCTGGGCAAATCACTTCATCACTTTCTGCCTTACTTTTCTGATCTGCAAAAATGGAGATAATAAGTCTTTGCCCTCACAAGACTGCTGCAACAACCAAATAATTTAGTATTTGTGAAGCACTTAGCATAGTATCTGGAACAGAGTAGGCATCTAATAAATTCTTGTTTTCATCTTAAAATGAGAGTATTTCCCCGGATGATCTCCTAAGATCCTTTCCATTACTCAAACACCATAAATCATGTCCAAAATGATACTTACCACCACCTCCAAAAGAAACCAGACCACCTTATCCTGAAGGTGTAAGAACTACATCTCCGAGTCCCCTCCCTTCAAAAACTCTAGGCCAACACATAAAAACAATGGGTTTTTTCATTCACTTCTCTGCCCTTTTACAGATGAAATTTACATAGAAACCAATCTGTACGAAAGGGCTCCTACTATTAGGCGATTTTGCTTTTCTTCAAGGTAAGATTGTTCCTGCCATTCTGTGAAACAGTTCAGAAGATGCAAGTTCAAAAATTCTGCCATCACTGTTTTCTCAGTCTGTTCTCATACAGTACTTTAAAAATAAAATAATAAGGAAACTGAGGTGGCAACAGGAAATATTCTCAAAGAGCACAGCAACCAGCATTCATGTTTTCAAAGCATGGGACAACCATTACCCTCCCGAGCCTCATATAAGCCTGAAAGATGTAGGCTACAGGTATATTGTCAGTATTTTACAGATGACAAAACGGAGGCTCTGAGAGACTAAGTGAATAGTCATTCAAGATCAGACAGCTGATTTGTTAGAAGTAAGATTTGAACCCAGGTTTTTCTGACTTCAAAAATGTTAGGCTACAACTTAGATGGAAAGGAGGGAATTCATTTGCTGACTTGTTGTCTAAAATCTCCTAACTCAGAAAAATGGAGAACATCATACAAAAACATCCTCTCTAGTGAACAAAACTTCACTTGCACAAATTGGAATGGATGATAGGAACCTGGCTGTGAACTTCACTTTTCAAATGACTGGCTACATTTCTAATTATTCACTTGGACAAAACACCCATCGTTCAGTAAACTACCTTTCTTTCAAGTTCTCCAAAGCCTTTCTTCTTTCCCTCCCCACAGCCCAGTGTTCATCAAACTTGGTAAGTTCCCCTCTTTCCCTTCCCAACCCTTCCCTCCCTCCCTCACCCCTTCACTCTGGAGATGGCTGATTCAATTGGCAATCATGTATTTTTCCCCTTCTCAGACCCAAGAGTTCATTTGACTCCCCAGGGCGAAGTGGCAGAGTGACTATTCCTTGTCCTTTTAAATTTCTGTGAGTCAGCCAAAGCCAGTCTTTTGGCAAGAGGTACCACTGACTGAGGGGAGGAAGGGGGACAGAAAAAGATGAAAACTGGAAAGGACTCAGTTTTCTACAATGTTTCCAATACCTTAGATGTCAGGAGAACAACAGCCCAAGAACTCCACGCATATGTTCTATCTGTCATGCTTCCCTATGGCTAATCTTTCCTTAGAAGCTTTGTGGTCAAGTGTGTTGGGAAGAGAGTCACTCCTTCTCCTAAGTCACATGACATCCCAAAAAAGTTCAGAGCTAAAGGGGAGGGGGAGGAGGAAGAAAGAAAAAGGGGAAAGGGGGGAAGTATAAATGCCACAGGTCGGCTTTGGTTTTTCTCCATCTCAGGTGATTTCTAATCCACTTCCAAGACCAACAGGAACCCCACACAAACAAGTTAACATAGAATATAAGGTACTGTGGGAGGATAGGCACACTGACTCACTCACTGGTGGTGGGGCTGTGATCTAACCACTGTAGAAAGCAATTTGGAACTATGTCCCAAAAGTCAAAAACTAAACATAACCTTGACCCAGCAATACCACAACTAGACCCATACCCAAAAGAAGTCAAAGGCAGAGAAACATCCCATATATACAAAACTAAAGCAAGCTCTTTTTTGCTATAGCACAGATCAGAAGGCAAAGTAGAGAGCCATCAATTGGATCCATACATCCTAATGTTCTACAGAATCAAAAGACTAGATTTCAAGCTAGAAGAGACTTTAGCGGGCATTCTTTTCCAGAGACTCTGTTGATCTGGAACTTCCTTAGTAAATCTGAAAGAGATGATAAAGCAGCAGTTGTAGTGGATTATATTTATATAGACTTGTCAGGTAAAGGGACTTATTCACATAATTTCCACATGATCCTCCCAACCATTCCAGAAAGTATTACTATCCTTATTCTACAGCCGATGAAACTAGGAAATTAAGTGACATCCCTGGGTCACTCAGCTGGTATCATGGAGGGGTTTTGAAGCCAGTCAGCTCTATTACTCCAATTCCTATGCTCTCTCCACCAGAGCACAATGATTCCACTTCCCTTATCTCCCAAACTTCCCTACCAGCACTGGAGCATGGAAAGGTAGGACATGTCTGCAAAAAGTACACGATCAAAGGAAAAGTCAAACTAACCAACATGAAAAAGAAAGAGGCCAAATGGGAAACTGTCTAGACTTGAACTTACACAAGGAACTCTTTAAAGGTCAATATGGCAGAAGACTTAGAATCACAGAACATTAGAGCCCAAAGAAACCTCAATATTTTAATTTCACATTCTTATTTTGCAAATGAAGAACGTGAAAAACATAAAAAGCCAAGTCAACAAGCACTCATTTCAAAAGGCTGACTAATTCACCCAAAATTATGCAATGATCCATGATCAATGTTTATTAACTGACTGATTGATTGATGCTGGGTCCCCCAACTTCTAATCCAATGCTGTTTTTTTTTCCTATGATGCCTCGCAAACTGGTATAGTGGAGTTAATAGATCTGGGCTTTAAGTCCAACTATACTACTACTTAAGATGTGTGACCCTGGACAAGTAACTTAAATCTCTCTCCTGGACTTAGTCCCTTCACATAAAATAGGGGAACTGTACTATATCAATGGTTTATAACCTGGGATCTCTAAAATTTAGGTTTTTATAATATTTTGATAATTACATTTCAATATGATAGGTTTCCTTTGTAATATTAAGTGTCCTAATTCATGCATTGAAGAACATGATTCTGAGAAAGGGATAACAGGTTTCATCAGATGCTGCCAAAGGGGACTACGACCCACTCACACACACAGTTCCTTAACTACATGGTCTCTAAAATCACTTTCAGTCCCAGTCACTCTTCCTTTCCTTCAGGGGCTAATGTTCACCCCATATTTATTCTGTATATATTTGTCCCTGTTGCATCCCACAATAAAATGTAAACTCTGTAAAAATATGAATGTCTACATCTCTGATACTTTTATAAATTGGCACATCATAGATGCTTAATAAAGAATTGTTGTTTGATTAAGCCTCTGTTCCTACTTAGAAAATAAAATGATATAAAATATTACCTTTTTTAAGATAAAAAAATTTCACAAGCCCTCCAAGCCACAATGGTAGTTTTTACTACAGGCAATCATAAACTGAGAAAATTAATGACCAAAAAACCACTTACTATGAATCCAGTAATGCTTTTAAACTAATTTGCATTTATTAAGAAGGAAGTGCAGAGTTTTTGGTCTCAGGACTTCTTTATACTCTTACAAATTACTAAGATCCCCCAAGAGTTTTGTTTATGTGGGAAATATATAGATATATTAATTTTTTTGGTTGTTTGGTTGCTTCAGTCATGTCCAATTCTTTATGACCTTATTTGGGGTTTCCTTGGCAGAGCTATTACAGTGGTTTGCCATTTTCTTCTCTAGCTCATTTTACAGATGAATGAACTGAGAAAAATAGGGTTAAGTGACTTGACCAGTGTCACCCAGCTGGTAAAGTATCTGAGGCCAAATCTGAACTCATGAGTCCTCCTAATTTCAGGCCTGGCACTCTATCCACTGCACCACCTACTTGCCCCTATCATTTTTTTTAACCATATTAGAAATTAAAACTAATTATGTTTTAAAATACTTATAGTTCATTTAAAATAGCAGTAATAAACTCATTACACATATTAACAAAATGCATTTTTATGAAAAAATAAATTCTCTAAAACAAAAAAATTTGATGAAAGGGGGCACTGTTTTTACATATTTTTACAAATTTCTTTAATGTCTGGCTTAATAGAAAACAGTTTGATTCTCATATCTGCTTCTGTATTTAGTCTGTTGGGATATGCTGTTTTGGCTGAAATAGATGAAGAAAATCTGAACTCACACAGAGATGAAGTTGGAAAAAGGAGGGGCACCTTAACAGGTAAATAACATTTTAACATCATTATGAAAATAGTTTTGACCTCGGAGACCCAGTCCCCAGACCCCAGGAGTCCCGGAACCACATGCTACAAAAGCTGGCATAGTGAACAGTGATGCAGCTACCATCCTATGACCTGTAAATGTTCAAATTTTACCTGACACATGCCAGCTGCTTGCCACTAATCACTTAACCTCTCAATGCTATGGGCAATACTTTAAGATTAATGCAGAGAAGTTGCCAACTTGTATTGATGCAGAGGGTTTTCTCACTGGGGAGCTCCCCATACCAATAAAATCTGAGATTCAATTTCTATATTATTATATATATATATATTATTATTAATCACAATATATTTGAAAAAATAGTATTCCACATATGTGGGACATTATTTTGTCTGAGGGCACCTAAGCAGCACAGTGTACAGAACACTGGACTTGGAATAAGGAAGATTCATCTTTGTTGAATTCAAATCTAGCCTCAGATACTTACTAGCTGTGTGACCTTGGGCAAGTCACTTAACACTGTTTGCTTCAGTTTCCGCATCTGGAAAACAAGCTGAAGAAGCAAACGGCAAATGGCAATAACAAATTGCCAAGAAAACCCCAAATGGGCTCAACAGAGTGTCAGACTTGACTGAACACCAACAGCAACAGTGGGTCTACAGAAAAAATTATAATTTACGGATTCCTGAACCTGCTGAAGTACTGCTCTCCATGTAATCAGCATTTTATGAACATGTTATAAATTAGGCACTAGAAAGGGTCTGGAAACCTAGGTCTGCTGCCAGCTAGCTTGTGTAATCTTGGGCAAATCATTTCATTTCCACTGATCCTTGGTTCCCTTATCTGTAAAAGGAGGCAACTGTACCTGATCTCCAAGGTTCCTTCCATCCAGCTCTGAAGTCAACTCTAAATTAGGACTTGAAGGATAAAATGATGATGATTTGAACAATCAGAGAAATGTCAGATTTAAATGGAAGCTAGAGCATAAAATGTGCTATTCCTACATTGGGAAATCAAATCTTCACCTCTCTAGAATTTAACCTAGGTTTCATGGAAACTTTTTAAACCAGTTTTATAATATTTTAAGGTAACCAATTTCCTTTGTAACCTTCTTTATATTTTATTTTTATGCATTTAAAAAGATTATCCTAAGAAGTGGTCAACAGGCTTCCAAAGAGTTCCATGACATACAAAAAAAAAAAAAAAGTCAGGAACTCCCTGTTTACATGAAAACTTCAGCAATGAACAGAGGATTGTAACAGGTAACCTCACCGGCCAATGGACCCAACTCAACTTGGTGCTATAATATTAAAATTGCATTCTCTAGTACCTTTTTTTGATCTCTCCAAAAAGGGCCTTTGGATACCTCCTTCCTTCTCCCTCCCCCCATCCCCATTCATAGGCATTCTGGGCATAATGCTAGGTCTTAGAAAGTCGCCTTTCCACCTATCTTACAATAAAGGAAAGTGGGGGAGAAGGACATAAGCAGGGTGGGGGGAGGGGATGATGGAAGGGAGGG